>OZ024794.1:43695977-44285977 GCA_964017045.1 Omphiscola glabra | reverse complement strand
AAAATTTTAAAAAAAGCTAAATACAAAGAAATGATTAAAGGAAAAGTTGCACCAAAAAACAGTTTCAGGGACCCTCCCACTTTGATTTGAGAAAAATTCCCAGACCACTCATGATCTTGCTGATCAGTTGGTGTGGAATTGATAGGCCCGTTGTCATCGATATCGCCACTATTACTATTATCTTCTTCACTTGAATCACTATTACTAGTAGCAGCATTTAAATTAATGTCTCTATCAGATTATTCACTATCGCTGCTAGATTTATGAAATAGTGAAGCTTCATAAGGCCTAATTTCTTTCTTAATTCTTAATCTTAATTTTCACTTATTATCCTTATCCCTAACCAGACTGGGCCCCGCGCAATCCGTTTCGCATAGGGCCCCGCAATTGTTAGGGCCGGCCCTGCTAAGCCGAAACTTTCCAATCTTATTGTCCTGTCGATTAATTCAAGCTACATACCTTGTTCTACTATTTCATTTACACAACTTGAAAGCAGTCCATCAATTATTATTTTTTTTTTAATTGAACAACACTGGACAACCTTAACAATTGCCTAATATCTCAAAATGACACACACAAAAAGTAGATTTAGTCGCTAAGTATTTCACAATTTTAACAAATGTCACATTTGAAGATACATACAGAGAGACATCAAGTGTCGGCAGCATGCTGGAAACACTGGGCTGGTCACCATTGGAGGAACGACGACGACTATCCAGGCTCCCCATGATGTAAAAGATTAGAAAAATGGACTGGTCCACTGCTCCTGAGTTAAACAGAAACTCGTCCTTCTTCCCCCCCCCCCCTTTTTTTTTTAGACAGCCACGAGACCGTGACAGGCAGTTCCGGCTCATAAAAACAAGAACTGTGTACAGGAGCTCCTCAACCCAGCCTAAGACAATAATGGACTCGAACAAGCTTCCAAAAGCAACAGTTGAGGCGACGACACTGGACACATTTGAAGCTATTTCCCCCTGTCTTCCAACAACCAGTACATAATACCATTTTTGAGAAGGTCATGTAATCATTGTATCCTCTATAAAACTATGTACAGCTACATCGCGAACTCCTCGGAAACATAGGGGCCAGAATGATCAATTCATTGATCGTGGACCCTCAAAATATAGAAGAAGAAATACTGCTTTCCATGCCTTTGTTAGAAGTGTTAAATGTAGTGTTTAATGTTTTCAAAAAGGGGACTTTGTTGTTGTTGTGATATTTGTTTTTAAAAGGAAGCGTCTATGTCCCTCTTGTTAATTCATCTATTTAATCCCATCTGTAAGAGTCAACCTCTGAGTTCGGGTTGGGACACATCAAGCCCATCGCTGATGCTAAAGACCGCGTGCAGATGATCTATGGACTTTTTAACATGGCCGAGTAAGTACAGTATGTACGCGTGTCTATAATCTATGGACTTTTTAACATCACCGAGTAAGTACAGTTTGTACGCGTGTATATGATCTATGGACTTTTTAAAATCGCCGAGTAAGTACAGTTTGTACGCGTGTATATGATTTATGAACTTTTTAACATCGCCGAGTAAGTACAGTTTGTACGCGTGTCTATGATCTATTGATTTTTTAACATCGCCGAGTAAGTACAGTTTGTACGCGTGTATAGGATCTTTGGACTTTTTAACATCGCCTAGTAAGTACCGTATGTACGCGCGTATAGGATCTTTGGACTTTTTAACATCGCCTAGTAAGTACCGTATGTACGCGCGTATAGGATCTTTGGACTTTTTAACATCGCCTAGTAAGTACCGTATGTACGCGCGTATAGGATCTTTGGACTTTTTAACATCGCCTAGTAAGTACCGTATGTACGCGCGTATAGGATCTTTGGACTTTTTAACATCGCCTAGTAAGTACCGTATGTACGCGCGTATAGGATCTTTGGACTTTTTAACATCGCCTAGTAAGTACCGTATGTACGCGCGTATAGGATCTTTGGACTTTTTAACATCGCCTAGTAAGTACCGTATGTACGCGCGTATAGGATCTTTGGACTTTTTAACATCGCCTAGTAAGTACCGTATGTACGCGCGTATAGGATAATAGGTTGCGCTTCTTTAAAAAAAAATATTGAAAAAAATGAGGTTAGTGATCAGAGTCGTAGATGGGGCTAGTGCCATCCGTGGGGGCCGATTTTTTTGGCCGTCCCTTAACACAAAACAAAAACTGCGTAAAAAGACAAGAAGAAAACATGCCGTCCACAACTCAGCAGCACTTTTTTCCCGTATCCGGAAATTTGATCGAAAGAAATATCGTCGACGGAAAATTGATCGACGGAAATTTGATCGAACGGAAATTTGGTCGAATCTTTTTTTTAGTTTATACGTTAACATTGTGCGCCAAATTTCTTTTTCAGCGCATTATTTTGTTTTACTATATAGTCTAGTGCGTTCAAAAAGAAATTTGACGAAAATTTTAACGTCTGAACTGAAAAAAGGATTCGACCAAATTTCCGTTTCGATCAAAAATCCGTCGATCAATTTTCCGTCGACCAAATTTCTTTCGATCAAATTTCCGGTAACCCTTTTTTCCTTACCCAGCTAGGTACGACCTACCCTCTCAACACCAATTTCTGTATAATTCATAGTGGAGTAGTCACTTACGCAATGTCATACAATCATTTAAGGTAACGTAGTTTACGTTTTCTTGACGAAGGCTTCTGGTCTTGTCTTGACGTGTCTATTTTTTTTTTTCAGTCAAATTTTTTTGCATAATATTGTGTTACGCATTTTTATTTTTTTAATACTTATTCTTAAATTGCTTTCATCCATCTTTTAAAATTTCTTCCACATAACAAAATGGCATTGGATGCAACATTTTGCTTTCAACCAAAAAAAAATGTATTTGAAATTTCTTTTCTATCTTTCAGGATCGGAGTTGGGGGGTCTGCGGTTTGCGCGTTCACGCTGTCTGATATTACGAAAGCCTTTGGCGGACCCTTCAAGGGACAAGAGAGCTACTTTCATAAGTGGATGCCAGTAAAACCTGAGATGACCCCCTCACCCCACCCTAGTACGGTACGTGTAGAGAACCACTAGGAAGGTGATAACGGTACTTCACACTACCAGCTTGAAGGACTTGCTTGTGGAAATATGCCGTGGGGCTCAACTTAATGTCATTTGGTTTCCAAATATGTTTGAATATTTTTTTTAAAGTTGTTGTATAATTCTCCAATATTAAATAAGGTGTTCTCAGTGTAAGAGACATGAACCAGTTGATGTATACGGTTGTAGCATTTTTTTTACTAAGAGAATTTGCAGATTTATTTCATTAACTGTATTTTTTTTTTAAATAACAAGGGTCTGTTTTTTCTTGAATTGTCTCTTAGTTTGTATCTTTGTACCTAGTTTGTATCTTTGTACCTAGTTTGTATCTTATACTTAGTTCGTATCTTTGTACCTAGTTTTTTTCTTTTTTACCTAATTTGCATCAGTTGGAGGAGACACATAAGCGATTTTGCTGTTTTCGTAGAATTCATAGAATCCTGTTGTCGAAGGATCGAAGCTTTCCGTGTTAGTAACCCCCACGATTGGGTTTGCATCTCAGTAGAGAAATCATAGAGTCCGGTTGTTGAAGGATCGAAGCTTTCCGTGTTAGTAACCCCCACGATTGGGTTTGCATCTCAGTAGAGAAATCATAGAGTCGGTTGTTGAAGGATCGAAGCTTTCCGTGTTAGTAACCCCACGATTGTGTTTGCATCTCAGTAGAGAAATCATTGAATTAAAAAATAAAAGCAACTACCATTCTTGTTCTTCAGTGCGTCGATGTCAACACAACACTGCATGTTAACACCAAGAACTTCATCAAAGGCCACCCACTTATGGATAACATCGCCAAGCCCTGGGGGGACACTCCGGTGTTCATCTTCCACTGTATCAGGTGAGGAGTAGCTGCCATTTCACGCCAGGTTATAGAAAGCTAGGGCCAGATCTTGTTAAGCTAGGGAATATATGGGAGTTAGGGTTGTGGCCTTCCACGTTAGGGCCTAGAGTAGTGTTGGAATGGCATATAAACCCTTCGTCCGGCCGCTTTTAGATTATGCATCTGCACTATGGGACCCATTCGCCCAGAAGAGCTTCGACAGGTTGGAGTTGGTCCAGCGGGGGTTGGGGGGGGGGAGTGGCACGCTTTGTCCTGAACCGCTACAGGAGCACCTGGCAGCAAGCTGGAAACACTGGGCTGGTTACCATGAAAGAAAAAACAATGATTATCAAAGGCTCTCCATGATGTTCAAGATAAGAACTGGGCTGGACCACTGCTCCGGCATGAAACAGAAACTCGTCCTTCTCCCCACTAGTAGACAGCGACGGTCCCATGACTAGCAGTTCCGGGTCATAACAGCAAGAAGACAGTACAGAAACTGCTCATTCCTGCCAAAGTCAACCAGGGACTGGAATAAGCTTCCAGAAGGAACAGATGAGGCGACAACACTTAAAACATGTGCGTCTATTGCCTACTGCCTTCAAACCCCCAGTTCCTAATATCAGTGGCCATTGCAACCTGCGACGTATTGTCTTCAAAACCATACGCAGAAACAACACGAGCCCCTACTATAAACATACGACCCAGAATGATCAATACATTGATCGTGAGCCCTAAAAATATAGAAGAAGAATGGGTTGCCCTGTTGCTTTTAGTCACAGTGGGGTAATGATCTGGTCATGTTACAGGAAGTTATATGTAGAGCCGTCGTGTGATTACTGGAATCTTCCTGCTACATTTCGGCCTTGTGACCAGAGCATTAAAATGAATAATTATATAGTTAATTTTTTTACACTTTGGTCGACTGAGTTATTGGAGGCCCTTCTGCAGTTTCAGGGCTTGCAGGGTCCACACGACGGCTTTTCGCAATTAGGACATGGACTGAACCGACGGTAATCAGAAATACCACCGTCATTGGATGACATGAAGGATAATGATTACTGGTTGTTGAGTTGATGCCAGGTAATGTGTATTAGATGAGGGTGTCATATGACATGTTCAATGTGTATTTTTTTTTAAAACTTTTTGTTTTAAGGTCTAAGCTGACATACATGGCGGTCGATTGGCAAGTCAAGGCATCGGATGGGCGCTACCATGACGTCATTTACGCCGGAACCAGTGAGTATTTTAAAGAAATAGACTTCAGATTATTAGCTCATGAACAATTTAATCATGGGTAAATTAATAAATATGACGCGTAACCAAATGATATTTGCACACTTCTCTTGACATGTTAGGGATAAGACAAAAAACAACACAACCGGCACTGATACTGTGAGAAGCTTTCACATTGAACAAAACCAGACAACTCAATAGTAGCGTAATAATTGATTTGTTAAATGAGTCGACCTTAAATTAATCTTTTCATTCCCCCACCAAACCTAAAAACGACAGAGTAAGGCGTGGGGGCGGGGTGTATGGAGTGGGGGCGGGGTGTATGGAGTTGGAGGGGGGCGGGATGTATGGAGTGGGGGTGGTGTGTATGGAGTGGGGGGCTGTATAGAGTGGGGGCGGGGTGTATAGAGTGGGGGCGGGGTGTATGGAGTGGGGGCGGTGTGTATGGAGTCGGGGCGGGGTGTATGGAGTGGGGACGGGGTGTATGGAGTGGGGGCGGGGTGTATGGAGTGGAGGTGTATGAAGTGGGGGATGTATGGAGTGGAGGCGGGGTATATGGAGTGGGGGCGGGATGTATGGAGTTGTGGCGGGTGTATGGAGTGGGGCATGTATAGAGTGGGGGGTGTATGGAAGGGGCGGGATGTATGGAGTGGGGGTGTATGGAGGGGGGATGTATGGAGTGGGGGATGTATGGAGTAGGGGTGTATGGAGTGGGGGATGTATGGAGTGGGGGTGTATGGAGTGGGGTGTATAGTGTGGAGGCGGGATGTATGGAGTGGAGGATGTATGGAGTGGGGGTGTATGGAGGGGATGTATGGGGTGGGGTGTATGGAGTGCGGGTGTATGGAGTGGGGTGTATGGAATGGGGTGTATGGTGTGGAGGCGGGATGTATGGAGTGGGGGATGTATGGAGTGGGGGTGTATGGAGTGGGGGATGTATGTAGTGGGGGTGTATGGAGTGCGGTGTATGGAGTGGGGGTGTATGGAGTGTGGGTGTATGGAGTGGGGGATGTATGGAGTGGGGGATGTATAGAGTGGGGGCGGGGTGTATGGAGTGGGGGCGGGGTGTATGGAGTCGGGGCGGGGTGTATGGAGTGGGGACGGGGTGTATGGAGTGGGGGCGGGGTGTATGGAGTGGAGGTGTATGAAGTGGGGGATGTATGGAGTGGAGGCGGGGTATATGGAGTGGGGGCGGGATGTATGGAGTTGTGGCGGGTGTATGGAGTGGGGCATGTATAGAGTGGGGGGTGTATGGAAGGGGCGGGATGTATGGAGTGGGGGTGTATGGAGGGGGGATGTATGGAGTGGGGGATGTATGGAGTAGGGGTGTATGGAGTGGGGGATGTATGGAGTGGGGGTGTATGGAGTGGGGTGTATAGTGTGGAGGCGGGATGTATGGAGTGGAGGATGTATGGAGTGGGGGTGTATGGAGGGGATGTATGGAGTGGGGTGTATGGAGTGGGGGTGTATGGAGTGGGGTGTATGGAATGGGGTGTATGGTGTGGAGGCGGGATGTATGGAGTGGGGGATGTATGGAGTGGGGGATGTATGGAGTGGGGGTGTATGGAGTGGGGGATGTATGTAGTGGGGGTGTATGGAGTGCGGTGTATGGAGTGGGGGTGTATGGAGTGTGGGTGTATGGAGTGGGGGATGTATGGAGTGGGGGGCGTGTGTATGGAGTGGGGTGGGGTGTATGGAGTGGGGGATGTATGGATTGGGGGATCTATGGAGTGGGGATGTATGGATTGGGGGATGTATGGATTGGGGGATGTATGGAGTGGGGGCGGGGTGTATGGAGTGGGGGATGTATGGAGTGGGGGATGTATGGAGTGGGGGATGTATGGAGTGGGGGATGTATGGAGTGGGGATGTATGGAGTGGGGATGTATGGAGTGGGGGCGGGATGTATGGAGTGGGGGCGGGGTTATGGAGTGAGTGCGGGATGTATGGAGGGTATGTGGGGTGTATGGCGTGGGGTTGTATAGAGTGGGGTTGTATGGAGTGGGGGTGTATTGAGTGGGGGTGTATGGAGTGGGGGTGGGTGTATGGAGTGGGGGCGGGGTGTATGGAGTGGGGGGGTAGTGATTATGGAGTGGTGGCGGTGATTAACCCCATGAGTCCAACGTGCAAGCACCTTTTAATCGTTAAAAATACATTTAAATGAATGAATATCGAATCTGATCTATTTGACTAACGCTGTGACACCACGTCATTTTTGAGTGTCCTTCGTCATCATTTTATATGGCTTGGCTATCAGAACAGATTCGATGTCACATCTATAAAATCACGAACTGCTCACTGATTTACCCAGAGGAGTAACTGGGTTTTTGGCGCCCTTGGCTAATTTATTTTTTTGATAATAAAAATTTAAAAAATAAAGATTCAGCGGCGCCCTTTTGAACTGGCGCAGGCCGGCGCCCTTGGCAACTGCCCCAATGCCAAGCCGTTGTTACGCCTCTGGATTTACCGATAGATCTTAGTTAAATCATATTGATTTTTCTATTCCGTTGGATTACATGATCTCCTTTCAATGACTTTAACATGCTTACACAATCCCAACACCCAACCCGCTTACCCCTTTTCTAGACGATGGCAGAGTGATCAAATTTATCAACAAAGGTACCGGTGACAAGGTCACACCCATGATCATTGAGGACGTCCAGGTCCTGCGCCCAGGGGACGCCGTGGTTGACATGAGAGTGCTCCGTGACGCAAAATTGCTCGTGGTGTCCGCCAAACGATACGTGGTCACCATCTCACTGCAACGTTGTCACCGGGCCGAAACTTACGAGTAGGTGACGTGGTGAATAGAGATAGAGAGGTTTGGAATAGAGGGGAACCCTACGAGTAGGTGACGTGGTGAATAGAGATAGAAAAGGTTGGAATAAACGGGAACTTTACTAGAGTTGACTTGGTGAATAGAAATAGAAAGGGTTTTGGAATATGGAGGAACCTTACGAGTCGGTGACTTGGTGAATAGAGATAGAGAGGGTTGGAATAAAGGGTAACCTTACGAGTAGGCAGAGGTGTAGCGTAGGGGGGCAAGGGGTAAAGATGTACCCGGGCGCCAGCTAGTTAGGGGCGCCTAAATGTGTTTTTTGGTATTATTTTATTGATGAAAATAATAAAAAGGAAAAGAGGAATCTTGTCCCCGGGCGCCAAACACTCTAGCTACGCCTCTGCGAGTAGGTTACTTGGTGAATAGAGACAGAGAGGGTTGGAATAAAGAGGAACCTAACAATTAGATGAATTGGCGAATGGAGATAGCGGCTTGGATTGAAAGGGGAAATGTATGTGTTTGGGAGCGGGGGCCGATAACAAGGCCGTGTTAAGGAGAAGTGGCACGCGTGGCAAAGCTTGAAATGGTGCTCCCAGATATATAGATAGAACCATAAGGGGATCGATCCAGAACAATTAAAATTGTTTCTTGATGTGACATGGAGCTAAATATAATGCTAAAAATGCGTGCATAACTATTTAACTGTCTATGCTGAACTGGTCTATACGGTACTGGCTAGAAATTAGAGTAAGGAACGCAACACATAAGACATACCTAAGACATTCGAATCACATCGCATCATTAATACTTATGAGCTAACTAACAATACTGACATTTCCTAATAGATCGTACACATGTAAATGAAAGACACAAACCTAGCCAATTATGAATGAACAAAACCCTGAGCACAATAATAAAGCTAGCCAGGCTCTGCACTCATTACCGGCAAAAGAGGGCGAGAACTGATGGGGCCTTGGCTTTGATACTGTATAGATAGCGTCGTGCCCTGCATTATGCTATAGGTAGTGTGGGACGCTTGACCACGTGAGCGCATTGTTTCAGTTGGGTCACGGTGAAGGTTACCAGGTTAAAATCCATTGTTGTAATGTTAGGCGAAGCCTAATTTTTGCAATCTCGCGGGTCTCAAAAGGTGAAGACCAGCGGGTCTTAAAAGAAACAAAATGTGAAGCAAATGGTATCGTTTAAGACCAGAAGGAACCGATAATGTCTTTAGAAGACTACTCAGTTCCAATTAATACAGCTTGGAATATTTTTAAGAAAAAAAAAATATAACAAAATAGTTTTATTTTTATTTTTTTTTTAAAGTTCGAACATACTTAAAGAGTACTCAGAAAATTGATAATTAACTTAAACGATCTTCGCTAGAACATGAGGGTATGATTTTCTTTTCACGTTTCTTCTCAGATTTTGCATGGCCCTGCAAGACCCGTACTGTACCTGCATCAACTACGACTGAAACGTACGCAAAGAGAACCACTTGAAAAAATAACAATAATTCGTGTTTTTTTAAAACTTACATTAATTTCATTTTCATTATAACATATTTCAATTTTTGTGGTAGTGACAACAAATAAATACAAGTGAATGAGAATTTGTCGAGTCTTCTTAAAGCGGAAACCCGGGCTACGATGCGATAATTGTGTCCCGTGAAAATCGGATCGCGATGTTTGGGTTAATTGATTTTTAATTATATTTTTGTTTGATATTATATTTAAGGCTAATAAAGTGGAAACTACTTACGTTCAAATGTGTACGGCTTGCACAATTTAACATTGTTTTCAACGTACGGTCTTCATCGTGGCGTTACAGCCCATGTAGGACTCTGGTCTACACCTCAAGTCTTCCATTCAGTAGGGCTGTGGTCTGCACCTCCTGTCTTCCATTCAGTAGGGCTCTGGTCTGCACCTCCTGTCTTCCATTCAGTAGGGCTCTGGTCTGCACCTCCTGTCTTCCATTCAGTAGGGCTCTGGTCTGCACCTCCTGTCTTCCATTCAGTAGGGCTCTGGTCTGCACCTCCTGTCTTCCATTCAGTAGGGCTCTGGTCTGCACCTCCTGTCTTCCATTCAGTAGGGCTCTGGTCTGCACCTCCAGCCATGCCAAGACAGGGATATTTCAGTGTTTGTGCTGTAGCGGTGCGCGTTTTCACTGGGGTTCAATCTATGGTCTCCTCATCTGGGTTACGTGACATTAAATCAGCGGTTCTCAACCTGTGGGCGCGACCCCTTTTGAGGTCGCGCGACCCTTTCTCAGGGGTCGCCTAAGACCGTCTGACAACACATATACTCTACAGTTATGAAGTAGCAACGAAAATAATTGTGTGGCTTGGGGATCGCCACAACATGAGGAACTGTATGAAAGTGTCGCGGCGTTAGGAAGGTTGAGAACCACTGCATTAAATGATTAGTTTTAAGGTCGGGCTCCGGTATGTGTGCAGTACTGACTCAGACTTCGGCGTCCGACGACGCGTGGCGATTATTTTCTATTCTTGTCGTACTAACGGAAATATCTGGTAAAAAAATGTATAAAAGTCGACCCCCCACCCTCACCCGTAAACTCTCCAATTTCAGTCATCCTATTTCACACTGTGTTGGAGATATCGTCCAAGAAAATATGCGTGTCATGTTAAGCATTGTAAGAAATAAGGAAACGCGTCTCTGTCAAATATGAGACAATGGTTGGGTTTGTCGGTCAAACATGAGACAATGGTTGAGTCTGTCTGTCAATATGAGACAATGGTTGGATTTGTCTGTCAAATAGGAGGCAATGGTTGGGTTTTTCAGTCAAATATGAGACAATGGTTGGGTTTGTCTGTCAAATATGAGACAATGGTTGGGTTTTCAGTCAAATATGAGACAATGGTTGGGTTTGTCTGTCAAATATGAGACAATGGTTGGGTTTGTCTGTCAAATATGAGACAATGGTTGGGTTTTCAGTCAAATATGAGACAATGGTTGGGTTTTTCAGTCAAATATGAGACAATGGTTGGGTTTGTCTGTCAAATATGAGACAATGGTTGGGTTTTTCAGTCAAATATGAGACAATGGTTGGGTTTGTCTGTCAAATATGAGACAATGGTTGGGTTTTTCAGTCAAATATGAGATAATGGTTGGGTTTTTCAGTCAAATATGAGACAATGGTTGGGTTTTTCAGTCAAATATGAGACAATGGTTGGGTTTTTCAGTCAAATATGAGACAATGGTTGGGTTTGTCTGTCAAATATGAGACAATGGTTGGGTTTGTCTGTCAAATATGAGACAATGGTTGGGTTTGTCTGTCAAATATGAGACAATGGTTGTGTTTGACGGCCTTTGACCGGCGCTTATGTTTTGGTTTGTTTGTTTATCTTTATTATTTATCAATCATAACAAAAAATGTGTGCTGTTTGTTTTTTTAAATATTTTGAATACTGTTAGTTTAAGGTAACTGAATTAATTAAAATAGTTCACCATGATAAGTACGGATTTCATAGATGATTTATTCTCTCAAAATAAATTTTAAAAGTAACAAGACAGCAGAGCATGCTTTCCGTTTCTTTCACAAATGTGGTACTAATGTTTGTGTGTTAGACATCACGTAACTTTTGTGTGTGTTTAAAACGAGACTTACATTTATATGATATTCATATCTGTGATTTATTAAATATGCTGAGCTGGAAGATGGGTGCAAGTGTAGCCGCACTTCGTTAAAATAAAGCACACAGTTCAGTAAACTTCGCTTCGGGACACACGGGCACTGAATGGCATAGACTTACATTTTAGTTTAACTGTGAGTGATTTTAAAACACACACCCCTACCCGGTCCGTGATCGTATTTACAACCAATCCACGTGTGCTTCATCGACTTCCATATTCCTTTGCATGTTTCATGTCCCCGCAATGAGTCATTTACTGATTTAAATACAGTGCTCTCATTTACAGACAGTCCACAGATGTACATACAGTCCACATATTTACACATTGTCCAACAGTAAACACACAGTTCACCGATTTAAATACAGAAAACCGATTTACATACAGTCCACATATTTATATCATCATCATCATCATCATCGCCTGTCGTCCCGTCTGGGGCATAGGCCACAAACAAAGGCTCTCCAGGCATCCCGGTCTTGGGCAAGTCTCTCTATAGTTGTCCCCAGTTGTGCCCACTCTTTTTGGTGTCTGCCTCCAGCTCCCTTCTATTCATAAACAGTTCACAAATTTACATACAGCACTGCGGTTTCCCTACAGTCCACTCATTGATCTCGAAATGAGACTTAGTAAATCATACTTTATGAGCAAAGCTACTTTATTCTTTATTTCACCTTTCACTTTTCATGTGTATGCGTGAGGGTCATTAGACAAATGAGCCCCCTAGAGGCATGAGCCCCCTAAAGGCGTGAGGCCCACCAAATGCGTGAGGCTCCCCTAGACTAGTGAGGTCCCCCTAGAAGCGTGAGCCCCTCTAGATGCACGAGTCCCCTTAGTGGCGTGAGGCCCCATAGATGCGTTCGTGTCATGACTGTCACGCTGTGAGGTCATCTGGGACGTAGGCTGAAAAAAATCACCGAAAGAAAAGAAAAATTAGTGTAGGGTCGCCTATGATTTTTGTCACGGTGCCGCCTGGACACTCCGGCCCATCACTGCACAGGACCGCCTAGACACTCTGGTCTATCACTGCACAGGGCCACCTGGACACTCCGACCCATCACTGCACAGGGCCGTCTGGACACTCTGGCTTATCACTGCACAGGACCGCCTGGACACTGACCCATCACTGCACAGGGCCGCCTGGACACTCTAACCCATCACTGCACAGGGCCGCCTGGACACTCTGACCCATCACTGCACAGGGCCGCCTTGACACTCTAACCCATTACTGCACATGGCCGCCTGGACACTCTGACCCATCACTGAACAGGGCCGCCTGAACACTCTGACCCATCACTGCACAGGGCCGCCTGGACACTCTGACCCATCACTGCACAGGGTCGCCTGGACACTCCGGCCCATCACTGAACAGGGCCACCTGGACACTCTGACCCATCACTGCACAGGGCCACCTGGACACTCCGGCCCATCACCGCACAGGGCCACCTGGACACTCCGGCCCATCACTGCACAGGGCCGCCTGGACACTACGGCCCATCACTGCACAAGGCCACCTGGACACTCTGGCCTATATCTGCACAGGGCCGCCTTGACACACCAGTCCATCATTGCAAAGGTATGTTTCTTTTGACGTAGAAGTACTTTGCCTTACCATTACATACGGGTGCTTTCTCACATACACTATTGATTTTACATTGCCGTTACCAATAAATGCTTGTTCTTCCCCCCCCCCCCCAACAATCTGTTGAATTTACATTACTATTACATACAAACACAGCCGAGATATTTAACAGTAGAGCTGTTCAGCCTTGCAATCGTTAAACCAAAATTAAACTTAACGGGGGGTGGGGGGAGATGGGGCGCTTCAGCAAAATATTAACTGAGCATAAATAATTTAACAGAGGCAAAAATACATGGTGGACAAACAATGCATTCAACCTAACCAAGATGTTTGCCTTTAGAATCTCCAGTGGCGTACCTAGGGTTGGTGTCACCTGGTTCAGTAAAGTCATGGTGTCAACTCCACCCCCACACCCCCACCCCAACTTCCACGGTGGATTTCGTCGTGTTAAAATAAGAACGCAGTATAACAATGACAAGAAGAAAAACAAATTAATTAATGGCCAGTATGTTAATGTATTTAGGAACTGTAAAAAGTTTAACTCGTAGTTATTTTTACATTACATTTATTTTATTTACACGTTTCCGTTCCTGGTCTTCAAAGCTGAAAACCTGTCTATGACTTTATCAAAATCAATATCCTACGTCGTTTTCCTTTCAATGATAGAAGAGCCAGATCGGAAAGCCTTTACTGCCCCATAGTGGATGGTAAATAGCTCTTGATAAGTCTTAGTTTTGAAAAGCTCCGCTCACATGAAGCCACAGACACACAGATCGTAAGAAACATTTGAAGGCTTAGCGAGATTATTGGAAGATTTGGAAACTATGAATTTCAAAACATCAAAAACTGACCAGTCCAAAACTGTGAGATTCATTATCAGCTGCCTTAAGGTGTCTTCTAAGCGTTGGTATTTCTTTTAAAAGTTCATCTTCTGATAATTAATCATAGAGAGAGTTTGATTTTGCTACGGACACCAATAACTCTTCTTCACTTGGGTTGAACCCCCCCCTCATCCCCCCCCCCAATCCAACATATCTGCTAATTCTTTAATCGCTGATGATCTGATCCGGTATTGAGAATGAATTCCAGCATCTCCTACTGTTTTCTTCTCACAGAGAGTATCCATCATCTATCAATTGTTCTACTGTCATTCTTTTCTTAAACCTCAATCTTCCCTCTACCGAAATTCCATATTGGTCTGATTTTAAAAGTGCCTTTTGAATAGCATGTTTTACCAAGTGACTTGGATACTGAAATGTAAGATTAACTTCATCAAGCAGGTAAACGTGATATCACAGACAGGATGTAAAAAGACCTTGTGCTGTATGACAATGGTGCTCAAACGTTAAGAGGCGGTGCTACTGATGAATCGACGAAACTATTAATTTTCTGGGTCTCGATATATTTGGTTTCAAAACAAAATAATTGTTCTTAAAGTAAATTTATATTAATAATTAAAAGATATTTGAAAATTGTGTAAGATATTGTTTTGTTAACCCTATAAATGGATAAAAGTGTATTTTTAAATGTTTTTTAATTCTTACCGATTCTATTCAAGTACTTAGAATTACCCGACCACATCGGAATTGGTATGAATGGAAAGTTTTATTTATCAGAATTGAGATCTATGCAGTTTACTGTAATTTACGAAAGGTACCGAACACTTCCATCGGCGCTGAATAATGGTTAAAACGATGGGGTTTTTTTGGAGCTGATTATAGGGTCAACTCATTTCTGACGCATCAACCTTGAATTTCAATAAAGCACGCATTTGGATTGGTTGAACGTGTGGTAAATTAACATGCGATCGGTTATCCTTTTATGAATTTCGGTTAGACCGTGTAGTGTGTTCTCTGTAAATATGCAGTTTTTCAATTTGGTGTCACCCCTGGGAAGGTGTCACCCCTGGGACCCTGGGATGATGTCACCCGGTGCGGTCCGCACCCCTTAGCAACGCCCCTGAGTATATCCCATGTAAAATCACGATTATCTCGTTGATTTAATATAACACAGGTGTTTGTGTGTTGTCTTTTTTTTCATATTTTTAAAAAAAATATTTAACAAAGATTTTGTATTAAATACTAAATAATGACTACCATTTTTGTTAAGCAAGTCGAATTTATCTCTAAGAAGGACCTTGCCATGGTTCTGCGGTTAATTTTTAGTATATATATATATATATAAATATATATATATTTGTGTGTGTGTGTATAATGATAAACAAGTTCCGCCCGGTGCAGACCGCACCCCCTTTCTTTCACTAGGAATCTAGGCCTATTAATGAAATCTATATTTTGTATCATTTATTTATGAAAGAGCGATGCCATTTTAGGTTCCTCTTTTCCTAGGCATGGCCCTGATCATAAGAAGCCTTAATGGTCTGGACACCTGGTGTGTTGTGGGCAACGCCGATAAAAAGAGCCTTCCATTTAAATAACGTGGGGGGAACAAAAATTATTCGTCTTTGCTATAAAATGATCTCCCCAACACAACATATTCTATCGGCTGATTTGATTGCTGACTCCATGCGCTGCATATTGATTGGTAGATTGAAGCCTTCATCGGATTGCAGGCTGTTCAGTATCACATACAGTGACAGATTCTTATTCTTGGTAAGTCAGGAAGGTCGTATTCCATTTTTTTTCCTGTTATTGAGTTCGGTCAACATTTCTTATTTAAAATTTTAAAAATAAACATTTGGGCAAAGAATGTTTAATTTCTAAGTCTACTACTTCTATAGATTAAGGGCCCACGATCAAAGTATTGATCATTCTGGCTCCTGTGGGCCAGAAAAAAATCGTTCCACATAGTCTTGTCAAGAAATTACACATTGCATCACGATTGTTATCACAAATACGAATTCTCCTTCAGGAAGAAAACAATCCTAAACTGTGTGTTTTATTTGTATTCATTTACTTTGTTTTATGTTTCGAGATAAATTGATTTTATGATACGTTATAAAATGCTTTTGGAGGTTGGTTGTATTTTTCTTTATTTCAAAACACATCCCCCCTCCTCCACACTGCATTCAGTGTCCTTAATTTGATAATATTTTCTTGCCATAGAGCTTTGCTAAAGAGTTAGCAATTTCTTTATAATATAGTAAGTATGTACTTTTTTAAAACAAACATTAAATGTGCAGGTCATCCTAAAAGTAGGGTTTTTTAAAATTAAATTTTCTATTTCACTTAGAAATATTTAAATTTTAAGTAAAAGTGTATTTATCGAAATGACTGAATTTTCGATGATACATCCCACCCACTTCATCGCAGATACCTACGATCACATCCCACTCACTTCATCGCAGATACCTAAGATCACATCCCAACCACTTCATCGTAGATACCTAAGATCACATCCCACCCACTTCATCATAGATACCTAAGATCACATCCCACCCACTTCATCATAGATACCTAAGATCACATCCCACCCACTCCATCACATCCCACCATCTTCATCACAGATACCTAAGATCACATACCACCCACTCCATCACATCCCAACATCTTCATCACAGATACCTAAGATCACATCCCACCCACTCCATCACATCCCACCATCTTCATCACAGATACCTAAGATCACATACCACCCACTCCATCACATCCCAACATCTTCATCACAGATACCTAAGATCACATACCACCCACTCCATCACATCCCACCATCTTCATCACAGATACCTAAGATCAAATCCCACCCACTTCATCGCAGATACCTAAGATCACATCCCACCCACTCCATCACACCCCACCCACTTCATCACAGATGCCTAAGATCATATCCCACCATCTTCATCACAGATACCTAAGATCAGCTCGATCAGGTCAAATTCTTTCTCTTAAAGTTAGGACCGAAAGATATAATAAAAATTATTTTGTTCCCCAGTCTGTAAGAATTTACCGGTGTGCCCCCCTGGGGATTATTCAATATCAATGAGCGCTCATTTAGTCAATACTGTCCCTAAGGGAGTTAAGAGAGATCATTAATCTCTTATTTCTATGCTTGAGAAATACTTTTAAACGTCTTGTGTTCAAATTGTCATAATCGTTAAATTTTGTTTTTGTTTAAAATATGTATTAATTTAATTTAATTTTTTTAAACAAAAAATGTTTCCATTTACTTGGATTAATAAAAAGAATGTTGCCTTTTCACATCTTGACGGCCTAAACAGATTTGAAATATTCCACAGAGAACGAAAAACATCTTCTCTTAACATGTTTGATCTGAAGGCGGTGATGATTTTCCTGATGGTCATGGCTGTTAAAGTAACCTCCGCCCATGACTGGAGATCTAACTACAGCCCGAATGTCATCCAAAAATACAGTATGTTGAGATGGTTTTCTTTAAATAAGCAAGATGACATAACGTCTAGCTTAGCCTGTCACAGTCCGGCTGCAAGAAACCAATATATTTAAAATTTGTTATGTATATATTTAATTTTATTTATGTACAATCTTGTTTTTGTACAATGCTAAAAGAATCTTCAATGAACGTGATGGATGGGCTGAAATCATTATAGCCTACATGATGTAACGGATCTAATTCTAGTTATAAAAATTCTAATATTTTTACAGCCAGGTTGCATACGAAAAAGAAGAAATATTATTTTTTTAAACAGCAAAATTATTAATTAATGTTTGTAAATTTTTGAAATGCTAAAAATGGAAGGGAAGTTATGTTGGTGTTTATTACTGTAAGGATAGCTGAGGTGACTATTAAGTTCCGGTTGAAAGAATATTCAGACCTAGATACGTGGAGACTTGAATAACCAAATAAGACGAAAAGAAAACTTCCAAAAGCAACAGTTGAGTGACTACACTTGACACATTTGCGTCTATTGCCTCCTGTCTTCCGACCCCCAAGTTCATAATACCATCGTTGAGTAGCCCTGGCAACCAGTGAAGTATCCCCTTTAAAACCACGCACAGTAACATCATGAACCCCTCTGAAACATAGGAGCCAGAATGATCAATTCATTGATCGTGGGCCCTCAAAACATAAAAGAAGAAGAAACGCCTTTTAACGCAAACAAAACCATAATATAAAAAAAAATTAAATAAAAATTGTCAAATACATTAGAAAAAGTCATTAAGACGTTGATAAGCCTTAAAATAGAGACGTTAGTTAGGCATTACTAGGAAAGTATACACTTTCCGAAAGAACAAAAATTGTTATTTAAAAATAATAGTGTTGTCACAGTGTTGGAATGCGATAAAGCTTTCAAGTAGATTAACACGATAGAAACAATTTCTGTAAATAAAATAATATATTCTTGTTCTCGTCATTGTTATTTATGGTTATACAAGAAACAAATTTAAAAACTTCGGCAAATCCCTACATTAGTACAACCAAAACATTCATATATATATTTATATATTTATATATATATATATATATGTGTGTGTTTGTGTGTATGTGTGTGTCCTTTTTGCTGCAAGGGCTTCGTTTCGCGCATTCTGTCTTTTTTACTCTTTAATACACTGCTGTTCGCCAGCTGGAACGTTGTTCAGCAATGATCTCCCATTTGATTATTTCTATGTTGGCTTCCCTCATTCTCATTTTGCAAACTCTCTAAAATCTCAGACGTGGCCGTCAAATAAGTCTTGTCCCTTCTGCTAACTCTCCATAGAGCAGCTTCTTTGTAATACGGCCTTCCTCCATTCTCCTTACATGGCCTAATCAGCGAAGGCGCTTCTTGCTAAGAGCGGAGAATATGCTACTCATTTTTGCACGTCCCAAGACCTCTGTGTTAGGCACCTTGTCCAGCCATCGAATGCGTAAAATGTGACGCAGACATCTTTGATGACAGCTGATGAGTTTCCGCTCATAACTGGTGTATGTGGTCCACACTTCACAGCCATATAGGAGCGTACTAAGCACGCATGCCTGATAGACACTTAGTTTTTTTTTAATCAGTTAGTTTGAGATTATTCCACACCCGCTTATTCAGTTCAACCATAGTTGCTGCTGCTTTTGCGATCCTCATGTTTATCTCTTCATTAACAGAGAGAGAACTAGAAATATTGGATCCAAGGTATGTGAAATGCTCAACAACCGACATATTATGGCCCTCAATAGATGTGATTGGAGGGGACGGTGTTTATTGCCTCATGACATTTTAACAAGCGTGTGATAGACGATTAACTAGCCGCTGAAGACCTTCTTCTGTGTGCGATGTTGGGGTGCCATCGTCAGCGAACAGCAGCTCACGAATTAATACCTTTTTTACCTTGGTCTTTGCACGAGGGCGGGTGATATTGAACAGCCTACAGTCCGATCCGGTATGTATGTACACTCCGTCTTCACAGTCCCTGAAGGCAATTTGAAGGAGCATCGAGAAGAAAATGTGCAAATACACATCCTTGTTTGACTCAGCTGCTGACTGGGAATGCCCCAGAGACCACGCCATTGAAGGTTACTTTGCGGTGAATGCTTTTTTAAATAAATGTATGATTGTGAGCAGTCGTGGGGGACAACCTATTTCTATGCAAGATACTTGTCAGACCTATGAAATATATATATATATATGTGGCATCCTTCCGTCTTCCTGAGACGATGGAGTAGATATATAGTACTACACTTCGACAAGTGACTCACTAGGCCAATCCTGGAGTGACAATCTCCATCCAAAATAGCTTTCATCCTTAATTCTTCGTTCGGCAGGCCATTTGGAGTGCGACCTGCCTCCATTCTCTTGAAACGGCCTAGCCGGTTAAGGTGCACAGTCAGACACGTTCCAGAATCTCTGTGTGTTGGGCACTTTGTCCTTGCCATCAAATGCGGTGAATGCGCCGCCGCTATCTTAAATGGAAAATAAAAACAGAAATAGGAAATGGATGGAAACTGAAGATGACAAAACATAATGAACTTGGTTGGTACCGTATAGCTGAAAAATCTTGTGTATATTTATCTAAACAAATAAACTTTCCCAAGGGCATCATTTACCATCAAGCATGGCTTTTGGTGCATGAGTTGAAATGTGGTCTGATAAATTTAGTGAGAATGGTATGCTATCGACGTATTCACCATCCAAGAACATCCAAGAACATCACATTCACATTTCGTATAATTTTCATTTTTCCGCCAATATTTTTTTTCAAATTTATAATTTAAAAAATTGGAATTTCACGTAAACCCCATCAGCATGACTCTTAGACTATGTCTACTTCCTAGACAACCATGGTAACATTGCCCAGGGGGCTATCACCAAATTTCCTTTGCTTTTAAAGCAACTTTTTAAAGCTAATATTTAATTGCTTTTTTTTTTTTTTTGTATGTTCTTGGCGTAAGGCGTACTTTTTTTTTTAATTGCGTCATGCCCATTTAATTATTACCATCTCACTGAAAGGATGATAATTTAACAATTTCATTGAACACGAATAATGTTGTCCGACGTCCCGGTTTCAGCGCCGTCTACAATTCTTGGAAATTATCTCACTAGACACGTGGACCTTACTGTTACGGCCTAGTTTCATTGCAGCCTCCAAATGTTACGGCCTTCATACTCTACGGCCTACTCTCGTTGTCTAGGGTCTCTATGATTCCAATGAGGTCCACACAATGACACAATAATACCTCGAGTTTCATAAGTCAGTTTATTCAGTATATACAAATTGTGGTTCTACCAAGAGTCATTAATACATCATCTGAAATCCTTATTACACAGGTGTGAAGACTAAACTCTGACTGACACAGGTGTTCCTCTCTCACGATCCCTAAATCTCTAACTGCCAAAACTCTTGTCTTCCTATACAAATCTCCCGGTCTCTCTTAATAAATCTCTTGTCCTCTCTCTCGACTAACTAACACACTGTCCTTTTATACACGCACTTGTTTATTCATAATTCCCCTGTCAGCCAATGACCATTCAGCAACACTAATACAATTCATAACAACTCACGCACCCAAAAAGTATTCCCACTAACAACAGTGGTTCTCATACAAACTCTCATCATGCATGAACGACTTTCATAACAAAACATCAGGCTAACTAACTCTAGTTCACAACACCAACACCTTGCCCAACATTTTTTTCACCTAGAAAAGAACTTCTTGACAAAATTAAAACTGCTAATCTTTGTATTAACTTAAAATAAGAACGGGTCAAGAGAGTAAAAGACTTTGACAAAATGTCTTTCGCGATAATACGCAAAATTTAATTGGTATAAATAATAATAAAAGAGTTTATTTGAAAAATCTCGCTTCGTTCCGAAATGCTCGAAGCGCGGTACAAAGTCAACCACATTAAAAGAGAAATGAAACAATCTATATTTTACCACATTGAAATATAAAATGCAACATTACAAAAACTGCATACGAGCATACCCATTCAAAGTCTTTCATCCGTTGCAACCATAAACAACCATAAATAACATACCTCGCACACACTCTCTCACACACACACACACTCTCTCTCTCACACACTCACACACACACACACACACACTCAAACACACACTCTCTCACACGCACACACGCACACACTCGCACACATAAAATATGTTAATTTTTTTAAAGATAAATGTGTAGGAAGCTGGACTCTTATATTAACGGGTAGATTCTCAACGCAGCGCTTGTCACCTTTAAAATCTTAGGGCATATTCCCTTTTGACATAGATGCTAGGGCCGTGTAGAATATTTTTTGAGGGGCCCCGAGGAAATCCAAATTTTGGGACACCCATCAAAATGTTTAAGTAATTTTTTTTCAAACGCATTAATTACGCCCGTGGGGGCCCCCAAGAGGGCAGGGCCCCGAGCGATTTGCTCGGTCACCTCGTCCTCTGCACGCGCCTAATAGATGCCATAGTTTTATAATTATAGACTATATCAGATGGCCAGACAATAGAAATGATTTATAATACTTTTTTTTAGAAAGTCATCTTAAATGTCTTGTTTTTTATAATCAAACCTAAAAATATACCGTTCTACCATCCATTCAAGCACATCGGAAATCGACCTATTATTGCTCTTTGTTTAAAATCATATCCTTGACGGAAAATACTGGCAAGGCCATTATACTTTCTGTTAAATACCAATTTTAGAATTATATATATATTTATAATTGTACGTACATATTTTATTTGACATTCTTTAGGTGACCTAGTTGATCGCAGGATACCTATTCCCACTGGAGTGTTGGGAGAAGATTTTAAACTTTTATGGATAAATGGATCTATCATCTATCTAGGAGTAAAGTCACGTATCTATATCAACTCTTTTTCTTCCATCAATTGTAACAGCAATTTTAAATTACAAATGACCTGTTTTTGTTTGTTGATTGATTCTTTGGGCTTTTTTTATTTTAATTCTTTTTTTTTATTGTATAGTTATAATTGAAATATTTAGAACGTCGTCTCCGAATAATGGAAATGGTGTTGCATTTTAGAGTCGCTTTTTCCATGTGTTTCTAATCTACTTAAGAAAATCAGCAAACTATCGAGCCGACGCTCATGAAGTCTTCCCCAGCGCACCCCCGCCACTCCCAACCGGCATTCAAACACTCCCCCAGTGGTCTCTAGTCCAGTCAGGCCGCGAAGCGGCACGCCGAGGGGTTTCTGCCCCTGAGACAGCCTCACCCATCCTTCCACTCAATTGACGATGCGAGTGGGGCGGCACCAGAGAAAGAACGCCTGGCCGGCCGGGGTGCTCATTTCACACAGCAACCGGGACGGATTTTCTTGGGCTGGGGTGGATATATTTTACATCTCTAATGTCCCCCCCTCCCACCCCGGGGAGACATGCAGGTGTTTTGCATACGCCCTCTAATAGGGTTTACGTGGTTTTCTGCTGTGTGACTAACTCACACCGCAGCTGGGAGAGAAAAAGATGTCGCCTATGAGCAGTACCCTCAAATATGGCACATTTGTGTTTCTATATTCTTTTAACGACACTTTGAAAATAAGCATTTAACAAATACGGCCGATCGCAACTTTCTCATGGCAAGCAAGTCTTGTTCATTTTTTTTTATCTTGAAAGTAGTTGGTCGCAAACCTTCATCGAGAAGGGGGGGGGGGGGGGGTTGCTTAACTTGTTCCATTATGAAAAAAATAGAACGATCCGTTTGTAGAATATGTTCTTTAAAAAAACAAATTTGAACTGTTGGTTAGTTCAAATATAACGTTACTTTGACCCATGGTTTTATTTATTTTTTATTTATTTTAATCGTGACTGTTGAGGTACTCGCTTCATTGTATTCTGATTTATTTTAATGCTATAGAAATGAGGTCATTCTGTTGAACACTGACGGCAAATTTGTGTACCGCACAGTAAGTCAGGATAACATATTTTTTTGTTGTTGTAATTTTTAAGAAAAATTAAAGATAAATGAATACAAAAAAAAAAAACAACGGCCGCATTATGTCTTTGTATATTTTTTTTAAATTTGTTTTTAAATTAAACAACCCCTTAAAACATTTTTTTCTCCGCTCAAATCCTTTATAAGATGTAATATTGATCAATTTGGGGGAGGGGTAGGTGAAAATGTGACAAACCATGCATTGAACCAACACACTTTAGAATAATCGCAATTAGTGCTCCCCCTTCCCGCCAAGGCTCGCAACCGCATTTATTTTCCACGCCCCTAAACTATACTAATATTCTAATGTCCCACCATCGATTACGTCTAGTTTCAATACACCAACTATGTCTGTGAAACAAATGAAAATATTACAAGACCCAAAACGCTCTTGTCATATTTTTAAGAATTTCTTTTATAGAGTATTTATCGGGAATTTTATTACGTGAATCTGGTGGCATCTGGTAGTGTTGAAACCGATTTTTGGGGGGTTAAGGGATAAGGGTTGGGGCTCAAAATTTAATAGAATTTTGTATCATCGGCCACAAGTCTGCGTGCCAAGCTTCAGCTCGATAGGGTGACACACGAATAAAAGCAAAGTTAAATATCTAGAATTTTTTTTTTTTTTAAAAGGATTTTTTTAAATTTTCGATTATAAATTTCCTGGATATTCTCCATCACAATTCAGCAGGAACCCGACGTCAAAAAAAGGATGCGGGGGTGGGGGGCGGGACTTACGGAAAAAGAAGGGGGGAGGGTGCGCCTTGAACCCTTTTATTTATGACCATGAATTCACATTTTCGGCTAAGTGTAGAGGGTCCTTTTTCGGGGATGGGGACGGCGAAAATCTTGACCGGTCCTGGGCGGCATTTGAACTTCTTATTTATGACGATGAATTCACATTTTCGGCTAAGTGTAGAGGGTCCTTTTTCGGGGATGGGGACGGCGAAAATCTTGACCGGTCCTGGGCGGCATTTGACCTTCTTATTTATGACGATGAATTCACATTTTCGGCTAAGTGTAGAGGGTCCTTTTTCGGGGATGGGGACGGCGAAAATCTTAACCGGTCCTGGGCGGCACTTGAACTAGCAGCACAACTGTAACAATGTTGGCTACTTTTAACTTTGTCTTTGTTTATATTTTGTTAACTGTTAATAATTTTTTCAAATTAATTTTTTTAGCCCAAAAGTTGGGGGGGGGGGGGCATTTTTTCTTAAATGTCAAATTGATTTAATGCCACAAGCGACTTCTCTTTCCGTAACAATATTTGATAGAGCAAAGTTCCCAACAACTCAATTAAAGTAACTTTGTTGTCGTTTTTAAGACAGGACAAAATAAGAAACAACCCGATGAAACAGGCTATTAGCTGAACGTCATCCTTTTATTGCCCTGTCTTTCTATTTCAAGCTTCCATATACCCTGTACCGCTGTTTCCTAGACTGATCGGTGGGAGGAATTTATCATGGGTCCATGGGGAGGCATTATGGCGCCGAGTGCCATACACATATTGAATTCACTCCGGTTGTGGCGCGCCCCAGGGTAATCATTTGGCACAATCTTAGATTTAACGCCATACTGTCACATTGATCGGCGTACGAAAATGTGGGACTAGAAATTGAGGGCGCCGATGACTCTCGAGCAAAAGCTGACGCAGGTGTCCCCTTTTTTTTTTTTAAATGTAGAGATGCATTTTGTCAACTTTTTTAAAAAGTCAGTGTTTCATTCAGATAATTTGGTAGGGGGCATTTCAGACTATCGGTTTGGAAGCGCGAAAATTAGACATAATAAATGGCAGGGACATCGATAACTCCGTCGTAACCCAAAATAAACTATATTAATATCAGTTACGACACACCTGATGGTATTTATTTTGCCCTAGCATCGTCTATCTCCTTAAATCTCTATAGCACCCAGAAAATATTTGGTAAATTCAAAATGCAGAAATGCATTTTAGCACATAACTGAATTTGTTTTTTAATCATTCAAAACTTAATTTGAGCGTGACGGGCGAGATGTTAGTTAAAAATTGTAGGGGTCACTTGAGCGCAGAGCCATCGTGTGGGCCCTGCAACACCTACGGCTGCAAAAGTGAGGGGGCTCAGATAGTTAAGTGGCTTAAATTTTTGATGTGTACACTTTTCTATTATTAATTTTAATGCAAAGTGGGGGAGGGCAAACCAAAAAGTGGCTTGGGGAGAAAAGTCACGCGACGGCTCAGCTTGACTTGGTTGTGTTATACAAATATTTGTTTATTATTAAATAGTAATTTGGTTTTTAATTTCATAATAAAACTACTTTGGGGTAAACCATTATTGAAGAGTAAATTATTAATTTTTAAAAAAAGATTCATTTAAGCGTGTGCAGAAAATAATTTAAAAATTAATGTTTAAAAATATTAAGGCATTTCAATATAGATAAATAATTCAAAACATCTTATTTTTTTTCCAGTATTTAACGTGGATGCCCGAAGCTTCTAGACACCCATGTGGAGGTTATGTAGTAGGTTAAATTTTAATCCTCGTTTTGTATTTTGATACAGTTTACTTAACCGTTTGACTCGTAAATGAACACAATTATGAGCTGCCTGTTGGGTTAAGAATTTTAATGATTTGTTGAATTCAAATATTATATATATATATATATATATAATATATATATATATATATATATATATATATATATATATATATATATATTGGCATTGCCTTTTTTTCAAATACGCCTTCAAAAATAAGACCGCAACTTATTCTAAAAAATATTTACCTCCAGCTTAACTTTTAACAAAGATGGTAAATATGCGCTATGTTACCATATTATCGTACAATATTCAATTTAGCATTGCCATTCAGAATATTGTAAAACAAAATCCTCATAGAGAAAACCTGTCCTGCAAATGGTAAAAATAAATTATAGCTAGTTATAAACATATTTTCCACGAAATCAGTAAACGAAAATTTATGCTGTTGTGGATTTTACTGCAGCTGCACGAACTGCGGTAAAGACTGACATGCTGGAGCAGAGGCGTAGCTAAGGGGGGAAATGGGGCAGAAGTCCCTGGGTGACAGACTAGTTAAGGGGGCCAAAATTGTGCTTTGATATTATTTTATTGATGAAAATAATGGGTTTGAGAGTTAAAAGAAGAAAGGGAGGCGCTTTAAGTTGAATTTTGCCCCCCCCCCCGGGCGCCAAACACTCTAGCTACGCCTCTGTGATTGGTTTCCGAAAGTCATGGCGGTGTTTCTCTACGTCTGCCAACACATGCTGTTCCTGTTTCTGTTCCCTTTGATTTGCCAGGATTCTTTTTATTTTCTTAACGACAGCATCATGCCCCACTCGCCCGACCCCTCCCCTCGCCCAACCCCTCCCCTCACCCTCCCCCTCGCCTCCCCCTCCCCTCGCCCAACCCCCCCTCTCGCCCGACCCTCCCCCTCGTCTAACTGCGGCTTTGCCGAATTTCAACCTGTTTACATTGAGTCGCTCAACAAAGAAGTTGGTGGACACTGCTCCGTGTGTCTTCAACATTTCATGAGTGACGTTGTTCTGTTGGTATTGGGTGTTGTTTTTTCGTCCTGTATTTGTGAATTCTAATAAGGTTTCTTTTGCTATAAGGTTTTCTGTGACAATTATATATGGTTGATGCAACCGATTGACGAGGGAAGAGCATTTTTCACCTGTGGGACGAATGCTAACAATCCTAGATGTGGATTCTACAATATAACGGTAAGCGGTGTAGTTTTCATTTCTAGTGCGTTTTAAAATCAATTTCATTAGGGTCATTTTAAACACTTAATTAATATTAAAATTAATATAATATTCTTTTGACTTTTTAAATAATTTTTTTTTTAAAGTTCATTCATTCAAGTTAACGTGTTAATTATTTAAATTCAAGTTAACCTGTTAGTTATTTCTATTTAAGTTAACATGTTGGTTATTTCGGACTATTTTTTTTAAGTAAACATGCTTCTAACGGCGGATAACCAACTAATTACTTATGGACAAGATCAGGACAAAAGTTTTGCGCAAATTTCACAGGCTCTATCTTTTTCTTCTATTAAAGACAGGTGTCTTCGATAAATACCTTAAAGAGGATGTGACAAAGCATATGCAAAAAAATCCTAGAGAAAATACTACCGAAATTGTTGCAGGTATGCTGTGTCTTAATGATATAATTCTATTTAAATGGCACACAATCTAGTTAGTATACTTCAAGTAACTACCCAACCAAAAAATTATGATAAATTATAAAATAGTGTATTTTTTTACACGTGTACTATATTAAAGTCTGTTAATAGGGGGGTCTAACATAAAAAAAATTTGAGGCACCATTTTTAAAAGAATTTTTTTTTTCTTGACCACTCGAATGTTATAACAATTCAAACAAAAAACGAATACTCATTGCAAAATTGTGATTATTTTTATTCTGAAACAATGCCCTTTTTTTCCACTTGAAACAAGGTGGCAAGTTGATCGCAACAACGGCGTCTCAGCGAAGTCGCGCGGTATTCATCGCAGATCTGCATCATTCTTTTCTTGTTAGTACCATGAGGAATACTTTTCACGGTAGGAAGAACACCACGCGGGGCCCCGAACTAGGGGCCGTGAGTGGAGTGAGGGGGGATGGTGCGGAGTGAATCAACTTTCCAGACATAAATATATTTTTTTTTAAAATGGTTTTGAGGGGAGTGCGGAGGAATCAGTAGAAAGGGCAACATTAAAGGCCCTACTAATTTAACGTTAACTGTCAAGGGCTTTGAAAACGATTGTTCCCCTTTGTAATGGAAGACCTAGATCGGTTCCTGGCAATATATTGTCATCCTGTAACGCTTAGGGAAAATATAAACATTTATAAAAGATATCCCCCCCCTTTTGCCGATAACTCTAAAGCATTTTTGTTTCCCCATATAGGTTTCCATAAAATAAAGTCCTCATTGGCTACAACGCCACTCTGAACATCATTTCTTGCAATTTCATCGACCCATCCACAAATTACATTTTTCGCAAACCAAATGTCAACGTCTGCTAAATCAAGTGGTAATAGCAACCCAATCACATTGTTACCCATCACGAGCCAATCACCTGGTTACCCATTACAAGCCAATCACGTGGTTACCCATCACAAGCTAATCACGTGGTTACCCATTACAAGCCAATCACGTGGTTACCCATCATGAGCCAATCACGTAGTTACCCATTACAAGCCAATCACGTGGTTACCCATTACAAGCCAATCACGTGGTTACCCATTACAAGCCAATCACGTGGTTACCCATTAAGAGCCAATCATGTGGTTACCCATCACGAGCCAATCACGTGGTTACCCATTACAAGCCAATCACATGGTTACCCATTACAAGCCAATCACGTGGTTACCCATCACGAGCCAATCACGTAGTTACCTATTACGAGCCAATCACGTGGTTACCCATTACAAGCCAATCACGTGGTTACCCATTACAAGCCAATCACGTGGTTACCCATTACAAGCCAATCACGTGCTTACCCATCACGAGCCAATCACGTGATTACCCATTACAAGCCAATCACGTGGTTACCCATCACGAGCCAATGACGTGCTTACCCATTACATCAATATCCATAATTCTCTATGCAGTCTACCAATGTGCGTCACTTATGCTACTAGATGGCGCTGTTTTCAAAAACACAATTGTTACGTACCGTTAAGATATCAAAAAAAACGTAACAAAACACTTTAAAAAAACACATCATGACATTTCTAGCGTAGAAATCAACCGTCCATGAACTCCTTTTGTGACAATGATGATATAATTAGTTATCATTTAGATTTGATAAGTTAAGGTCATGTTTAGAGAGAAAAAAAATTGTAGTTGAGGGGCACGAAAAGGGGTAGGGTAGGCGTATAATATATAGCAGAAAAATACTTCTCAAAACTTAAAGATTCCAGAAACGTAAACACCATTACATAGATACTTCTTTTTTTTTTTTTAGAATACGGAGTTTTTGATGAGTTTTTGAAATAGCAAGTAGAAAATATCGCAAAGTGCCTACCACTTGGATCTCGATAACATCTGGTCATATATTCTAGTTTTAGGTAAAACACGAATTTTAGGTCCAACTGCGCATTTCTTTGCGCTGCACAATATAATTTATGCTGTTTCTAGGTGCTTTTGTAAAACACAGCGATGGGGGATGGTATGCGGTTTAGGGAGGGGGTGGGTTAGCGCAATTGCCAGTGATGGTGCGATTTCAAGGTTTCATATTCACAGGTTTTACTGTAAGAAAAAAAATAACCATAAAAACTCAAATCAATAACTATCATCGTTTAATATTTCAATATACCTTCCACAGAAGTAGAATTTGTCGCTTCGTTTGAAAGAGACAACGAAGTGTTCCTATTTTATAGGGGGCATGATCACATGACTCAGGCGAATTGCGGTCAGGTGAGTAAACGCTACGGCACCCTGGGGGGCGCTATATAGGGGAGCACCCAGGGGGGTCCTATGTGGGGAGAACCCTGGGGGCGCTATATAGGGGATTACTACGATTTTATTTTCTTTTTTAAACGTATTAGGGTGGGGGTATATAAGCATGCGAAGAAGGTCGGAAGGCAGTGGATGGTAACGCAAAAAAACCCGAACGTCTTCTTCAGCGATCAATTACAGACTATTACAGATATAACAAAAATAAAGGCTTTTTGTTTCGCACATTTCCTTCTGTCCTAAAACTGATTGCAGCCTCTTCCCTTTCACCCCCCCCCCCCACCTTATTATCCTAAAACCATAATAGCATGATATTGTATCACCATCACTGTATTATTTCCCTGTATCACCAACACTGTATTATTTCCCTGTATCACCATCACTGTATTATTTCCCTGTATCACCAACACTGTACTATTTCCCTGTATCACCATCACTGTACTATTTCCCTGTATCACCAACACTGTACTATTTCCCTGTATCACCATCACTGTATTATTTCCCTGTATCAACAACACTGTACTATTTCCCTGTATCACCATCACTGTACAATTTCCCTGTATCACCATCACTGTATTATTTCCCTGTATCACCATCACTGTTTTGTTTCCCTGTATCACCATCACTGTACTATTTCCCCAGGTATTTCCCCAACTTACTACCTCTGGAGTTGCCAGATTTTGCAAGAACGATCGCGGGACGCATTTATTAGCACAGAATGTCCAATTCTTCAGGACATTCTACAAAGCGGCTCTCGACTGTTCGATCCCCGACATAATTCCATTCCAGTTCAATGAACTCCGTAAGTCTTTTATAAATCATCATCATCATCATGTCCCGTAGTCTTTCGACCGTTGGGGCGCCACAGATGACATGTACACTATTCTTCTCCATTCCTCTCGGTCTCCTGCCCTATGCATAGCATCGCCTAGTTGTAATCCCGTCCATTCTTTGATGTTATAGTCCCATCTTTTTCTCTGTCTTCCTCTTTTATAAATAGTAGAAACCCAAGCACGTGCATCTTACAAATATTCTGGGTTGTTTTGTTTTTTTTGGTGTAATTGTTGTTTTAAAAAGTAGGTATCCGGCAGGGAAAAATTATCGGACAGCACTCATCACTCACTCATGTCGACTTCGATTATCATAACTAATCCGTGTGCGGTAGGTAAGTCGGTTGTCCGAACTGATCCTGTCGCTTGAAATTGTTAAAAAAAATTGATTGCACTCAATGCGCGTGCTATGGGCCGTTGGCTTACATTGGTTTACATTGGCTTACATTGGCTTACATTGGTTTACATTGGTTTACATTGGCTTACATTGGTTTACATTGGTTTACATTGGCTTACATTGGCTTACATTGGTTTACATTGGCTTACATTGGCTTACATTGGTTTACATTGGCTTACATTGGCTTACATTGGTTTACATTGGCTTACATTGGCTTACATTGGTTTACATTGGCTTACATTGGTTTACATTGGTTTACATTGGTTTACATTGGCTTACGTTGGTTTACACTGGCTTACACTGGCTTACATTGGCTTACATTGGCTTACATTGGTTTACATTGGCTTACATTGGCTTACACTGGCTTAAATTGGCATACATTTGCTTACATTGGTTTACATTGGTTTACATTGGCTTACACTCGCTTACACTGGCTTACCTTGGCTTACATTGGTTTACATTTGCTTACATTGGTTTAATTGGCTTACACTGGCTAACATTGGCTTACATTGGTTAACATTGGCTTACATTGGCTTACACTGGCTTACGCTGGCTTACACTGGTTAACATTGGCTTACATTGGTTTACATTGGTTTACATTGGCTTACATTGGTTTACATTGGCTTACATTGGTTTACATTGGCTTTTAAACTTTTTGTTGCTGTTCATGTCGTGTATTTTGTTGCTGTTCATGACGTGTACTTTGTTGTCGGTATGGCAGCTGATGTATTTTTTCTTCTAAGAATTTAAGTCAACCTGATCGGAATTGGTTTGGATTGAAAACCTACGATGAGGATTTAAAACACTAGCTTAATGGGTATGTAAACTGTTACGGGCCTCGTAGACATAGTAATGATATTTGTACTCAAAAGTAGGAATTGGGAATCCAGATTGTATTGAAAGTGAGCAGAGTGTACCGGACGTTTTAGGGATCATTAATGCATGTTGCCGCTAGTGGTTCGTGGGTAGTGGCAACCTCATGCACGTGATTCTATTTACACAGCTTTTGAGGTAGCTGTTCCTAGGCCACCGTTTCACCCCAGATACTTCGTAGATTATTTCGAAGATGTAACCTATTGTAGAAACCCCTATTATAGGGCGTCTGATGCTTCCCCGGAATAGACTGGGGAAGATTTTACGACGTAAATATATAAACCCGACTCCTGGGAAAGTCGGCTGCTGACGATTTGAGAGCAGCTTCACCGGCCGACCGGATGTCCTATGGCTGGGGTGGCCTCCGCTACCACTTGATCGAGGGAGTGCGGTCGGGGGCTGTCCTGGCAAAAGAAGATCTTTAACATGCTTGTTCGCGGCCCTATAATTCGGGCTTGGAGTGATTTGGGGAGGGCATAAAGAGCTTATGTACTAGCTCGACGGCTCGCTGACGTCATTGCCTTATGTACATTTTCAGTAGACATCGTTAGTATATATTGCTTTGTGAAAGTCTGTTTCGACTCATAGGATTTCCCTTAAATTTTTGGACACTTTTAATATATAATATATAATGAAAGAAATTGTATATTGCCTCCCCCCCCTTTTTTTTTTGTGAAGCCAGATTGTTAAGAAAACCCGAAGTAGCTTTAAGCCGCAGCCTGTTCAGGTATCAAGCCTCAGCCTCGTCGTGGCTAGAAAGTTATAATTTCTTTGGCCTTTGCGCAATGGACCCAACCCCCCTAAACAACTTCGCTCATCCCACTTACCTTGTCCCACAATCCAGGTGCATTTCTAGATAGCTATACTGTTCATACAGACTGGGATAATGCGATCTTCAAGCTTGTTAATATATGTGCCGTATTCTTCAGAGTATCGGCCATTTCTGATTCATAAGCCTGTTACAGTTTGGTGCCATTTTTTTAAAATAATGTTTTTCGTTGTTGTTGTTTTTTTTATTTTGCTACATCCTGATTGTAGGCCGCATTCCTAATTTAAAAAAAAAAAACTACATTTGGGGAATATGTCCCTGCCTCTACGCGAAACATAACACGTTAAAAAATCTCTACAGCGTGTTATCTGGAATTAATTGAAAGTTAATTTTTAATTGAAATAACAACGCCGTAAAGGCATCTAAAAGTAACAGATATAAAGCTTGACTAAACCAAGAGAATATTCAATATGTGTAGTTTTCGAACGTACAGCTGAATGGAACTTTATAGAATCGATCGCGAGCCTCTCGTGACGCCTACGATATTTTCAAATATATCACTCTTCACGATCTGTGGGTCTATGGCTTTTAGTGGGAGAAGCTTTTCAAAACTGAAAGTTTTTAGAATATGTTGGCTATCTACTTATGGAACAGCCTAGGACTTATGATCTTGCTATTTTTGGAAGTAGAAAAAATATACAATGAAGAATGATGATTTTAATGAAGTGTTTGGCAAGGTTTGCACTCTTAAAATACCCGTCAGGAACGTAAAGTTTGAACTGTAACTGTAAAGGTTAATGTTTCAATAAAAGGTTTCTTTGTTGACTTTAAAAAAATAAACTCTTGTGGTATATTAAATTCTACGTTTTCTTCATATGTTTTTTTTTTTTTGCTGCTTTAGGACTTAAGTTATCAACAAACACAACTAGAAACGATTCTGTATGATCTAGTTAACAATTAATCGATGCAGATCCATGGGGGGTAGAAGTCCGGAGGGGGTGACAATGGTAATTGACCTGCACCGAGTGACGACGCCTCTGCCTATGTAGGTATGCAACCAGCCCTGGTTTCAACCCTAAAATCATATTAAGCCTAGTTATAAAATTTAAATTGATACACAAACATTTTAGAACCTTGTTTAATCTAGACTTAATGGCAAAACTATATAATGGGTTTGGAATACAGAAACATGATGATTGCCAGTTGCTCTTGTCTGACATGTTGCCCATCACGCAGCTAGACCCTGGCTTATTTTTGTATTCTTCCATTGTCCAGAGGCCACAAATGAGGTGAGGCCAATCACGCAGCTAGACCCTGGCTTATTTATGTATTCTTCCATTGTCCAGAGGCCACAGCTGAGGTGAGGCCCATCACGCAGCTAGATCAGGGCTTATTTTTGTATTCTTCCATTGTCCAGAGGCCACAAATGAGGTGGGGCCAATCACGCAGCTAGACCATGGCTTATTTATGTATTCTTCCATTGTCCAGAGGCCATAGCTGAGGTGAGGCCAATCACGCAGCTAGACCATGGCTTATTTATGCATTCTTCCATTGTCCAGAGGCCATAGCTGAGGTGAGCTCAGGTTACTTTGTAGGAACAGAAGGAATAAAACCACAGCCTGACCCCCAGGTGTTGATCTACGGTGTATTCAATACCCCCGAGTAAGTATTCTTTAATGTCCGCGTCATGTTTATCTCTACCTTATGGAAACAAAAGTAATAACGGACCAATGTGCTGTAGGACATAAAATGCACAGGGTCGCGGGAAAACCTGATATAAAAAAAGACGAAACAAAACAAAAAATTTGTTGGCAATAAGCCTTCGTCAAGGAACATTACAGAAAAGGGGGTTGAGGGGGGGGGGGCGTACAGAAATACAAAATTTAAAAACTTAGCTTAGGTAGTGTCCAACAGAACCGCATAAAGGATGGTAGTCAACGCTGAATGGGTAAAGGATTATAAATAGAGGAAGTTAGATAATGATAGAAAAATGAAGTACAGGGTGGCCCAGAAAAAGTAATAACATCTTTTACAATGTAATTGTCACAATTGCAATCTCGTTATAAATCATAACAGAGGCGAAGTGGTCCAATAGTGACTAATTCTTTATTACACACGATCACAATAAGTAGTCCGAAAAACACTTGGAATTTTTCATCTGTATTTCAATACTAGCTTCTCGAGCGTTAAACTTCTTTACTTGATCAAATGTTAACACACTATAAATCTTCATTTAAAAAATAAACGTTTTCAGTTCAATCTTCTTACATATATATCGCGAATCAACTGTTGTATCATTCAACCCTCCATCTCTTGTTTCACTCCTTGCTCTCTCTCTCTCTCTCTTCTAATTCTCATTGGCCAGTTTTTCAGGTCCCAATACTCTGTATATTTCTATATGCAACAACCACCACGTTACTTATCTCCCATCGTTCATATTCATGTCTGTGACAGGCATATGATTACATCAACATTTGTCAACTGTATACATTGACTGATTTACTTATGTACCTATCTAACTATATGACGTCATTACCAAGTCAATTTCCGGTGGCCATACATGACCAAAAAGTTATATTAGTTCAATTATATTAAATAACCCTCTGCTGTGGCATGTTCTCACTTTTGGGGGGCCATCCTGTACACAGTGATTGGTGTTATAAATAGTAGCGGCGATCTACCAAGTGCCCTGGTAACTAATCATACCAGGCGGTTTATGTATCAAGCTACTTTAATATTATGTAACTTTTTGTCTCTTCCATAATCATCTTAGTAAGACATTAACATGAAAAACATATGCATTAACATTTTAAATGTTTTTTTGTTTTTTTTTAATTTGAAACATCCTCGAGTAAATATTCCGTGGCGGATTTAAAACTAGAAACCTTGATCCGTAAAGAACGAAAAATTCATCTTGAAGCGTCAATTTTTTCTACTGATGGTCATATCCGACTTTCGACATACAAGCATATTATTAGCTAATTATCTATTACAAGGTTTAAGTTTAAGCACGGGACAATGAAGCTACTAGAGGCAAAGGGAAATACATCTCAAGTAACTTGAAAAAAAAAAATTATATCGTTAAAATAGTCAATAGCAACTTAGTGATTGTAAAGACCAACTCTTCCATAGTAAAAGTTAGTTTACATTATATTTTTATTTAAATTTATTTTTCCCCCGAGTTGAGAATTTCTTTTTTAATCCGGTTTCCCGGGATATTGCTTATGAAATGAGAAACACTACTTTCTAATTTATACACATTAGGGTAATAAATAGAAATTGTTTAGTTTTTTTAATGACTAGCAGTATGTAATGATAAATAGATAAAATATTATTTTATTTCTGGCACAAACGTCCCTGGCCATGGAAGGTGAGCTTTAAAAAAACAGCTTTACTAGGGACGGTTCGAGGGATCGACTCGAGCCCGGGTTCTGTGTGGAATTTTTCTAAGGACCCTCTGCGGTATAAAGAAATAAGGCCATTAGTACATTTAAAAAAAACGTATTTGATAATTAGTTTTAATGTTAACAGCGAAGTTAGAAATACGTTCCTATAAATAATTTATCAAATATAATTAACCATTACTGAGAGACTTAATAAAATTTATTTTAGTTATTTCAGGATATTTCTATACGATATAGTTTGCTACGATTGCCCAGGCTATCAATTATTGGACCCGTCACTAAAGTCGCTGCACTGCATGATTCATGTGTCATCAAAAAATGCTTCCAATTTGTTTCCAGATAAATTTAATCTCAATCGTTTTTCTTTTTAAATCCTTTATATTAACTTCGGTTTTGTTCGTGGCTAGTTGGCAAAATCTCCGGAAGGCTAAGTGACCAACTTCCCGTCAACCTATTGAGCTGAAACTTGGCAAATAGCCTCGTTGCCGATGACAACATGTTCTGTTCTGGTGGGGAAGGTTGCTGCATCCATATGCTGGCATATATGCAACGGTTGGGGAAGCGATGCTGCCATCTTAACGGCTCCTAGCAGATGTCAGGGCAGCCTTGAAGCTTTCGAGAGATGTCGAGTTCACGGCGGTATTGTCTAGGTGGTTCCAAGCGATTATTGTGCGTGGAAAGAATGATTGTTTATGTTGCACTGTGTTACTCCGAGGCACAGTGAAGCATTTGCTATTCCGGGTGTAATTTCTCATGGGGTTGTCAGAGGTTAAGTCAGTGTTTAGTGAGTGCTTGGCTCTAATTAATCGACCTGGCTTCTGTGGGGTGAGATAATTGTTTTCTGGGATGGCTGGCACTAGCCCCATGACCACTTTAAATAAGAATGTTAGGCGGATCTTTTCTCGTCTGTCCTTGAGGGAGGGCATGTCAAATCTGTTTAAGAGGCCAGTGGCGCAGCCAGGAGTTGTGGTTTTATAGTCACGTGCTATGAGACGCATCAAATTTACAGCCCCATATCCAACCTCCAAAAAACAGTTTCTCCTTTTTATTCAAAGGGAATGATATATGATGACACTTATTTCACGAGAAAAAAAATCGTGACAACTGCGCTAAATGAGACTCTTTAAAAAAATATATCGCATGTGCGTTTGGTGCGTAATATTTTCATTCATTTTTATGAAATACTTGTTAAAATAAATATGCAGTATTAAAGCGGGTGGGACATTAGAATATTAATATAAAATTAAATTAAACAACCCCTAAAACAACAATTTTTTTGTATAATTCCTTGTCAAAATGTAATATCAAGTGATGGTGGCGTGGGGTTGAAAATTTGAAAAAACTTGCATTCAAGCAATGCACATTATAAGAATCCTTAATTTTGCTTTCTCTCCCCCCCCTCCCCCACACACACCTTTTGAGGCTCGCAAATGCAATTTTTTTTTTCACGCATTTGAACTATATTTAAATTTTCTAATGTTTTCTTTTGTTTTCCTGAAATAGTTGGTGTACTAAATCTGCGTTCTAAAAGTGGGTTGGACATGGGAACGTTAATATAAAATAAAATAATTTTTAAAATGCACATAAAGGATTTTTACGAAAAACTTTGTTTTTAGGGGTAGCAATTTTCAAAAAAATTAATAAACTTGAGTATTGGAACAGTCATCAATAAATATTTATACCAAGTATAAATGTCTGCATCCGCGTCTTAATGGAAATGTTACTTTTTCAAATTGAGGCTTCCGTTTCCACTCAAGCCATTTCAAACAAAATATTGTTTGACCTTGACCAAGGGCCCGGGAAGTGGCGACACTAAGGTGGGTGCCACTGTTTGCAGTCTTCACCCACTGCAAAAGCCCTTTTGCCATCTCCTCTCTATCATGTTCTTTTATGTTGAGCCAAAAATTGTTCAAGACATATTTAACCAAACAACAACAAAATATTAGGCAACAATGGACATGACTTTTTCTTTTGTAAAGACTCAGTTTATTTATTTTTTTTTTGTTTTAGAAACGGCCCCGGAGGCTCGGCCGTCTGTGTTTACAGTCACAAGGATCTGGAACATGTTTTCAATGGTAAAGTCAAGTTTGACGGCAAGGTGTCTCGGAAGGTAAGGTTTTAGCAGCACACCCACTCCCCACGCGCGCCCCCTTCGCCCTAAGCCCCGCTACTCCCCCTTCACGCACCCAACCACAAGGCCACGCGAAGGGGAGGGCGATAGTGGCAACCGCCCCGGACGCCAATATTAAAAATTGAATATAACATTTAATTTGTACAATATCTTAGCTCAGGGGGGGGGGGGCTCAAAAATTTTTAATAGGGGAGTCGGTTCACTGTCAGTCAGACACTTTTGGGGAAAAGTAGGGGGGGGGGGGCGAATTTATTTTTGAAAAAAATTAAGAACGAATTTCTATGCAATCCGCACATATCCCTTTTTCAGTGCCAAAAGATCCGTGAAAACACAATGCAAAAGTACAATACTTAATAAGAAGAGTTATTTTAATCCGATTGGATGTTTAGTCTTTCAAATGGAAGTATGGGCTCCACTGTTGTCTAATGAGATGGTCGATGACCGGTTTGATATATGTCGCAGCTCTTCGATCACCCGTATGGCAGCCACCTGTCCTGGCCCGTAACATCTTAAGGACTCCTAGACGAATGGCCGTATTTTAAGGACCACTGTTTAGCCTATCAACAATACTTCCAATAACTCAATGCCGGTTAAATAAATAACCAGTTAAATAATAGAATCCATAGCAGAAGCTAATTTTTTTTTTTTAGTGGAACATACCGAATTCCGCCATGTTTAGCTTTGAACACACAACAAAATTAACTTAACGTTTTGAGCTTGTCGTTCCCTCACATAGACGTTCTGTATGCCTTCTAATAGCGATATTCCTAATTTACATCTAAATGCATGTAAATGTTGTTTGTCGGAAGGTGATATATAATACAGATATAAAGACTAACATTATCTAATTTATATGTGTATTTGTTTGGGCACACTTTTGGATATTTAACCAGGGTACCACATTGAACCTTAAAACATCCAACTTCTTACTGTGCCCAACAAACAATGCCACAATTTAAAACGAAGGGAGGTGGAAAAGGAGAAGAGTGACTGGAGTTGAGTACACAGGGATAATTTAATATGCATTTAGGAGACATGACAGTTTTAGCATAAATATCAGTACCACCGTTAGCGTATCTTGACTTACCACCATTAGCATATCTTGACTAAATGGACTACGATTAGTCGATTGTTTTGTCACGTGATACGTGTAAAAACAAGTAATACTTCCGGTAGGCTGTCTGCAACACACTAGTCGCTCACACATTTTTCTTCAAACAACTTTCTTCCTTTAATCATAACTGAATTATAATTATTGTCACATTTATGAATGTCATTTTAAAAAAAACACGTGCATTCAAGAATATTTTGAAAAGTAAAATTTTAATTAACACCGGGGGGAAGCGCTGATGGAGACAAACATTTTGCTTTAGAATTACTGATAATGGCAATGGCTGATCAGCTGTTTATCTGTTGTTATGTGTTGTTATGTGTAGCAGAAAGCCTACTAATGGCTGGTACGTATCACGTGACAAAACAAGGAAGTGACTAATCGTAGTCCATTGCGCCCGATGCGAGCTCCCATAAAAGTGATCCTTTTTCCCATCCCTTTTCGCTCCACCCCATTGATAATGAGATGGTTAACAAGGAGTTTGTATCATAATACTTTGACATCGTTTCAACATGTGCCGAGTATGCAGATTAGAAAAACAAAAACCGCATCCAGTGTCTAAATTTTTGGGGAGCCACTGCGTGATGTTTTCATGTTAGCTCTAGCCAAACGGGAAGTTCTTTTGTTATCTTTGTGTCATTTCCCTAACAGTGCGATGACAATAGCTCTGAGATTAACAAAGGTCACATAGAAAATCCCATGATGAAAGAGACGGTGAAACCTATTGGAGGGAAGCCGATTTTCTACTTTACCGATTCCAAGTAAGTCATTAATTAACTTTTTAATTATGACCAGCAAAATCAGGCTACAGTTTTGGGGGGGGGGGGGGGGGTTGAAAGGTTTAAATCAATAAATTTGGAGTAATTTGTGTGGTGCCTTAATAAAATCAATATTTCTTAAGAAAATTGTATTGAATTTTACTAGCGTTTATGCGTTCTTGAAGTCATTGCGATAATGTGTCCCTTTTGGCGTGGTTAATTCTGAGAGGGAAAATTCAACATGCAGCTTAGTTTTTGTGGCATATTTTTATTTTATTTTTTCTTTCGTATATAAAATTTTGTTTTAAACTTTAATGTCTGAGAGGAGAAATTCATTAATTATTATTAAATTTTAATAATTTTAAAAACATTATTTGTATTTTCACTAAAAGTTAATGATGGCAATAAATGGATCATTTGATGATTTGACATTAAGTTAGATTTAATCATGAGACCATAAGTACGGAAAGATCGCATTAACTTAAAGTTAAAGCAATATAAAAAAATAGGATAAAAAGCTTATTTACCCTTTAATTTAAGGTCAAGTTACAGTAGAGTGTCTTTTATACAAAATACATTCTCACATTGAGTTTACAACTTAAACTGCTTTAATCTAAAATTATTTATTGTTTTCAAATTAATAATTGTAATACACAGACAGTAACTTGTGCCAATCTTCTTTTCCTGATGGGCGCACTGAGCAATTCGGGAAACCCCGAAATTCGTGTTTCGTGATTTCGCTGTCAAAATAGTAGGCCTATAAATACTATAAATATTTCAACTTTCACATTCAGATAAATAATTAAAACTTTTTTTCTTATTAAAATTAAACTAGATCTAATAATAATTAAATTGTAAATATTACATCAATAAGCATATTTATTTTATTGGATTTAAATTAATTCGATTTACGTTAAATAAACGATACATTTCTATCTCTGTTTCTTTTAAAATCACTTAAGTTCATTTCTTTTAGTTTTCGTGGCCATTGAACACAAATGTATGCGCTGTTTGGAGCACTTATTGCATTTTATTTTATGCGCTATTGAAATGAGCGTGACATGGACACATTAGTTAATTCTTATTTACTAGAATATAAATTATGATCCGGTGTTACCTGGATGTTAACGAAAGAAATATTGCTATAATGTCCACTTATTCTTTCTAAGTCTCAGCATCCAAAAATCCAATTTTTTCACTTGTAACTGTAACTAAATCGATTTTTTAATGTATTGTTTCCTCAAACAAAAATAAGATAAAGTTCAGCCCCCTTAGTATTGCATATTTAGAGAGAAAAAAAAAGATGATTAGACATTAGTTGTTTTTTTTTAAAAATAATATATGTATCGATATTTGCGTTTCTCACATCACTGGGTTTCGAGAATTATTTTCTTCTAAATACCATATGCTAAACCCAAAAAAAATTTTCAGGCCTCTCAACTACAAAGAAAACAAAGCTCCTAAAAAAATATTATTTTTTTAAAAAATGCCATTAACTTTTTAAAAATATACGTACCATCGTAAATATCTGTAGCATTAGCGGATTTTAATTTTCGTATTTTTTTTTAAGGATACAATATCTAAAAACCCGATACAGTTTCATAAGTAAAACTAGAATTATTAGAGCTTGAGATTTCTCATTAGCAGGTAGCAAATAGTGCTAACTGCCTTCCAACATTATCCCCCGGTAACACCCGGTCCTATCGCCTAGTTTACAAGAATCGTTTTGATATTTTTCCCCATCCAGGTCGAAGTTGACACAAATAGCCATTGATCCATCTGTCGTTGTTAGAGAAGGGCATATCTGTGACGTCATATTCTTAGGCACTGGTTAGTACAGTGGTTCTCGACCTTTTTAATGCTGCGACCCCTTAATGCAGCTCTTCATGTTGTGGTGACCCCCCAACCATAAAATTATTTTCGTTGCTACTTCATAAATATGTTATTTCCTGTTCGACCCCCCCCCCCCACGAAGAGGTTGCGACCCACAGGTTGAGAACCGCTGGGCTAGTACAACTAGCATTATTTGTAGAAACTTCAGTTTTCATTCAAATTTTATTTAAGTTTAAATATATAAAAATGCATTTTTATTTTGTGATGTTGATTTGTTTGAGCGCAATTTTTGGATATTTAGTCAATGTATCCAATTGCCCCTTAAAACATCCAACGTTTTAATGTGCCCAACAAACAATGCTACCATTTAAAACGAAGTGAGATGGAAAAGGAGAAGGTTGACATAAGTGGGGCCACGGGGATAATTTAATATAAAATTTAGGAGCCATAAAAATCATATATACCATTAACACCATTAGCATACCTGGACTGACCAACATTAGCATACCTGGATTGACCAACATTAGCATACCTGGATTGACCACCATTAGCATACCTTGACTTACCACCATTAGTATACCTGGACTTACCTTTTGATGTCAGTTAAATTTTCTCTTCCTAAATAATTTTAACTTTTAAGGATCCCCGCAAACGAGAAGAGGGGGTAAAGTTGAGGGGGGGGGGGGAAGGGGTTGGATGTCTGGATCGCTTGTCAATGCTAGGTAAATTGATTTCAATATGAATTTTTTATATGGTAATTTCAATGGAATTTGTTGATTTCTAATATATCGAGGCATTGGATTATTTTATCAGACAAAGAATTGGGAAGATTACACGAGACGCGTTATCAGGGCAAAGAAAGCAATATATATATATATAACATATATATAAGTGAATTATTTTTTGTTTGTGGCTTTATTACGCATACGTTTGTTCATGGATTGATGGATCGTGACCAAACTTGGCACATATATTCATCATTCCGGAAGGAATTTTTTTAAGGATTTTGAACTTTTTATAACATTCCGTTTGGGGCCGGGGGCCCGAATTCCTTTTTTTTCTTCTTCTATCAGCGTTATAAATAAAATGACCAACAAATACTCCTACATGAAAAGATGGATCTTGAACAAACGTTGTACACATACACTTGATTAACCATATTCCATTACCAAAGGGTACTGAACTCATAATATTCATTACTTTAGGGCCGGGGACCCACTTTCATTTTTTCTTATAAATAAAATTAATAATTTTTTCTTAGCGATCTGTTTTTAAAAGGCCCCTGATTTGGATTTTAGCTTCATAGTTGTAGAAGTTTTGATGTTGCTTTTTTTAATTCATATAACAGCTAACAATCAGCCAGTATAATGTTATATAATGTGATATAATGCTATGTAATGTATATATTTTTACATCCTCCCTAAAGATGACGGCAGAGTTATCAAGGTTATCAACAAACGAGGTGGACCCATGGTCATAGAGGACCTGCAGGTGCTCTCCCCAGGTGAAGCCGTGACGAAGCTGCAGTTGTTCGGTCACGGTCGGGGAAAAATGATTATGGTGATGTCCCGCCAGCAGTTGATTTTCCTTCCTGTCCAGCGTTGCGAGTCCAGTTTCGCGATTTTTCTAAGGTACGCTGGCGCTCATCGACGTATTTTGGTTAGTGTACCTGAAGTCTCTGTTTGTTTTTGTTGATTAACCACCTCACAGAAATAAAATTCTCCCAGCTCTCAAAGTACCTGTCAGCACCAGGGCTAGATGTACTTGTCAGCACCATGGCTAGATGTCTAAATTCAATGAGACATGAGTCGGTCTTACTTTAGGAGTGTGATCCAAGGGGAAATTTCATGGGTTGGTGGGCAGTAAATTTATAAATGCCAGTTGTGGGCAGCTTGTGGCAAAACTTTGGGTATGCTATTTGGTCCCAAGTTTGGATTCGATTTTGACAAATATAGTCCAACTAAATTGAAAAATATAGTCCAACTATATCGACAAATATAGTCAAACTATATTTACAAACTTGAAGTAAAATAATATTTTTATCTGTTAAAGAAAATCATACCAATTTCTTTTTTTTTTATACGTACAAAAGTCCCGGTAATGTTACTTTGATTATGGAGGGGGTTGTGGAGCTAAAAGGAAGGGGAGTGTCCCCCGCCCCCACCCCGTAGGTGCCATAAAGAAACACTAGACATGACAGGGCAGGCAAGAATTTCTTAATTTCACGTGACCCCTCAATAATAATAATAATATAACTATGTGTAGCCGGGTGGTTACAGGTTAAAACACAAACAAAAAGCAGGTCCTGAGAACTATAGCGTTGTTTAATGTAAAAGGTACAATCCGTTCACACACACTCTCCTCTCCACACTTTTCAACACATCAACCCGTCATCATGACTGCCCGGAGTTTACATTTCCCCTCCTTAACTAGTCACCCTGTGTCCACGTCATGAGCTGTTTTACCAGTTCCCCGTGGGACAGGCATACCCAGCTCATGACGTGGATGCCTGGCAGAAAACCTCGTGTGACCCATAGGTGGCACCCTGCAACATAGGTGGATGCCACCTTATGCAAACAAATTATACATAGAAAAAGTGGCACATTGCCACATATGTAACATGTACATCGGTCAAATAATAACTTTTCTTCCCACAGAAAACGAAACTGTGACTCCATTGACTCATACTGTAAAGATTACATTCATCAATGCGTTCAAAATCGAACGCGGAAATAAAATCGCTAACAAGGTTAAAAATCGATTTTGAATTCAATAGACTCGTTTTAGGAGTAAAGGACACGGAACTTGAACAAAAAAATAAAAGACAACTTAACTTTTTATTTTATGTTTTGGTGTTTTTAAAACTTGTTTTTTTTTTCTTCTACGTTTATCTTTGGTGTTTGTGTATTTGTCAATTTTTTTTTTCGTAATTCTTAATCCAATAAAAATGAAATAACTTCATTGTGACATAAAAAGAAATAGTCCATAATAAATTATGTTTACGGTATCAGTGTCTGTATGGAATATCCTCTTTCAGAATAAAATGTTGGTGGTAGTTGTGAAAAAGAAGTGACGGATGGTGGGGGGGGGGGGGAATGGGAGGGGGGAGAATGTGGTGTCACAAGACGGTTTAGTTTTAACGGCTGTTTCGATTGGTGGCTGACAGTGGCTGGCTGTGGCTGGCAGTGGCTGGCAGGGGCTGACTGTGGCTGGCTGTTGCAAGAATACGTTTCTTCGTTACATTTTCGGGTGAACAATATTTGGATTCCTCTAGTGCCTGTCAACTTGTGGTTTCAATAGTGAACTGTATTCGATCACCTGTCCTCAGACATTGTTAGTTGCCAGCGAATTTCTGAGGAAAACAAATGCGGAACGTTCTCATCGGCTTGATCGCACTTCTTTAAGGTGGCTCGGCGGTATGAAGAGCTTGGCAGACTTTACCGCACTTCTTTAAGGTGGCTCAGCGGTATGAAGAGCTTGGCAGACTTTACCGCACTTCTTTAAGGTGGCTCAGTGGTATGAAGAGCTTGGCAGACTTTACCGCATTTCTTTAAGGTGGCTCATTGGTATGAAGAGCTTGGCAGACTTTACCGCACTTCTTTAAGGTGGTTCAGTGGTATGAAGAGCTTGGAAGACTTTACTGCACTTCTTTAAGGTGGCTCAGGGGTATGAAGGACTTGGCAGACTTTACCGCACTTCTTTAAGGTGGCTCAGGGGTATGAAGAGCATGGCAGACTTTACCGCACTTCTTTAAGGTGGCTCAGCGGCATGAAGAGCTTGGCAGACTTTACCGCACTTCTTTAAGGTGGCTCAGTGGTATGAAGAGCTTGGCAGACTTTACCACACTTCTTTAAGGTGGCTCAGTGGTATGAAGAACTTGGCTCCTCTTTAAGGTGGCTCAGGGGTATGAAGAGCTTGGCAGATTTTTATTTTATTTTATTTTTGGAAATGATATTTGGATTTTATTTAATGAAAACTAAAATCATGCAGGGCACAGCGAGAGGAGTGAGAAGAAGAGGAAGACGGAGAAAAAGATGGGACGATAACACCAAAGAGTGGACGGGACTATGCTGTGCGTAGTGCATAAAACAGAGAGGAATGGAGAAGGATAGTTTTCCTGTCACATCTGGCGACACAACGGTCCAAGGACTAAGGGAAATGATGATGATGATGAAATATGTTTGAATGATCTGAATCTCAGTTTCTATCCAATATGTACAATGATATGATTATGAAGGCATTCGACGATTACTAATGCTCAATTCCCACGATAAAATTTTCCATCATACATTTGATGCGACACTTAAAAATTCGCATTAGAAGTAGAAGCACTTTATGGTGTGAGACCACAGGTTCAGGAATAATAGGATAACTTGAATGAGGCGAATTCCCAAAATGTCGCCAACCCGCACATACAAATCGATTGGATAATTATCCCATATTGCCTCCCGGGGCATACTCCCCGTTTTGACTCTTAGGGTCGGCATAATTTTGAGTCCTTCACAAATCTCAATCCGGCACCGATATCGCTGGCTGGAGTTGCATTTTAGCACATGCGATCAGGGCCCGAGCGATTTAATCGGTTGTCTCAGCCTAGTTTACATGGCTGATGACGCCTCACCACCAGTTCAAAGAATATGAACTCTGGGTACTTATCCGCAACATTATTTCCCTCGGGGATCTTGGCAAGAAGAACCAGAGTAAAGTAGCATGCATTATTTACATAGACATATTTTATTCAAAGACCAGTACGATCACACAAACCTTATCTCTTTTGAAATGATTGTTCTCCAAAAAAAATATTTAAAAACAGTTTTAATTCACTCAAACTCTCTGACAAGCCTCAGTAGATGTATTTAACGTCAATCTAAGGCCCTAGGCTGTAGGTCCCAGCATATATCCCCTCTCTTCTCAATACCAGGTTTGTAAGGAATGGCGTGTGTGTGTGGGGGGGGGGCGAACATCCCCCCTAATCAACAGATCACCAAGTATCAGCATCACCAAGTATCAGCATCACCAAGTATCAGCATCACCAAGTATCAGCATCACCAAGTATCAGCATCACCAAGTATCAGCATCACCAAGTATCAGCATCACCAAGTATCAGCATCACCAAGTATCAGCATCACCAAGTATCAGCATCACCAAGTATCAGCATCACCAAGTATCAGCATCACCAAGTATCAGCATCACCAAGTATCAGCATCACCAAGTATCAGCATCACCAAGTATCAGCATGCTTACATTTCAAACGAATATTTTCTATGCAGTAATCAATGACATTTATTAAGGCATTCAAATTTAAAATCCATATTTTGGATATTCAAAGAATCAACACATGTTTCCTGGAAAGGTCCTGCTTACCTCACATACTATGTAATGCAGAGAAAACTAGTTCAACTGGTTCAGAAGTAACAGGGAGAGACAAGGAATTGTTCCTCTGCAGCACTTACAAAGTTACAGTATTTCTTTTGAAATAAGCCCACACACAAAAGTATTGCCTGTTCTTTACACTTGATTAGCTTGTGTTGCCCTAATGTCTGCTTTGGCATGTCAAACTCTCTTTGCTCTTCCAACCTCATCACGTTATTGGAGCTCAATTCAAAGAACAAATAATAATATGAAAAGCAAATGTTTTTTCCTTTCTTGGTGGTAAGGAGAAGCTCCAAATCTGTTGTCCAACATGTTTGAGATCCAAAAAAAGGTATCTGATCTTTATGAACTAGAAGCTGAGGCAACTCTTGTCTTGTGCCTAGGAGGCTGCATTATTGCCTATAATATTGGGCCTTTGTCTTGTGCCTAGGAGGCTCCACTATTGCCTATAATAGTGGGCCTTTGTCATGTGCCTAGGAGGCTGCATTATTGCCTACAATATTGGGCCTTTGTCATGTGCTTCGGAGGCTGCATTATTGCTTATAATATTGGGCCTTTGTCTTGTGCCTCAGGGGCTGCACTATTGCCTATAATATTGGACATTTGTCTTGTGCCAATGAGGCTGCAGTATTGCCTATAATATTGGACATTTGTCTTGTGCTTCGGAGGCTGCATGATTGCCTATAATATTGGGCCTTTGTCATGTGCTTCGGAGGCTGCATTATTCCTTATAATATTGGGCCTTTGTCTTGTGCCTATGAGGCTGCAGTTATCAGGTTTAATCTTACTGAGACAAAACTCTGCTAGAAATTTTTTTTTCAACATGGTAAAAAGTAAATATAAAATTTAAAAAAAAAGGAAATTTCAAAAATCCATGCTCATGAATTAAGAACTGGGCAAAAGCTACAAAAGTAGGTGAATACCATAATCCCATGCACGTGGGATGTGTCCACTGACAGATTTAAACAGAATGGACATCACTTTTGGAGCACCAGTACTATGAGTGTTTATCCCCAACATAAAGCAAGTGCATTTTGGTGTCATTCGAATTAGTACTTAAGATTAAAAATCTTTACAAGTGGAGTATTAGCTTTATTGCATTAAATCTGATGACCATCAGAGTTCTGGTAATAATTTTGTGTGAAAATGTAGTGAAAATGAAACTGAAACCATGACATGACCACAACCGCTGGGGAAAAGGCAGGACTTAATGGCTAAACCTGGACAATCCCAGTCCAACCGAAACATATGGTTACCATACTTTTGTTCATTTTGGGGTCAGAAGCGGATCACTTCTTCCTTTTGAATATTTTAAGTAATTTTAACCACACTTGTTTTTGTTCAAACAGCCATTTGGCGTGTCCTTCTCAAGGTGTCAAGAAAGTTGCTGTTGTAAATTGTGAATAGTCCTGGCTTGTTCAGCAACTGTTCTTTTAAGCTGGAGATTACAGAAAACATTAGTGAAAGATTTTTAAACAAATATATATTTATTTTTTTACTTTCAAGAATTTGCTTTTTGAATTAAATAAATTCTGCAAGCTAAACATAAGTGCATTAAACAATTGATTCTGTGCTAAACATAAGTGCATTAAACAATTAAGCTGTTACTAAATAAAATATTTTTATATCAAGAGATTTTTTGTGTGCATAATAACAGTGTCATCGATAACTGTATAAAAAAGACGAACTTCATTCAGAAAGTACAGCATATAAGAAAATAATATCTTTAATAAAAAATGTCCTCTCATTTACTTATGTAGCCCTTTCATCTCACAACGGCATCTTTACAATTTTTAAACAAAAAAAAAGTCTTAACATCAACAAGTAGGTTTCATACCTCTTGATTCTCTTCCTCTAATCTCACAATTCTTGCATTCAACACAGCAATATTTTCCATCTGGAAAAAGGGGCAGAGGTTGTTTTTTATCTAAGTTAAGTCATGAAATTAATTTTCTTTTTTTTACACTATGAACTGATTTCTTCTTTTCACCATCTTTGAAGTTTTTTTCTCTCAAGGTATTATTGATGGTTAATGAGCGTCAAATAAGGGAATTCAATGGAGCTGTCATGTTGTTTTTTAAAAATAAAATAAAAAGAGAAACACTCAGAAAAGATAAGTTAACTCCAACTTAAAATACGAGCACATATTTAAAAAATAAATAAATAAATGATCCACCTTACAATTGAATATAAGAGACTGAACAAAATTTCTGTTCTACAATTGAATATAAGAGACTGAACAAAATTTCTGATCTACAATTGAATATAAGAGAAATATTTTTTAATTAAACGACCCCTGAAAACAAAGTTTTTCTTATAAAGCCTTCATATAAATTTTTTATTATTTTGTTTTATATTAATGTTTTAATGTTTCACTCGCTTTTACATAGCAGATTTATTTCCCCAAATGTTTCAGCAAAAAAATATATATTACACACAAAAAGCACTTGTGATATTTTTATGAATCTCATTTAGCGCAATTATCAGGAATTTCTGTTTGTCGTGTCAGTGGCGCCACATTTCCCTTGAAAAACTGGAAAAACTGATTTTTTGAGGGTTGGGGTTGGGGGCTGAAAATTTAACAGTATGTGTTGTCATCGGCAAGGAGACTATGTGCTAAGTTTCAGCTCCATATGATGGCGGGAAGTGGGTCAACTAGCCATCTGAAGATTTTTTAACCCAACCACAAAGAAACACGGGAACAAATGCAAAGTTAATATGAAGGATTTTTTTTTTTTTTAAAAACCTGCAATTTTATCTATTTTTTAATGCAAATCAGAATGACAAGAAGTAGAAGGTCCACACTAAATCATTGCTGTACTTACATGGTTTACTTAGAGAAATTTAAAATTAGTCTCTTTAGTAATACTGTTTTTTTTAATAATAGCTTTGATTTGCCTGTGCTACAACTAAGTCATAAATATTTATCCTCTGGCCTTTTACAGAACAAAATTTCTGCCCTACAATTGAATATAAGAGCCTTAAGAGTTTTACTCAATTTTTATTTTAAAACTGCTCATAAATTGTTTAAGTGTCTACCCCCCCTTACTCATTTTAATGTCACTAAAAGAGGTGGAAGAAAAAAAATGCATTGATTCTGCTGGGTTTGGGGGGGGGGGGGGGATGAGCCGAAAGCAAAAAATGAAGTATTGAAATGGAGTTATTTATTTACTTAATGAGATAAATTATTCAACGGGACATGGGTATATTCTAAAATTTGTTTTTTTGTGATTACCTCATTTGAAGGAATATAAAGTCTCAAATCAGCACCTTTTATATTAGGTGGCACTGTATTGCCAGGTAAGACATTATCAGATTGCAATGGAGGTAACATGGACTTGTCACACACTTTTGGTGACGGTGTTGGCATAGGAATAAAATCTGCATCTTGAAGCTCCTGAAAATTAAGATAGATTTATAAATACTGTTGTGAACTGGATTTGTTATAAATGTTTGGTAGGGCGAGTTGTCGATTGTGTCAGTGTTTTGTGAGTGGTTCATCGTGAGGTCAGAGCGTGAAGTTGGTTCGGTGTTGAGCTTTAGTGTATGCTGGGTGGGTGTGTACAGGATATAATAGGCAGTGTGTGAATTGATTGAGAGTTGTGAGTTGCTAGGTGGATAAGAGTTGTGAACTGAGAATTGAAAGAAGCAGAGAGATCGTTAGTCGAGAGTAGAGTCGAAAGTAGTTAGAGGTAAGAGAGCTGAGAGTTATTATTATCTCCAGTGATCATTGTCGTTGTGAATTGACATTGCTGCGATTAGCTCATGCAAATAAAGTATTATCATTGTGATATTCATTTGGACGCTGTTGTCTTGCTCTTTATTGGACCTGGTGTGACAGAGTACATTCGTCAACATTATAGATGACCAACAAAAGAAGGGTGCAACGTGTTTGACCCTAGACAAACGAAAGTAGGCTGTAACAAATACAACAGTTTGTTTTTTTTAAAATTATTTTAACATAATAATTTAAAGATGTTATGTTGCATAGTTGTTGAAACCATTCTGTAGTCTGACCTTAGTAAAAATTGCTTCTTTTAGAGCTAATAACATCTAGAGCAGGGGTTCTAACCAGTGGTCCATGGACCACTTGGGCAGCTGTTTCTAATTGTGTCAAGGGTTGATGAGCAGTAATTCCTTTCTTAATTATTTATATCCATTTTAAATGACCTTCATCTGACTTAATGGTTCCAAGGACTAAAAAAGTTTAAGAGACCCTGATGTAGCAGCACCTTTAAAATGCATCACTATTTGAAAATAAAATAGCATCTAGCCACATGAATACACATATTTTAGGAGGAAAAAAAATGTGTTGATAAAATTAAACAAAACATAAAATTTGTAATTTTTTGCAAAAATATATAAGAGTATTGAGTCCGTTTTGCATATTTTGAAATAAATGCTATTCAACAATATTCTTAAATTATCTAAAAAAAAATTTAATGCGACGCTTTTGCCCCATTGATTTTATGGCCAAATAGCACAGTATGCAATATACTATGGTAGGACATGTCTTATTTAATCTACAACAGCCCATGAGGAAAATGCACAATTTAACCCGCTTCTTAGGAAAGTTGACTTTGAGAAGCTATTTTGTTTTTAAATACCAGTTTTAAAAAAAAAGAATTTTTCACCTGCGCTAACCATGCCGGGACACTACTTTCCATCGAAGCACTACCTGAACTTGGGTTCGAACAAGGAGGGGTGAACACATCTGGGGTAAAATCTCTTTGTCCATCTACACCACCAACCTCATCAGGCAGTACAAAGTCACATAGAGAATCTGATGCACTGGTTCCAGTATCTGGTGTTTGACTTTTCATCTCAGGTATGGAATCAAATGAGCCTCCAGCCCCTGGGAACAAAACTTTGTGGGGAGACAAATAAAGTGTATTATAAATATTAGTTTGGCTTTACATATGGCTTTGAAATATTTTCTTTTTCCATTCTCAATTAAATTAAAGTTTTTCATAACTTTAGACCTACAAAAAAAGAAAACCTAATATTCTACCAACTTTCAAATAAATTTAATGCATTATTGTTTGTTTTTTTTAAATTTGTGTTTAAGTATTATTAACTTAAATCTTTATCACTTATTAAAAAATAAAATATAATGGTTAATTGATATGGATGGTACAAAAATTATAGAATTATAGGGAAAAATATTTCATCAAAATTTAAATTCTTCATTTTCTTAAGTAAATCTTGTTGTTAGAGCTGAATTAAAATTATGTCAGCCTGACGGTAGAAATTTCATGTTCATTTACAAAATTTTTGTTTTGTTATTCATTTTGTAATAATTCTTTTTCATTAGTTCATTTTCCATGAAGATATTTTTAAAAATGTCAGTAATACTTATTTTGTACTTTTGTACAACTTATTAATACAATTTCATTAAATTAAATATATTAACATTAATTTTCTCTGTCATTGAAATTTGTTCACTAGCTTAATTGACAACCGTTTAATGATACACTGACTCTCCAATTGACAAACATTAAAACACAAGATAGAAAGAAGCTTAATTACAAATTGCATAACTTATGAAAAACTTTGACAACATGTTTGGAAAAGTATGTGAATGCATGCAACAGAGTTCACCTTGATCAGATTCCTTCCAAATTTCTAAACCTTTCCAGAAAAAATAAATAATTAACATTTATAATTTGGGAGTTAACAAAAACACTACAACTTTTGAGCATTCATCTTGTGTTGAAAAAATACCAAAAATATTAGGTGGTAGGAAATAGTTAATATAAATTAAAATTTCGCCACCATGGATTTAAGCCACCAGGGTCCCTAGACATATATGAAATGTTGATGAATTGTGTTCATTACCATAGATACTCATTCTAAAGTCTGTTTGTTCATAAGGAGACCCCCACCTCATCCCCCACTAAAACTTTTGGATGGGAAAAGTCTGAAAAGTGTGTAACAACTCATAAGCTGAACCCATCAAATTATATGCCTCAGTGTAAGCAATACTTTAAAAGGGAAAAATTAGGATAAAATTATGCTGGTGCTTAAAGCAAATAGTGGCAACATCTACTTGTAGTATCTTTATTTTTATATTATTGTTGAAATCAAAATTTGTAAAACATAACATAACAATTTTATATAATTTCAAGGAAATAAATAATTTATATATTTTTATTTAAAGCTTCAGTTAGGCTACTCCATTTGATCTACATTAACAATGTTATTATTCATTGCACCTAGAGAAGATTATATAAATTTCCTATGAACTGCTTAAAATCCCACTTTTCCCACTGAAATATTTTTTTTTAAAAAGTCAGCTTAAGAACGAGTGGATGTGGTAAATAAAAAGCAAAGCTCTACACACCAAATGTTCTAGTATCAGATGTATGTTTGGGGCAATAGGGCATGTCCAACTACCATAAAATGGATTTTAAAATAGAAATACAGCATATAATAGTTTAATAATATGATAAATTATAGAGCTTTTTCTTTATGAGTAAAATTGTCTTAAACATGATATAATTTCATTTTGTCAAAATCAGCCATTTTTTTACATTTATAATTTGCTTACGTTTTGGTGATGAAACTCTTGACTTCAATGTTTTTTGGTTGAGGACTTTTTCTAAATTTATACAGAAAGATGGCAAAATAAATAAGTCAAAAATATATAATAAGTAAAACAATTTGACATTAAAATCATTTCTTATCTCCCTGGGGTAAAATTAAAATGAGTGATTTTCAATGTAGAGTTCTCTAGACAATTTTAAGTAGGTTAAAGCTCAAGGAGTTTTATAAATCATCTTTAAAAAGTGTGAATAGTTTTCTACATTAGATACAGCATTTTCTAACTATTATAACCTATTGTTGCTGATTTCAATATCAAATCCCTTCCAACCAGTTTTTGGAGGCCCCTTGTTACTTTTTGGTTTTGTTCTCCATGCATTCATAGTTTATAGTTTCATTTTTTCCCCAAGGCAACTATGGGCCCTGTAAATATCTGAGCCCCATGCTGCTGCATGGTTGGATGGCCCACTCAATGGCTCTACTTCCAACAACAGACTTTTTGAATTTAAAAATAAATTTATCTGGTGCGCATCAAAATCAATTTAGGTTGCATATACAGTGGCCCCTCGCCAGTTCACATTTTGACTTTTGTGGTTTCACTCTATCATGTTTTTTTTTTTAAATATTCAATAAAATGTTCATCGATACAGTGAAAATGTTACAATGGGTGCCCGTTGTCTGTGTCAATTATACACATTCAGTTTACTGTACATGTGAACTTTAGGCCTATGTATTCGAGAACCCATGCAAATCCTTCAACACCAGGTGCAGTGGACAAGTTGCACTACTTTCAAGGGTTAGTGGTTTTGTGTAAGAACTGTGCATTTGTGTAACTTATTTAATGTGCAATAATAATAATATGAAATTTGAAAGGTCTAATATCTCTTATTTTCTCATAATTTGTCTAATATTTTGGGTAATACGAGTGTAATAGAGACTTAAGTGGTGTTATTTCATGTCCAGAGGGTCTCATAATGTTGAAAACCCTATTTTGAGGGTCGTGAATAGATTTCTATGCTCTAACTATGAAAATATTCAACTTATAAATTAAGAATCCTATTTCGATGATATGCACGGTAGAGTCTGTAACTGATTAACTGCAATAAACAAGGGACGACTGTGTAGCAAAACAGACCAAAAAATTCCATTTGTTTTAATTTATGATAATACCTGCAATGATTAAAGTGTTCCAGTGTCTACAGGACAGGCATGACACCACGTGCATGGACCCAAATATTGGTCTGGGCAGGGCAGTGCACATGCCGTTAGGCCCTATTCCTTGGTCAGTAAACATACCACCCAGGCGCCCACTTTCTCCATTCCCCCAGGAGTAGATCTGATTTTCTGGCAAATAAAATTAATAAATGTGTTCAAATTACACATAATTAGTTATTGTGAATGTGGTGGGAATATGCTAGTTGGGTGTGACAAAGTGCATCATTAAATAGCTTTTTAACTCCTTCCACAGAATATAGGTATTTTCATTGCCATCATCAACATTTTGTTATGGTGTATCAATTTATGTTCACAATGCTATAAGGTTATATATGTTATATGCTGTTTTTTTTAAAGGCTTATTTATTGAAAAAGTTGATCTTTCATCTATATTTTGTTTAATAATTATAATTCAATAAATACGCCAAGTTAATTTCCATAATAAATCATAGCAGTGATTTGGGGGTTATAATTTTTTTTTTAAATTACTTTCCTATTAGGTACTGACCGTTTGTGGCTGCTACTGTAAAGCCATCCCCACATGCCAGCTGCTCAACCTTCTGTCCAGTCAGCACTCCACCTACTCTACAAATTCCGGGCCTTGCTTTAAAATCACCCATTCCAAGCTGCCCATACTTGTTAGAGCCAAACATGTGGAGATAACCGAAACCTGGAAATTTTAGACTTTGAGTGAGCCTTTCTACAATAGATGAAAACTTAATTTCTCTTTCAACATAAAATTTTAAATTTTAGTTTAAATATTAATTTTGTTTTGTACCCTGATATTATTTCATTTAGGCCTGTCTACCTTCACTCTATCACTTCATTTTACTAAAAAAAAAATTTTTCTAATGCAAGACACTTTTGGCTGAAGATGAAAATTCATGTTTTCAGCCTTACTTGCAATCAAGATCATTAGATTAATTTTGTTTAAAAAATTACAGTTGATCAGTTCCACAAACTTTAATTTCATTGGAATGAAAAGAAACAACTGGTGATCTCAGTTAACCAACAATTTTACCTGGAATTGTAAGTAATCATTTGTTGAAACCTTCAGATTAAAAAATAAATAAATAAGTAGAAGAGAATGCAGCACTGCAAATAAAGTCACTTCAAGTAAACACAGACGAAAGAAAATTACTCACTGTCAATAACCCCTGAATGTGTTTTTCCAGCAGCCACCTGTGTAACGTTTAACCTATTCAGAGGTTTAACAGTGCTAAAAGTGTTTTTACATGGGACATCAAAAGTCTGTGGATTTGAAATAAAAGTGTTTTTACATGGGACATCAAAAGTCTGTAGATTTGAAATAAAAGTGTTTTTACATGGGACATCAAAAGTCTGTGGATTTGAAATAAAAGTGTTTTTACATGGGACATCAAAAGTCTGTGGATTTGAAATAAAAAGTGTTTTTACATGGGACATCAAAAGTCTGTGGATTTGAAATAAAAGTGTTTTTACATGGGACATCAAAAGTCTGTGGATTTGAAATAAAAGTGTTTTAATGAACTTTGGCATGGTTGGGTCCATTTAAATAAATAGTAGAGATAAATACAATTATTGTTCAGTATAGAAAATTTAAAAAAAAAAATGTATGTTAATGGAGCAATAAAATAAACTGCCTCAAGGAATTTTGTGTGAGATATATCTTAATAAGAGCAATACTAAAACATTCTTGCACTTACTTACAAAGAAAGAAGAAATAGAGAATACCTAGGTCTTCTATGCAAAAAATTATCAGAATGCTATGATGTAGAAAGATCTATTAATTCTTTAATTTTTTATGATTTCTCATTCCACTGAAATATATCCACTTACTTTTTTTTTCCTCTTCCTAAGACCAGACGTCTCTGAGTTGAATCCAAGCTTGTTAAACTGGTTGCTCCCACATGCCAGGAGCCTTCCACTGGAACAAATGAGGAATGAGCTGTCCCCACCAGCGCTCACATGCTTTACTTCCTGCTTACCAGGAATGTCAACCTAGACCAGTGAGAAATAGACCATGATGGATCTAAGCAATTTAGTTGTACTGTTTTAGAATTTTAAGCAAAACGACAACAAGTAACACCTGGCCAATAGAGGTCAACAAAGATGGGAAAGAGTTAAATAAGATAGCTAGAGACTGAAAGGCTTAAAGAGACATTTTTAATTTACTATGCTTCACTTGGAGTTGAAATGGAAAATAGGAAGAAGAAATACTATTTGTTGATGCCCTACTTCCCCCCTACTCTTAGCAGTAATAGTTTTTGTCCCAGATACCTGTAAAAAACTAATATAATATTATACAATGTAAACAATAATTATGCTTTCAAATACCTTTTTTTTTTTTTAACTGCAACCATTTAGTGGCTGATTAAAACCCCCAGTAAAAACAGATAGTTTCCACTATGCAAAAACTAACTTTCTGTCTTAAATTCATTTAAACATATTCATTTTTGTAAAGGCATAAATTATCATATCAAAAGAACAAAGAGCCTCTCTATTTGGGAGTGTGATTGTAAGAACACATCTGAACAAAATGTTATTATTCAATTTTTCTTTTTAAAAATTGCCATTACAAGTTTAAGATTTTACTGTGATTGGCTCCCTTGCTATGCCCCACCACCAACCTACAGTATTCAGTTAAAAATAAAATTTAAAACACCAAGAAAAAAACCAACAAACCTTTTGTGGAGTATTGTAATCATCCTCAGACCCTAAGCCAAGCTTTCCTTTTAAATCAACAAGATGAATATTTAAAGCATTCATTTAATTATTTGAATTTTTAAAACATAATTCCTTCTTTGTTAATGGAGGGGTAAATTAAAATCATGAAACACAGAGCACAATAGATCAAAATTAACTCTACTCTCCTTGATTATAATCATATCAGATAGATTGACAGATCAAAAAATCATTATATGGAATAAACATTAAAATTTCACCTTATATAATTTTCATATTAATATATCCGATATAATTTCTATAATAACTATGAATATTAATAATTAATTCCAACTTCCTCTCCCTTACATAATCAACAAATAATTTTACCGAAGTCCTCTAAAAGTTAAATATTAAATCCTTTTTTATGATTAAACAGAATCCTAATTCCTTTAATTAAAAAAATTCCAAAAAACAAAAATGTATTTCCTGTAAACACATTCTTGTGCAGACATTCTTGGATGTTAAAATAATTCATTATTGCATTACATGTATAGTATCCTTACTCCTAGCATACCACCCTGAAATTTCCATCAATCAATTCACTTACCGTACTCCCCTGACCCCCATGTGTAAACATCTCCATATCTGGTAAGTGCCACAACGTGTGCGTCACCACAGGCCACTTCTTGCACAGGGTGATCAGTGAAATAGTCAACTAAGACAGGGGAGAGCACCTCCTCCTCATCCCCTTCTGAGCAAAGGCATCCGTAGTAATCTGAACCAAAAGCGTAGAGGGCACCATTGTCTGGACAAAAAAATAATCATTATTAACATATTTTAAAATTGCAAAGGAGAAAATTTTTTATTTCATATTTTATATTTACAACACACACCAAGTTTAAAGAAAATTGCATCAACTGCATGTTTCTTTTATATGAGGTAGTACAGAAAATTATTGCAATAAAGCAATACTCTTAACTTTTAACCCCAACAAATATTAATTTATTCAATGTCCAAAACAGAAAATGATTTTAAAAATAGTTACAGGCTTTTGAACCATTGACTTGTAACAGCTCATTTTAAATCCCACAGCTACCTGACACACATAGTGTGAAATCTTCCCCACAAGCGACTTGTTGTATTGATACACCAAGCAAGGAATCCACCCGGCGTGGACCTTTATAAGCTGCTGTATCCCCATGGCCTAGTTGTCCCACCATGTTGACTCCGCCCTGAGGATTCTGAAATAAATTATCTCACAGCTTTAAATCCCATTCAGCCTATGTTTTAATTTTTATTACAGTTGTGAAATTCTGAAAATCATACAACACAATAATCCTGTGTTTTATATTTGTATCGCTTCCACCTGAATGTAGTCCTCCCCATTTAAAGCTGCATGATTTAGATAGTAACATCTATGTTCACAGAAAAACGTTAATGAAAAGACATCTGAAATATAGATTAAATGCCATAACATTTTTTTTTAAATTGTATGCTCATTCAATCTCTAGTAATTAGTCCATTAACTTACCGCCCATGTATAAAGCTCTTTTTCAAATGTAATTGCAGCAAAGTGACTGTGACCAGTTGCAACCTGCAAAATTAGCATTTTGTTTAAAAAAATCCTATCTCACACAACCATCCTTATGTGAATTTGTTTTTTTTATAATTTTAATAGGATTACATTTTTAAAAATATCATAACAAGTTCAAATTGTTACACTTGACAGTTAAAGGAGATCATAAGAAATGCATGCCTTTGATCTCTGTCACCAGGTGTTCATTCCCATGATATGAGCAAAGTTATTTAATGCTCTTTATCTAGAGTAAAATAATTCCACTGATTGATTTTTTGGGCCTATTCTCCAAGCATGATGAAACTGATCAAATTACATTATGAATGTGCTTTGCAGTCTTTAAGAGTAGGGGGATCATTTATCTTTTTATACTGATGATTAGCCAGAAAGTTAAGTTGACCTCTCTTGAAATGTGGTCAGTTTCAAGTGAAACAAAGATAGGAAGCTTTTCATACTTTTTAAATGACACTCAAAGTATTTTAAGCAAATATGTCATTTGGCTGTTTTAAAAAAAATGTAAGTTTATTTCCCATATAAAGAGGTCAATTAAAATACACTAAAATAAATAATTAGTTTGAAATAGCTAAGTTACGACCCAAATATAACTTCTCCTACAAATTAATTTGACATAAACAAATAATTTATAATCCATTGATAATTTCTGTGGTCTTAGTATACATTTGTGATTGCCAAATGATAGTTTGCTTTTTTTTATTTCCAGATCTCAAGTGGGCTCAGCTGAATGCTTGCAGCCATCATCTTTCAGCCTAATAGGGTGGGGGGAAAATTCAGTAAGGATATGGTTGAGTGCTCTGGGGCACTTTGGAAAAGCCTTTAAACCTATTCATTGCCTTCATGCAATAAAGCTGAATATGTTAGCTTAAGATTTTATATTCAGAATCATTTCCTTCAGACATGAAAGGGACAAAACAAAAATTAATCTACAGTTTCATGTGCACTGCATAATCCACTGTATTGATGGTTTTTTTCCAAAAAATTAAAATTAACAGTTTAAAAGTTAAAAGTCCTCATAAGAGGAAAGTTATTTACCTGCATTGGGCTCTTTTCTCTTGTGAAAATCTCCAGTTTCTGGGGAGTTATCTTTCCACCACCCCACTGGTATATCTGCCAGAGTTGTTAATAGATAGTACTTTGCTTACATTACAATGTTTAAATGGCAGGCTAAGAAGAAACTAGACACAACAGAAATATAATGGTATTTAAAAAAAGAAAACCATACAAGACAGAGTTTACAATATCTTTTTGCCACATTCTAAGCAATCTAAAGGTATCTTTTTTAAGAAAGTGCTTTATTCAGGATAGGGGCAATGCATGAAATGAGAGCCAAAGTTAACTTATGACTGAGACATTAACATTATTAAAACACCATTTATTATTTGTTCTAACCACAATATACAAACCTCACACATTTTGGAGGTTACCACAGAGACAATATTGGAGGTGGATGCTGCTGAGAGCCTTGCTCGCCTTGTGTTGGAGTTTAGTTCATGAACTTTCTTCTCAAAACTTACAGCATTGACAGCCATCAAGGGGACTGATAAAATAAATTCTGCACTGGGTCTATTTTCAGGATTCTAAAAATGAAATTGGAAAAATACATCTTAATTAATTTTTCACACAAGTTTTTTTGTGTAATGTATATTTACCTAATTTTTTTTTAAGCCCTGGATTTAATTATATTACAAGTACAAAAAATTAGGAATTTAGCTTTACGATCTTTTTCAATAGAGTTATTATAATAAAATTTGACTTCCAAATATTCTATAAATAAAATATAATAAGCATTAGTTATTGCTTTGTCACATAAATTATTGCTAATGCACATTTACCTTCCTCAGCATTAAATCAACAAGACTGCGCATATCCTCACTAAAGCAGGTGTTGATTTCAACATGGTCACCTTTTACAATCTCTTGAGCCAACTTCAAAGGATTCTGAAATTTGGCATTTCAATAGGAAAAAATAATCATTACTCCATTTTGCTTCTACTTTTTAAGAACATGCTTTTTTTTTTTTATAAAATTGATAAAATTCTTATCTGATTTGTTTAGCTTTTTGCAGATGCATCTGAAAACAATTAAATGTTTCTTCCACCATTTGGTGTTGTCTACAATTATAATTCCTGATGTAAACAGATTTCTTCATTACCTAAATTAACTTACTTTTTTAATACCTTTTTAAAAAAATAATAATTGATCAAAAGAAAAGAAAATACTTACAGAAGCTTGGAAAGTTCTAGAAAGTGTCAACATTTCATAAAGCACACACCCCAGTGCCCAAATGTCACTTTTATTATTATATCTATAAAAAAGGATTGATTTTTTTAAAATGTTGCATTCAATTTTTACCTTTCACAACTAATTAACTTCATATCAATATGAATTCAAACCCGGAGATGGGGAGATGGAGTTCACATGCGCCTAACTGGCAGCAGTGAGACCTCTCGAACATCGAACAGCGGAGCGCTGTGAGCATGCTATGGAATGAGCGCTATATAAGTACTCCAAGATTTGACTTTGTAACGCGCTTCGAGCCTTTGGGAATGAAGCGTGATTTTTCAAATAAACTTTATTATTATTATTAATATTATTGTAAAATGGATCACTAACTTGCAGCAATCAATCATGCCAAAGAAAGTTAAAAATTCTTAAGAATTTTTTTAATGATGAGGATTACAGAAGTTGACAATTTCTTGCTGTAAATAGTTAAGAAATAATTACTATGACTATGAGTAAAACCTTAAAGAAAAAACAAATATGCAAGTGCAAGATTATGCTAAGACAAAATATTCAAGATAGACATGTATAGATGCTAGTCAACTGATGTGTTTAAGTTTAGTTCATTGATTTTCTTTTCCTGAAAACACCTCTAACACACGCATGAACAAGTGTGGCTAAGTTTAAAATTAATTGCCACAATTTTAGTTAATGCATACAACTGACAGTAGATAGGGAGATAATATTTTAATTATTTTTGTTTTATTAAAAGGACAATTTGTGGATGATTATTATGATAGTAGGCCATTATAAAGATATTTAATTAGATGAACAATTAACCATAATATATTATTTGATAAATAAAATATGAGGGAGACTGCTAACAAGGTATAAAAAAATTAGGGTAAGAGAAAACTTGAAGGAAAAAAAAAAATTGATATATCTGCTTTTAGAATTCATGTCAATAAAAAAAATTAATGAAACAAAAAAATATACTTTTCGCCCATCATAATTTCTGGTGACATGTAATACGGTGTTCCAACAATCTGAAAATAAAATTTAAGTGTTTGTCAACTATGTGGTGTTTTCAAAAATATCTAACATTGTGTTGTTAATATTTTGTTTTAATTTATGAATTTTATAACTCCACAAATGACACAATTTAAGAAATTGTGTTGTTTGGAAGACATATTTTTTTAGTAAAGTATTCAATAGTTTGTTGAATAATTTTATTCTACAATATTTTTAATATAGCAATTGGAAATAAAGTCATTGTGCATGATTCTGTAACATCCCAATGTGCGATTTTTAACATGAAATTTATTCTTTCAAAAGAATAAAATTATTTCCATTGGTTATAAAATTTGACTAATTGTGAAGAAGTATATTTTGTAGCAATGCTAACAGAGCAATAATGTGATGATAAAATCTACTCAGAGCATCAATAGATTTCCTAAGGAAAAACTTGATAAAAAATGTTTTTCTTCGTCTCAACAAATACTCATACAGGTACTGACGACAGAGCAAAAAATGGAGCATACATTTGTGTATACTAAAGAATGGATTAAGCCATGTGCAATATTTATAGTTTCAGCTATTAATTGCTAGTAAATTGATAAAATGAAATATGTTCAACCTGTGTGCAGAACTTACTGTTTCTGCCATTGCATTGCTGGATTCTAAAAATCTGGAGATGCCAAAATCTCCAAGTTTAACAAGTCCAACTTTAGTAAGGAATATGTTTAATGTCTTGATGTCTCTGTAATTTAAATTACATTAGTTCATTTCTACTTGATGATGAAATCAATTTATGTTCTTTATAAGGTGTGAATATGTTAGTTAAGCACACAATAAAATAATCAGCACACAATAGAGATATACTTTTATATAGATAATTTTGTACTTGTTATATGTAAAAACGCTTTGGTTAAGTACATTGTATTTCTCATGGTTAAGGAAAGAAATGTCAATTCAAAAATTGTATAAATGTCTACACTAAAGTAAGTATGGTTTACCTGTGAATAATGCCATATTGGTGAATGTAACCCAAAGCAGATGTCATTTGATACAAAAGCCATAACACATCCTTAAATATAAAAGTTATCAAATGTCAAATGTCATTGAAAGTAAAAGAAATTTTGCTTTTTTTTTTACTAATTCATCAAAAAGTTTTAAACAACTAAATTAACTATTTAGCCACTTAACTAAAATAAGCATATTCTGCTAATCCATCTTTCTACATGGGATAATGAACTTGTGAGTAAAATCTTTACTTTTCATAAAGTATTTACAGGTATCCATAGAACTTACTTTTTCAAGCCACAGTTTAGTATTGCTCACAATTTTTTCATAGAGAGTTCCACCTTGGGAAAGCAGAGAAAGCAAATTATTCCCAACTGCTTATCCTGCAGGTTTTTCAATAATATTTAGACAAAAATAACTTGTATCTCTCTTTTGATGTTGACTTTAAGATGCAGAATTGAACTTCTTAGCTCAACTAAAACAAAAAGCCCAGACTCTGTTCAAAGTGCAAATGTGCCGTCAAGAACCAGACAGCAAAATTAACAGACAAGAATTGAACTTTTTAGCTGTCTGTTACTACACTAGGTTATAACTGTTTTGTGCTTCATTTATGAATTCACACAATTTTAATTTTACAAATTTTGTCTATTTACTGAATTCTTTAGCAGTGGTTTATAACCGGAACCTTAATATTTTGATTTTAAAAAATTGGTCAATTTCCAATGGTGTACAATTAAGATCTGTCTAGGGCATCAGTTAAAGTAAATTCTGAATGTCTAGAAATGTATAAATAAATATATGTTAATAAGTAAATAAGGATAACTTGTAATAAAAATATAAAGAATCAGGTCATTAATATTTTCCATACAAGAAGTGATGTCTCATTTTCTCATTAAAAGATTAATTAGCTGGGTCCTCCCTAAAAATAAATATCTTACCATTAGCATATTCCATTTCAATGAAAAGCATGTCTTCATCTATGAAATGGTTGTAGTAGCTAATAATATTAGCATGATTTAATAAGGATAATATGTCAATTTCACTTTGGGAGTCACGTCTCTGTTTTTCGTTCAGTTTAGCAAGATTGACCTCTTTCCATACAACTAAACTATTATCCTATTAAGAAAAAGAGAATTATTATCATTATGTACCTTTTCACATGTTTTTAATTTAAGAATACATGTTAAACACTTATTAAATATAAAGTTTTGAATGAATAGCTTAAAGTTCCTTCCTATTTTAAACCCCAAAAAATACCACCTTAGTCCACCTTGAAAATGAACTATACTCAAAGTTTATTCTTTTTGAAGAAACCTTATAAGTGTTGCAGTAAATTCAAACCGTCTCAGACTACTATACTAGCTTAGTACAAATAAATAACAATCACACCTTAGTATTATTAGATAATTATATTGTATTAATAATATTATTACATAATCAACACATGGGTTCTTGAACCTTTCAAAATGTGCAGCACGTTCGCCACCCTCCCTATGTAAGTTCACTGGTTAGATCAAGGTAAAGAAAATGGGAAAAGGTTGCATTCCAAAGGACTTGCTGTACAAAGAATTGGCAAAGGGGCGAGACATCTTGGACAGCTGCACTATAAATTATAAAGATATGTGTGAAAGATAAATGATGGAAGCCGACATCAAATTGGTTAAAGGGCGAGTATCGCTGATCACCGTTCAGACTGGCACTGGCAGACAGCAGTGAAAATGGTAATCCAACAGGCAGAGAATGCATCATGAAACAAAGCCCTTGTATCAAAAAGGCAAACGCAGAACATCTTTTGGAAGGTCCAAGAAAACTAGCAGTCAAGGTTCTCTGGCTAGAAGTGCAGCTGAAATTGCCATACCAGGATAATTACACAATGATAAGACACTCAAGAAAGAAGAAAGTGCAAATAATACAGAAGATAAATCGCTGTCTCGGCAAGATGGATGCCAACAACACTAATTGACACTATTCAATTAATAAATATAAATAAAATCCAAACTACAATAAGGCAATAAAATTGAAGCTGAAATGAAATGATTATTCAGATTATTGAATTGTCACTAATTAATTCGGTAATTAAGGTAATTTTTAATACACTAAGACCTAATCCTGATCCTTATCTTTTCGTTGCAGCTCATAACTTAAAAACTGTTTTCTTTATTTATATGTAATTCATATAATTACCTCAGTTTTTTGATAGAGTGTGGCTTCTCCAAATGCTCCTCGACCTAAAACACGTACAAACGTATATGAAGCCGGTGCACGAATTTCGGGATCAGATTCTTCACCTGCCATCTTTGTAAACAATATCTGTTTCGATGGGACTGGATATGATTTGAGTAAACATTTTCAATAGAAAAATAGTTATTCATTTTAAATGAGTTTCATAAAAATGAAATTTGAATTTTATTATAATTTGATTCTAAATTAAATATTTTAAGTACAAAAAAAGTTTATTTATGAGTCTTAATCTTTTAATCCGTTACAATATTTTAGCGTCACGCCCCTTGATTTTAGACATGACTGACAATAATAATAAACAAACCCTTGACTTGACAGAATGAGATATCTGAATTTTACCTAATTTATTTTACTTATTAAGATTTCTTTTGTACTTTGGAATGGTTATTAGGGTCAATATACCCAGTTTCAGAAAAGTAAAAGAGGGAGATGATGTTTACACCGTAAAGTGCTTTATTTCAAATTTTAATTAAATAGATAGTGATATGCCTTCCACCCTGACCCTACTTGACTTAAACTTATTAATTAACTTGAGTCTAACTTAGTTTTAGGGTGACCAAATCATGAAAGCGAAAAAAGGGTACACACACAAGGAGGGTTGTTTAGGGGATACCCTCCAGCTAAAGAGGGGTCCGGGGGCCTCTACCGGAAACTTTATTGAAATATGCTATGCTCATTTTAAATTTTTATTGTGAGACCTAGAAATCTTTTTAAATTTACCTTCATTTTTGTAATTTAATTTAAACTCTGAGACATATCATAAACGAAAACAATAATTTTGCAGTGAATACTTATTTATTTATACACATTTTACAATATAATACATTACAACATATTAAATTTCTCTTGTCTAATCTAGGATTTAAATTGTGGATATTTGGCTGTTGTCCCAGCCATTGCTTCTTCTTATCTAATATAAAGTTATAAAAACTAGAAAAGTTTATTTCGAAATTGTAGAGAACCTGCAGGATCGCAGAGAGGGTCTCCACCCTCATCTTGTTTCTTTTGCTATAAATATAAGATCTATGACAGGGACACTTTCGTTAACGCAGCGTCAGCAGAGTGGTGGAGGGGGAACAGTGCGCCCATCACGTGAGCCCACATCACTACTCGCACTGGCTTCACAGCTTGCCAAAATATTACATGAATTACATGAAGAAGTTATATTGTAAAATTGGAAGTTCTAGCGATTTGAAAATGTGTTTGGTTTTAGAAATGGGACATTTAGGCGTCCCGAGAGACTTTTTTTGGGACACCGGGTACGATCGTGAAAAATGGAACAATCCTGTTTTTACTGGACGTTTGGTCACCCTAGTCTAACTCTAAGTTGATCTTTAAGTTAAGATAAATTTTACTTCTGACTGTTGGCTTATAATAATGATGGTTACTAACCTGATATCATTTTTTTAAATGTTACTAAGACTAAAGAATTACTAAAGATATCAATATCACATTTTTGTCACCCTGCCTTAACATCACCTTTTTTTCTGTCCTCGTATAATTTTGCGGTAGTAGTAGGCTAATTAAATTTTAAAAATTCATTTTCATTCATGTTCAATTGAAACAAATACAATGGCAATAAAACTAAATAACTACTAGTTAAACTTAGAAGTAGCTTAGACTTCTAAGACATAGCATTCCTTGATATTTTAAACTTTCCCCGTCTCTTGTTTAGTAATTGTGACTCAATAAGGACATAATGATAATTATGAAAGCAAAGGTGTAGGAGTAAAGGAATCATACTTGTAACTTTATAAATTAAATCTACTCTCTTCTCAGGCGTTTTCAGTTGATGTATGGATTGCTGGACGACACCATGTCATTGAGAAACGCTATTCTGAGTTTGAAGAACTTCATAAACAAGTAAGGATAACACATGATGTCTTAGAAATAAATGTCAAATTTAGTTAATTTAGTAAAGCATGCTACCATAGATTGCATATTTATTTTTAGGAAGTGTGTGAGTTTATGTCTAGGTTTTTGTGTTTCTTTGTTGTTGTTGTTTTTTGTTTAGTCTGCTGTCAATACAAGAATAATTGTAATTTTTTTTTTTTAAATTTCAGCTTAAAAAGATTATAAAAACACCAGAATTTCCACCAAAGAAAGTTTTGAAATGGAATACGAAAGTTCTGGAACAACGTCGACTTGGACTTGATACTTATTTTCAAGTTAGAGTTAATGGATTTCTAAAATATGTTTTATGTAACGTCGCCTAAATATTATTTCTCTAAGAGATATTTTGGTTAAGTGGTCGAATAAATATCAAGTTATTCACTGACATTGACATGAGCATGGGAAATAATCAATGTTAAATTATTGCAAAATAAATTCAGTTTTGTTAATTACAATTACATGCTCAAGATATAATGATATATTTATTAATATATCTATTTTGTATAAATATTCCATTGGAAATTATTATATATTGTCTTCTCTTTCCATCAGTTTTGAAAAGTCATTTAATAGGAGAAATAATATGTTCATTGGCTTTTACAGTTTAAAAAAACTTTAATTATAGTTTTGAAAATTACAATTGCATTTAAGATCAGTGCCATTTCATTCCCACAGGGGGTCCTAGAGCATGAACCAACACCCAATGTGCTCCTCTTGTTTCTAGAAACTGACATGTTAGATCATTCCATGGAGTAAGCACCTTAATTTCATTTGCTAATATAGCCTTTGTGTTTTTACATCTCAATCAGTGTAGTGTTGACGACTATAAACCATTTGAATATGATACTAACAACTATTTACTAAGAAGTGTATGTTCAATCAGTTTCAAACTTTATATGCCAGTCATCCCATTTATGTTTTTCTTCAGGAGTAAATTACATCACCACTGATACAGAAATCAACAATAAACATAATTGTCATGTTTCACTTTTTATATTTGACATCAGACCTGACCTAATCTGCAGTCAGTATCATTTGTATTATTTATTTTATAAAATAAATGACCTACAGGAATTACCTAAAAGGTGATGAAGAGCAAAAGACTTCACATCAAGCAGTGATAACCATAGATGCAAGTTCTTATCTTCAAAAAAACAACAAAGGTGAGCAGACTATTATATTTTTGTGATAATGTATCTAACACAAGGTCAAACAAGAAAGCTAACACAACTACACAGGTTCATGCGTAGATCTTCAATCACAAGTCACAAACCAAACAACATAGCTTCTGGGTACAATTAAATTTCTGGATATAATAAGCATTGCCTTCTGGGTACAATAAACACTGGGTTCTCAGTACAAAAATTACAGGCTTCTGGGTACAATAAACATGGGCTTGGGGGTAAATTAAACACCAATTTCAGGGTATAATAATCACAGGCTTTTACTCAATGATAATAAAAGGAAAGTACCCTGTAATGTTAAAAGTAATGGAGGACGGAAAGGAAGTTCTTCTTAACTTTGTTTTTTTCTGGGTTTTTCTCCCACTCTTATTCTTTTCTTTTTTAGGTAGGATACTTGCACTTATATATTTAAATATTATGTAAATTTAATTTATACTTGTGTTAACGTTTTGTTTTTTGTACTTATGAAGGCATTTGCCAAAATCATATACATTTGTTTTTTGTAAAATTATTATTAAAGCTGAACATGGGTTGTTTTATTTTCACATATTGTTTGTGTCTAATTAATCTACTTATAAGCTTTATCACAGTGCACTGCAATTTAAGTGCTTTTAATTGAAGATTACATTCATTTATTTTCATTTTGCAACCATATTATTATATAACTCAAGCTTTAATCAAATTTAATCAGTATTAATGGTACTACCACTGGGAGCCAATATATTTCTTAACAGAATACCAGGGTTGGAGTCAGCATAGTGACTTCGGTCAAAGTAATTCAAATGGGGTTTTTGAGTCCCAATATTCAATATATTGTAAATGGCCGTCCATGTGGTATGAAAACTCTGAGGGGGCAACCCCTGATGATATTTGGAAATTTGCATATGTACGTACATTTATTCACAAATTCAAAATGACTTCCAACACTACGCATCAGCCTTGTGGGGGTTAGGAGACAGCAACAGACTCTTACATTGATTTTTGTGGGCATACGGAGGGGACTTGTTCCTAGACAACATACCATTCGCCAAACACATCACTTAGCGTCATCTAGTAACTAATGAGCTTTTGGTCAGCGAGTTCCTGTTGTCACAAGTAATATTTCTTGTTTCCCTTGAGAGGAATCCACAGGAACCCAGAGCACGGCCTGGTACAGTGAAAAAGCGACCCACGAATATGGCGGTTTTAACATCCGGTTAAAATAGTATCACTATAGTTTATACAACCCAATTTGTCAATAAAAAATGGCTCATACATCAGATATAAAAATTGTCGAAAATGTGACTTGTTTTGCATATGTATAATATGGATGGCCCCTAATGGACTCAGTATTTATGGTCTTCTGTGTTAATGCACTTTGGTATTCTATTATTATCAAATATTTGACACCACACTCTATGTCTATAAATTATAAACAAATATCTAAAAAAGTTGAAAATGAATTCAACTATAACTCTCTTTTCAGGTTCACTGCCAAACATTGTCAGTGAAGGTGTAACTATGGGGTTGTACTCTACAGCATCACTAGACTATCCAAGATGACCAATATGAAGTTTGATAGTTTCTGTCTTACCAGTGATTGACACTTGCATTAAGTACTTAAGTGTTTTGGTGAATATAGCAATTCAAAAATTAAGCCCCAAAATATTTTGGGGTTTATCACACAGCATTTATTTTTTTTTGGCTTAACTTGTCCTTTTTTTTTTTATAAGGTAAAAACAAAAAGAATCAAGTAAAGACAAAAAAATATTAAAAATTTGTTTATCTAAATCTAATTGAGCGTTTTTAGTGTTGTCATAAAAATAGTGTTAGAGTTTGGAGAGAGCATTCCCAATTCTACCAATGACAAATTCTGAGCCAAGTTCTAATGAATGTTACAATCTCACCCTTTATCCATGGGCTGAACATTTAATATTTTGTAAATCAATGACCATTGATATCTGAACAGACAAAACCTATACTAAATACATTTCATAAAATTTAAAGCACATGTATGTTTTCATTACGAAATAAATGGACAATAAGACTAACATAATATAAAAGCTTGAATAGTTCATTTTGTGAAAATGCATTTTCAATGTAAGTTAGACATAACCAGCTAAACAAAGGCGGCAACGTCTGACCTTCCCATCTACTAAAGTTACCCATACTTGACATAACATGTATCCAAATGATGCTCTTTTTAAGAATCCTGATTAGTGCTAACTTCTGGGATTTTTTTGCAAATAGCCATACATACCTATTTGTGATTACTTCTGTGTACCTACATTAAATTCTATTTTAAATTACCATTTGAATTATAAAATCTGGATGAAATGAAATTTTGTAACTTCTTTATATTGTTACCTCTCTACACATACAAACAAAAAAATATCAACTTTGTGAGATATTTTATTGGAAAAATCTTTCAAACTACAGCAAATGGCATGTGTGAGTCATTACATTACAATGTAATTTATTATTTATTTAAAAGCACAATACATTGCATCAAAAACTAAAAAGTAATAGATATTCTTCACAATGGGAAAGAATGTTTTCCTTTATTTTTAGAAAAATACCCAGTATGCTTTAACTTAAATCATATGCCAAGAACTGCTCTGTGTGACCAAATTTTCAAAAATGTTCTACCACTATGTAACATCACAAATCATTTGTTTCATTTATATTAGTGTTTTTTATTAATGTTCCTAGGGAAACTGGATATATAATTAGTGTTTTTCAGTTACAATGCCCTTGGAATGTAAAGCTCACAGTTACACTTTTATTTTTAAACTCCAATCAGAACATAGTAGCAAGAACAAAAATGTTTAAAAAGCACTCACACCTTGCATTACCCAGTACGTACAAACTTAATAAAACATTTGGTAAAAGACAACTTACAGAATTCATCATTTCAAAGGGGTAAGGAGGACATACAAAAAGTATACTATATAAGATTAGTATATTCAATAAAAACATTTAAATTATGTTATATGACACACAATACATACTTTCTACTGTAATTGTATATTCATACAAATTTAAAAAGAGCAATAGCCAATACTGCAGAATCTTGGGTATGCGAGCATATACAAATCTTCATTCATCCAGTGTATCACGGGGTCATCACAATAGAAATTTGGTTGAGCCTGACCAGGTTTGTATAAGCCAGGAACAATAGATAATATAAAGGTATCTCTTTCATAAATGAGAATACAGTAAATTTGAGTAAATTATTCCACTATAGAAACACTGCATCTATGAAGTATTTCACTTGGATGCTATCATAAATATTGACAATCCATTCTAAAATTGACAAAGTGATCCATACTTAAGTAATATAAAAGCAATACATTCATAAATACTCGCTGGCAGTATCAATTATTAAATGGTTAATAAACTAATCCCTTTTACTAATGTAATAAGTTTCAGTTTAATAGCTAAAATAACCAACAAAATACTATTATCTTGTCTGGTCCACAAAGCAACTTTAACTTTAAGAGAGAAAAAACAGCATTCGATCATTTTTAGATCCCAATATTAAATATCTGTTTCCTGAACATTCATTCTGAGAAAGCAAAATTAATAGAGCTGAAGAACAAAATAGATTATGAGAAAGTAAAATGATTTTAAAAACATCTGTAATTAGTTTCACATACGTGTCATTCAAATGCATTTTATAAGCATTGTCACACCTTTGAATATTCAACTCAATTGAAGCATTCATTGAGAAATTTTTATCTCATTCCTTTGTCTGAAAAATAAGCCTGACATTGGTTTCTTAACTTAAAGTTATGAAGAAATATTGGAGCCTGCAAAGAAAAGTAAGCCATGGATTTCAGATTAGAAAAAATTGAGAACAAGAAAAATATCCATTTGAATTTAATTATATTATAAATTTAGAGTGTCAAACACCGACATTTCAAAATAGGGTTAGCAAAACTGAGTCGAGATATAGCACATGATATCTTTAATGTTAAAAATAATCGAAATATTTAATGAGACTCATGTAATGTTTTAACAATTAATAGGTCACATTATATAAAATGTTAAATTATCAGGGTTAAAGCTATTCTAAAACCCAATTATTTTAATGTCTGATTTTATGCAATTGAATTAGACTAAATTTTCTCATAACATTTATCTTATACTATATAAACCCAATATCAGAACATTTAAGGTCATTAGTCATTTAAAAAATAAACTCACTAAAGTGCACTTAGGAAAAAACTTGTTCCTACTCATTACTTATTTTCAGATTATGCAAATGTATGTAATACCATTTAAATTTGATACAATAAAATTAGTTTAAAAAATTCAGTTTGAGTAGATGACCGAACTTTCTCAGAACATCTGTAATTAATGGATTCTTTTTAAGCTGTGGTATTGTTGGAGACCGTGTTACGGTGTCTTAAGCCATCTTTCTTGTCAGGTGTACCTTCATCCCTAAAGGAGAAAAAAAAACATGATTCAAATCTGTACCATTGAAAAAAAGGCTGAGTATCTTGTTCAGTTATATCATTGCTATTTATAATAAAGAATGGAATCTTTTAGGTGAATTTCTTTTGATTTTAGTTAAGAAATTTATGTTTTAAAATGAACAATTTTAGGATCATCGCAAAGCATTAAATGTTGAACGCTGTGGTATAGAGAAAAGTGCTCTATTTTTGCGTCTTTATATATAGACATTATTTTTCCTAGCCTCTGACATGTTTTTAAGTACCTCTAAAATACTAACACACAATGTAAATAAAATATGAGACCAAGCTTGAAATGAGTTATTTATTTGTTATTAGTAACAAAGTTAATTATGTGACTGTAAACAATTTTGTGTTATACTACATTAACATGGCAAGCAAATGTATTTAGAATCAGATCCGTGTGACTAGGCAGATTGTTTATTCCTTGGGATATTATCCATGTAGCATATCTTGATGAGATACTAAAGTGACACAAACTCTTTCTCATGGTGTCTCTCATGGTGTTTTAGACACCATTGGTGGTACGAAGACAAATTTTTATTAATAAATATTATCGACTGTCCCTAAAATAAGCTATCCAATACTATATGCCAAATTATGTCATCATTACATACTGTGGAGAATAGGAACTTTAAAAGGGACAGCAACCTTCTACACATTAATTTTTTAAAATCATTTTTCCCAAACTTTCAAAGACGGTGACGTTTTTTGTCAATTTTCCCAAACTTTCCGGGCCCTGGAAATTTTATTTTATTTTTCCCAAACCTTCAAAGACCTTTAAAGACCGTGCGAACCCTGACATATTGAAAAACAAAAATTGTGTTTTCTCACCAAAATTGAGACCATATGAAATTTACATGCGCTCATTTCAAACTGAAGCAATATGATTTCATGTAAGGTGAGTATTGTACCATGAAATTATAGCAATAATTGAGTTATAGGAAAGGCGGATAATGGAAAATTTATTATAAATGAGGTAAGTACTTTTTTAAAAATAGGTGATGCATCAATTTGAATTTAAAGAATTTTTTATTTATTATACCGGTGCCCAGCATTTTAAGAAAATCGTGTCACATTATTGCAATCACTATGTCTGAGAAATGTGCTAAACCCATTGATGGTTCATCATATATTTTAAAACAATAGCCTGACTTGTAAAACATTACAAGACATGCAGTAGAGTCTCCACTATCCAATCAATCTTCTGAATTATTGGGCCATAATGAAAAAAAAAAAAAAAAAAAAGCAGATCTTTAGAAGACAGTCCCACAGTCCGTAAAGACTGCAATTATAATTTTCAATCTACACTACCATGTGTATATAACATTACATTTCAAAGTCATGCAACATTTTATACATGTTCATTGTATCAAACCATATCTTCATTTTTTACCATTAGATGTAAAATATTGTTGTGAGTGCCAAGAAAAAAATATCTTTTAGTGACAGAGATAGCACATAAATTTGGGTCCACTCATTTTATACTGTAGAGTCAAAACTAACTACTATTGAGTCAATCTCATTTTTAATTAGACTTGTTTGGAATTATGAGCTCAGGACAATGTGCATAAGTTGCCATAAAATTTGATAAATTATAAGTTTCAGTGTTCAAATCTAGGCTCTGATTTAAAAATATTTTTAATATAACAAGTCTACTTTTGTTTCAGGCAGTTAATATTTCCCAACATAATCAGTTATCTGACTATCTCATATTCCTGAATAATTAAGACTCTGCCGTAGATCAAAAAAGATTTAAAATCTTTATTGTTTTAAGGTTTAAAAAAATGAAAGTTCTCTTAATTATAATTTTTTTTTTTTAAATAAATAAAATCAATTTTTGTCAGTTAATGTTAGGACTTGGCTGGCCACCCTTAAGATAAAAATTTGAATGTATTTTTTTCTGGATACATACTTTAATTCTAGCATGGTAAGCAGTGAGTTAATATAGGTATGCAATTAGGTGAACACTGGTAAATAATTAAGATTAAGGAAGGTGAAGTCACTTCAATACTTTTGAAATACAGTAGGAAAGCAATGCATCTACTCCTTTTTGTTTGCTTTTTTAATTGGAAGATCTAATTAGCAATAATTAATTTTAATTTAGAAAAAAGAAACTAAAAACATATAAAATACAAATTTAATCATTCTGGCGTAATGAAGCATGTAACACTTAAATTTATTCTCTTATTTATACTAATAGTATTACTACATGTAGCAACTAATAAAATTATTAAATTCATGGTTTAGGTGCATTGCTCTCAAACAGGGAAAGGGTAATTTTATGGATGCATTTAGGAAATGCTTTAAGACCAACCAATAGCTCTGACTGATTATTTCTTTTGTCCTCGATGACGAACGCCAGCTTTCAGTTCTGCACTTTTACTGCAAGAGAAATCCAAACTCTAATATTTTGCCAACAGCTAATAGATTTTTATCATTTCCTTTTCTAACAGTTGCACAACTGCTCCATTGTAGCAAAACCTAAGCTTAAGAAAACGATTCAACTTCAACCAATATAACAAAAAATAAAGTATTCCTCAATTTGCTACTCTTGAAAGTTAGGGATGTCAATAAGAACTAAAATAAACACACTAAATGTTATGAGATAATTGTACTACTTAAATTAACTCAACTGTACAAATTGTAGCTTTCGCTATCTCAAAACCTGCATCTTATCAATTTCTCTAAATAACACAAACTTCTACATCTATAAATGTTTTTCTTTAAACCAAATCAAGATTGTCTAAATTAGCTGTTATATTATGTAGCTATTTACGTTATATAAAAACCCAGTCCATTCAATCATTTAGTCACAAAGTATTAAACCATTTCATAATTTTTAAAACTTACGCCTCCTGTGCATTGTTTTCCTCTTGTTCTGCTTGTTTGTTACGTCGCTTCTCGTAGATAAAGATAATGGTGCATAGCACTAAAACCTCACCAACAATTCCTAAGAAGGGCCACAAAGCTGCTAGTTTGTCTAAGTGATAAAAAAATATATCAAATTTTTACATATTTAAAAGCACTAAGTTTAACTTTCTTTAGACACAGTGAATATTGCAAATAGTCCCAAGATAATTTACAAAATGAACATAATTTCAAGATATTAAAACCAAAATTATTTAATACTTAAAATTAGAATACAGACAAACAATAGGACCTACCCTTCACACGGACTGTCACTACCTTTGCAGATGAGTCATTAAAATGATCAGAGAAAGCTTCGCATTTATAATCACCCGCATCGTTGAAGTCAACATTCTTTATTTTTAGGATAGCATTTTTGTATCCTTTGAGCGGGAAGAGAAGCACTCTGTCACCAACTGTAGCATTGAGTGGTTCATTGTCTTTGTACCACGTTACAACTGCAGGAGGATAGCCCAACACCTGACACTGGAGCTCCAAATTGTCTTCCTGGATCAAATTCTTAGACTTTTCAAAATCCTTTACAAAAGGGTTAGCTGGCAACAAAAAAGAAATATATATAAACTTAAATGAACAATTTAAAAAGTAATAATATGCCACCAGACATTCAATAGTTAAAGATATAATTTTACACTCAATCAATTTAATAAACAATAGATGAAATGAAAAATAACTTTTGAAAATGAGCAGTTATATTAAGACACTGATGACCTAGGTCTATTGAATTTGTACCCTAACTATAAAAACAAAGTGCATGTACTCACTCTGTATATTAATAAATTTGTGTTAGTTTTAAGATTATTTAACATGCTGAAATGTATCCCTTCAGATGAAATATGGGAGAAGTCTAATAAGGGTAATATAATCACTTTCATTAGCTAAGAAAATAAAAAGGGAAATTTATATAGGGTTCACTTACATGCAAAAGTTTAACCTTATATAATTCAAGAGAACATGTGTCTGGACTATATTATTGTGTTTTATTCACAAATAAATTTAAGTTTACTTTTTTGATTACTACAAAAAAAAATAATTATCATTTGATCCATTTTTAGACCGAAACGAAAAAGTTCGAAGGCTTGCAATTTGCTGGATGGGAACTGGAAATATAATTTTGTTTGTGATGTCCATACAAAGACTAGATCAGAAATGGCATGATTAGTTCAGTGGCTAAGAATTTTAACCAATATACTTTACCAAAAAACTCCACTTCACAGTCATAAGTCTCTGACTTATTTTGTGGAGCAATATCTAGTGTAAACCTGGCAATGTATTTATTGCCATCTGTACGCTCTGAAAGATTAAATGAATTATATCATTAGCCATTATCAATAAAACAAAACTGAACAAAAAATAGCACTTTTTAACATGATCAAATTAATAAAGTCAGTGCCATTTTGTTGATGGCAGAATAAAATAAAGGATTTTATGCTTCTAAAGCTACAAATAGTATAAATGGTTTTTACAGTTATTTATCATATAAATATAGATATTTGATTAAATGATCTGTAACTAGAAACCTTTTCTACTTTTAATCACAATAACTTTGACCATATGGTCTATCAAGATTTTTAAAAAAAAACACATGGTAAGTTAGTTAAATTACTGTCATAAAAAAATAAAAACCCATGGCATTATGATCTTTTGATCCTGAAAAGAAAACTAAACCCCATTTCTTTAAAACAATAACATATATCTTAAATATATTTGATAAAAGAAACATTTATCCTCTACCTGGGTTATTGATAATCAATGTGGTGTTCTGGGCAACAAATCGAGCATTGTCTTTCAACTCTGATATTAATGTTGTATTCTGTAGCCACACGACACTTGAGTATTTGTGATCTATAGCACATGACAATTCAGCAGTCTTGTTTCCATAGCCAAACAAAGCATCTGATTTTGTTTCTGTGGATATTTTACAAAAATATTTAAAACGCTGCTAGAAATTATAATTAGGAAATAGGTTTCAATAAAACAACAGAACGATAACATTTCCTCTTGAGCCTTGGTTAACTCAAAGATATCTTTAATAACATTATTTTACTAAAAAAATATGCTAATAATAAATAGCACTATTTACAAAAAGCAAAATTTCAAAACACCTACAATTAAGACATTGTGGTGTAATACACAATTAGCATTGAGACTGGGACATAATGGCCATCATTTAGATCAGTGATTCCCAAAGTGGTCTATATCGACCCCCAGAGATCAACGACCATGTCAGCGAAAAAAAAATATTGGGGGTCCATGAAATGAAAATGGGGGTCAACGATAGTGGATCTCATGTAAGCAGGTAGTGACTTCTATTTTGGCATTCCATGAATGGAATAATTCACATACACAGATAGTACCTATTTACTTACATAATATTACCTTATAATATAAAGACATATATATTGCTACATAAATTATAAAAGTACCTATAAAGTAAAATTTTAAAAACATAAATGTTCATGAAACATATTGAAAAATCATATTACAATTTAAGTTATCAGGTATATTTTCTGATATTTGAAACTGTTAAAGAATTATTATAGACTAGCAGTTTCCAGCATCTCCGCCAGCGTACTTTTTTAGTTTCTTTGCGTGTCCGGTTTTATTTTGTAAAAAAAAAAATTATCTTTCCGCAGTAAATTGTAGCCTGTGTCAACTCTTTAGCTAGCTGGAGGTCCAACTTTATCTGTGCACAAGATCACAGAGATTTGTTGCTTGTTTTTTATGTGAAAACTTAACAAACAGACCGACAATACACTACTACGGTTTTGTATACAAACTTATTTTTGCAACTATAACATTAGTAGTGAAGTAGGGATTTTATAATGCACTATTTTATTCCACTTACATATTAATTAAATTAAATTTAAATCTTTCTAAGTGAGTAGCACTATACCGGCTGTCAAAAATACATTTGAAGTTAGTGACTTTGCAAAAAATAATATCAGGTGAGCAGGGGGTCTACCCAAAACCTAAATGGCAAGTGGTCTACGAGACAAAAAAGTTTGGGGACCTCTGATTTAGATTTAAGAAACAAATTAATTCATCACATATTTGGTGTTACAATTTTTCCTGAACTTTTAAAGTCAACAATGACCCTTGGTTTCCCAAAACAACCACACAAAACATTAACTATGACTATGTTCTTAATGTTAATTCCTAAAGCATAGTAAAATAATAATTCTAATGTGACTCGAACATAGTAAAATAATAACTTTAATGTAACTCAACAGAACATAACTAGACAGAGTTCATTGACAGTGTTATTATTATATTTAGGTATCATGTGTCATTTAACATAAAAAAATATAAATGGGCTCTTAAAGGATGTTATGCAAATTACATGACACCAAGTTTCTCATGAAAGTTGAAATACATCACTACAATGGTTCACTTGTAGCAACAGAATAGTACCAAGTGTCTAAGTCTAAGTAATAATATGTATCCATTTACTACAATAAGCTACAGTGTGCATACATTTAATAAGAGAGGAGAAAACAAAGAAATTAAAGAATGAAGAAATAATTTCCAAAAATTACAAAATTAATTATAAATGGCAGTTTGTATGTAGGGAATAAACCAGCCATAACCCAAGAGTGTATTTTCAATTTTAAAATTTTATCACAGCTGTAACTTGTAACAAAAAATACATTTACATTTAATAAAGAAATTAATTTGACAGGAAAAGCATATTTGTTTTTTTTTGTTTTTTTAAATTATATATCAACTCCATGTATTTTTAATAAAACGAATGAAAAACTCAATTGCTCAATGAAGTCAATGAAAAAAAAAACGCAAATGTTATAAAAGCCCTCAAGAATGAATTTACCTGTTATATAATCTAGAAAAATTGTAGCTGACTTTCCATTCTCCCCAGTTGCTTGACAAGTATAATTGCCTTTGTGTTGAGCCTCAAAATTGGTAAATATTAATGTGCTCTGAAAGAGATATACGTTACTACCATCTACTTCAGTTTTATCCAGTCTTGTCGTTTTACTGACGTTCTCAGGAAACCACTTAACTTTAGTGCTTGTTTCTGATGTCCGAATGTTGCACACTAATTCTTGTCGAGCATTTGCCTTGACAATGAGCTCTGGACCATTTGGAGTGATTTTAAGCTCCGATTCTGTGGAAATAAAAATGGAAACACTTTTTTAAAATTATTATTGTCATTTTGAACATCAATAATTTTAACAGTTAATTAAAGTTAATTTAAATAGTTATAATTAAATAATTCCTTTATTTAATAAATTGAGCATTGAGTCAATAAAATATGACTATAAATTTTAAATTAAACTCAGTGTAAAATAATATGTAAGTAAAAAAACATATCTTCCAAAAAATCTTTTTTTTAAAGTTGTTTGTATACTTCTTTATTCCAACTAACGTAGGTCTAGGCACTTGACTTGTGACATTACTCAAATTTACTGACCAGACCACTTTTACATTTTAATTTACAACTGTTGATTTCAAGTCTACTAAGTCATTAAAAAACAATCGATAGTTAAGCCTATTGATTTCACAGTAGAAAAGTAATCCATTACATATTCCTTAGCCTTACCGGTGTATTTTAATGATGGACTCACGAAAACATGATTTTTGGCAGTTAAACGAATCAGCTGATCGCTATTACTTTTTATTTGTAGGCCACTACTTAATTCCGCCATGTTTTCCATACCAATTTTAACATCGAAAAGTAAGGTTGCAAATGGCCTAAATACAGTAAATATACAAATTATAAATTTATCTGTCTTATAAAATTATCACCTGCAGTGGATCCACTTAAAACACAAAATGTTGTTAGGATTGCTAAATTCTTTACAATCCACGCCATTTCTACAACCTCAAAGTGATCATCAACTGTAACATTAACTGTGCGACCTTCTTAGTAAGATTAAGTAGTGCGCATGCGCATTTAAAAATAGAACGAAGGTTATAGTCTGTTGCAAACATTATAATATACAATACATACATGAATTCAGTTCATTAACTTAGTTTGTTTTTACTTCTACGCTTTACAATTAATACGTAATATTTATAATATTAGGGGCCACCCAATAACGACATCTCGCGTCTAAAAGTGGTCATTAATTATTTTTTTTTAAGTGGCCATTTGGACATGTGCCCTTCGGTCAAACGATCTGTGTCTCGACTTGGGGGAAGGGAGTAAAAAATAGTCCAAAATATCATGACATCATTTATGGATAGCCCCTTGATATTAGGCTGAAAATTACATTTTCTAGATCAGTTGTCGGTGAACTGGGGAAAGAAACCCAAATATGGTAAAAATGGACATCTTGTGTGTAATGAGAATGGGGGTAATACAATTATTTTTGAAATGTGTTGTATTTTTTTCAGAAAAATATTTCTTTACTGGAATACAGCATCCGGCATCTATAATATCCAAACACACCCAATAACTTGTGGTTGCTAGTGTCTCGGATGCTAGCGCCCACATCTTGTCTTGTAAACTTTTTTGACACCCCACTTACACGAAAATAAGTCTCCAACAGGCCAAAATTCCAGCCCTACATATAAAGATAAGAAATGCCGCCAGCGGCGGAATTCACCCCCTTCCTACTTCCTACGCCACTGCACTTGCAACTTTTCAATTTTTATACCCTCTTTATTTAAATTTGATACTTCGTGTTTTTTTTTTCTACATCACAACTTATTAACGCCCCTAAAATTTTCGAGCCCCGCTCCCCCTAGGGGGCGTCCATTAATAATGTCAAGAGAATGTAGGGAGGTGGAAATGTCTGACAGTTGTTGACAAGGGGAGGGAGTGGGGTTTAGATTAGTTGACGTCAACAATCACGTTTTCTCTATTTAAATTTTAATCTTAAAAATTGACTGGTTATTACATTATTTATTTTTAAAAAATAAGTGTAAATAGGCATATAATTTTAAGGCTTTTGACAATATACGATTTATTTAATTAATGTTTGTCTGTGCACTGCAGATGGCTGGTCAGAATGTTAGCACACTTAGACTTTGTTAGTGCAAGTCAAAAATTGGCCTTTTTTCACCAGTAGATTCTGTTTGTTGCAAATAACTGGGGCGGTATGTTTGCGATCATGTTGCAGGTATGGAACAAGGACAAGGTTCAAGTGTCATGTGCAGTCAAGATAAATGATATTGATAGAGTAGGAATACGATATTTTGAGAATTAGGGGAAAGTAACGTGAGTAATAATAATAACATTGCTGCTTGAACGGATTTGCAAAATTTGTAACATCGATTTTGCATCACAAGGCCTGTTGAAAAAGCATGTTCAACAGCACCGACAATGCCCTCTTGAGCATAAGAAATTAGCAACTGCCCCTCAACAAAAAGGGATTCGACCAATGCGAGCAGCTGTAATTGTAAGGAGATAGAAAGAGCTTATGGCAATTATTACTCACACCAACCATGCTTCTATTTTAAGTACTGAATGGTTATATGAGGATGGTGTTGACTTGTCTGGCAATATAAAAATGATAAATCAACTACTATAGACTATGCCCGTCAGGGGCGTCATTTCAGGTATTTTTTCAGGGGGGTGGAACCAAAACTTGGTCGGCCTGTTCAGTTGTTTATTACTGGAAGCGTCACAGTACAAAGATATTTTAAAAAAAACTGCAAATTAATATTATTATTTACTTTTAAAAACATTTTTAAAAGACTTTCTATCAAAGACGAGTTTACACGCACTAACAAAATTGGGGGGAAAAAAAAAAGATGATTACAAATTTCTTAATATGCGTTATTCAAAGAAAGTATTTGCAGAAGTGTAGAAAGGCGAGCTATGAAGTCAAAGTTTTCGATGAACTCTTGCTTAAATACGTTTTAGTTTCATTAATTTTCGAAAAAAATATTTCCTGCAATAAATAAACAACGCTTTATAACAGGCGTTGCGTCCTAGAGATGCATTGTGGGACTCATAAATGCAAGAATATATCCTCTACTAGATATAGCCCACCAAACATTGGCGACAGCAATGCGTGAACTTCCCATCTATTAGATATAGCCCGCCAAATATTGGCGGCAGCAATGCGTGAACTTCACATCTACTAGATATAGTCCGTCAAACATTGGTGACAGCAATAAGTGAACTTCCCATCTATTAGATATAGCCCGCCAAACATTGGCGGCAGCAATGCGTGAACTTCCCATCTACTAGATATAGCCCGCCAAACATTGGCGACAGCAATGCGTGAACTTCCCATCTACTAGATATAGCCCGCCAAACATTGGCGACAGCAATGCGTGAACTTCCCATCTACTAGATATAGCCCGCCAAACATTTGCGATAGCAATGCGTGAACTTCCCATCTACAAAAGTTACTTGACAAAACATGAACTCAAGTAACGCACATTTAAGAATCCCAATATTTGCCCCCCCCCCCTTTTCCCCCCCCCTCCCCCTTCCATGATACGTCACTGCACACTTTTTATTTCACACCCATGAACTATTTTAAATATTCGGATGCCCCAACCACTTTTAAAGCGATTTTTTTGCTTTTTGCACCATTCTTAAATTGAGACGATTTCATTTTCCGAAAAGAAAATATTGCGCACCAAACGCGCTATTTAAAAAAAAAAATCATTTAGTGTACTTATTGGGAATTATATTTTGTGCGCTATTGAACTCATTATTGAATCATATTTTCTTTCAAACACATAGAATTAGTGAGAACCCGGCATGGGTTGCAATGCCACTCAAAGAAAAAAAATATGTTTGTGTTTTAATTACGTTTTTGAATTATTTTGTAAAAATAAATATATTTGTTGGTTTTTTTCCGTTTGGTATGTGCACAGATAAATTATAAGGTTTTTCGACGCGTGAGCAGGCCACATACAGCTGTCCTCGTTAGAAGAGTGGATTTTCAAAATTTAGTCCATACACGTGTAGCGATTGATCCACCCATGCAATAGCTGTGTTTGAAATTATATTTACATTGCTCACATAGTAAAAAATAATAATTAAAGTCTCCGGCCCCAAACGCAAAATTGTTAAATGGTTGTATCAATTCAGAAACCTACTTATTATGTCACACACAAACGGAAAAGTCGCTATTTGTATTGGATTAAATTCCATTCACCAATACAATAGCTCTGTATGTGTGTGGGGTTGGTGGCGGTGGTGACGGTGGAGTTGATTCAACACATAATCACGCAGTGGTAAATCATACAACTAAGTAAGCTGTCCGATTTCAACAGCCAAATAAACGTACACACCGAAAATTGTAAAGGATGTCAATACACCAAATCAGGGCCGGCCTTAGGCCACTGCAACCTATGCGGCCGCAGTGGGCCCCGCACTTTCATAGGCCCCGCCTCGAATTTGTTTTCTAATACAAAATCTTAATTTTCACTTATTATCCTTATCCCTACCCAGACTGGGCCCCGCGCAATCCGTTTCGCATAGGGCCCCGCAATTGTTAGGGCCGGCCCTGCACCAAATATTGTAAAATATGTTAACAGTTTGTTACGAATGGTTTTAACGTGGAAGGAATTCACTTTCACCCCATAAACTCAGAATTTTGGCTGCTAAGAAAATCGGGACAAATTCACTTACTTTGTGTCACGATGACCTCAGCTGAGATCGTTGATGGTGTCCCTGCTGTTGTAGTGCCCTGCCCACACGTTATACGACCCTGGGCGTCTGTGTGTGCTACCATATCTTCACTTTCGCAACAGAGAGTATCATCAATTCCATTACACGGCCGTATTTCATGCCGTTCCCCGTTTGAGCAAACTCTACATTCAAAACACGTGACTTCACGTACATCATCATCGGGGTGAACGATCTGAATGTAATAGTTCCCGCGGCACCGAATTATTAAATCACTCCGCGCCGTGCAGTTTTGCTGAACTATGCTGTCCGCTTCGTGGTACTGTCTAATCCATCGACACTTATTGCATTTTGTACGCGTATGCTCTGTTTCATTCATGTAATATCCTTTAGGGCACTCACTGCATCCATTCGTGCTGTTGACGTAAGTCCCCTCCGGACATGTTTTCGTACATTGTCCCCCATCATCCAGCTTTTCTCCCGCGGGACAAGCTGCCAAGGAAACTTGAAACAAGCACACAATCAGAAGAGAAGCTTTCATCTCCAACGACATTCTTTTCCAAGCAGATTGTGATTGAATGCACAGCGTGAACTTGAAACAAGATTTGCCTGAAAATTCGCCAGATCTGTTATAAAAAAAAATAGTACAACATGTAGAAAGTAAGAGTACAGAAAGTAGAGTGTGAGAGTACAACAAGTAGACTGCGAGCATACAAGAGGTAAAGTGTACGAATGCAATAATTAGAGTGTGAAAGTACAACGAGTAGAGTGTGAAAGTGCAACGAGTAGAGTGTGAAAGTACAACAAGTATAGAGTGTGAAAGTACAACAAGTAGAGTGTGAAAGTACAACAAGTATAGAGTGTGAAAGTACAACAAGTATAGCGTGTGAAAGTACAACAAGTATATAGTGTGAAAGTACAACAAGTAGAGTGTGAAAGTACAACAAGTAGAGTGTGAAAGTACAAGTATAGAGTGTGAAAGTACAGCAAGTAGAGGGTGAAAGTACAACAAGTAGAGTGTGAAAGTATAACAAGTATAGCGTGTGAAAGTACAACAAGTAGAGTGTGAAAGTACAACAAGTAGAGTGTGAAAGTACAACAAGTAGAGTGTGAAAGTACAAAAAGTATAGCGTGTGAAAGTACAACAAGTAGAGTGTGAAAGTACACCAAGTAGAGTGTGAAAGTACAACAAGTAGAGTGTGAAAGTACAACAAGTAGAGTGTGAAAGTACAACAAGTAGAGTGTGAAAGTACAACAAGTAGAGTGTGAAAGTACAACAAATAGAGTGTGAAAGTACACCAAGTAGAGTGTGAAAGTACAACAAGTAGAGTGTGAAAGTACAGCAAGTAGAGTGTGAAAGTACAACAAGTAGAGTGGGAAAGTACAACAAGTAGAGTGTGAAAGTACAACAAGTAGAGTGTGAACGTACAACAAGTAGAGTGTGAAAGTACAACAAGTATAGAGTGTGAAAGTACAGCAAGTAGAGTGTGAAAGTACAACAAGTAGAGTGTGAAAGTGCAACGAGTAGAGTGTGAAAGTACAACAAGTAGAGTGTGAAAGTACAACAAGTAGAGTGTGAAAGTACAACGAGTGTGAGAGAAATACAAGGAGAATTTGACTATAAGTATAAGGGCAGTGCACATTTTTAGTCTATAATAGAAAAGCAAGTGTAGCGCTCAATCACAAATAAAAAATAAAATATTTTAAAAAATACCAGAAATAATGGATCACTTCAAGTCAACCCAAAAACTTGAAACTTGACACTTGACAATATTCAGGCTGATATTGTCAAGATCCCTAAACATAAAAAAAATAAATTCTAAAAACTCCATCTTGGGGTCCCTGCTGGAGTGGTTTCTCAATGTTTTCGTTGTTTGTTTTTTTAACCGGAAAAACAGACTCATAATCATTCTAAAAATTTCATATTAATTCTAAAAAATCTGAGATCACTACAATATCTAGAAGATTAAAAAGCAAATTTTAGAAAATTTTTACGAGAGATACACATGGTGTGCAAATTGCAAAATGGGACGGGAGAATTACGCAAGACTAAACGGAAAAATCTATTAGACATATGACGTCACTGGCGTTCGTTGCCATCTTCAATAGGTGTTGTTATTTAAACATCATTCGAACATGCGGTATTTATTTTTAGAACGATACACACCAACAAAAAATACTTTCAAAGGAAGTGTAGCGATTATATATATATATATAAATGACGCGATAAGTCACAAAGAAGACATAAATATAATGGAACCCTTCTAGTCATCCTAGAAACTTGACAACATTGAGTCTGATACCGATCACATGTTAAAAACTCGCCGATGACCTGCAACTTAGATTGTCTTTTTTTAAATGGTCTTTCACTGTATCAATTCAATGGAGATACTATGCACAATAGTATGCACACTTTGTTTAATCAAACCATTAAAGGTCAACCCCCCACGGGTAGTGGAGCACGGGTATGTTCGCTAATATATAATATATCGACGGGGAATCCATATAACTTAAAAAGAAAAAAGAAAGTTGCAAACCAAAACAAAATCAGGTAGGCCAGTATTCCACTATTTCATCCACCCCTCTCTATATATATATATTTATATTGTAGAGAACCCAAGTTCTGCTATCTGGTCTTTAATACTTTTATTTCGGGTGATAACCTCGATCACTATGACACGTGTACGCCCAGCCAGGTTACAAGACGTTGATGGTCACAGCCTGTGATCTGTGTTTATCGGCTTCCATGATTCACTTTCACCCGTCTGCGTACTCAGCTCTGTCACGGCTCTTCTCCTCTCCTATCCAGTTGGTCACTACTGAAATATCTCATTAGGAAATGGCGTCAGCGGGCCGTCGAGCTTGCGCTCCTTATGCCCTCTCCGGCGCCGACCCACACTTGCCAGCCGCCGGGTTTCCCCGACGTCGGGCCGTGAGGGGGAACGCCAGAGACCTCCCCGGGCGTGAACCGTCCCCATCAGCAACCGCTCGATCGGGTTTGCCGATGGAGACCCTCCCCGCCCGGAGACATCTGGTCGACCGAAGACGCTGCGTTAAAAGCGCCCGCAGTCCACTTTCCTAGGGGCCGGGACGGTAAATTAACGTCCTAATATCTCCCCCCACCCGTCCCGGGGAAGCATCGGACGCCCTCTAAGAGGGATTCTACAGTGGGTTTCCACCTCGCAACTATTTCGCGAAGTAGCTGGGACGAAACGGTTGCTTAGGAGCAGCTTTCTCAGGGCTGCATATTTAGAATCATCGGCCAGAGGCTTTCACCACAGCCTATCGCCTCATATCCCTTAAAGGCAACTTGTAATCATGATCCCTACTCAACTGCTCTATTCTGTTTCTGTCCCTCAACTACCGCCTCTGTCCTCCGACTCCCTCTACTGCTCTCCAGCTGAGTTTCCCTCTACTGCTCTCCAGCTGAGTTTCTCTCTACTGCTCTCCAGCTGAGTTCTCATCGCCTGTTCTCTGCTTCTGTCCGGCTGAGTTCTGAAAGTCCTCAATAACAGTCCCCTTTTTTATTTATAGTTCCAAGATAGAGTTGTATCTCTAGAGATTCCTTCCCAGGACTTTTTATCACTACATCTGTGCTACGAACTGTTTCCATATCCTGGTATTATAATTAACTGTAAACGCTTCTCTCCGACTAAATGAACATTTTCCTTTAACGAGCTTACTGTCCGTGTCGTGCGCAATCCAATAGTCCTACTGCTTGTTGACGGTGCCCAATGACAGTCTACACCTAAGTTGCCCACACCTCGGTTTGCATAGAATTTCATGCCTTGATTTATACTTACTGTCACCGTCATGGTCACACGAGCCTGGTCCTCAGTCTTCGTACCTGTGGGAATTCCCCCACCCGCTGCACTTCCCAGGTTGGGATTCTCCACGATATGTATATACATATATATATATATATATATATATATATATATATTGTCACAAGCTTCCTTATGTTCAGTGATATTTTATCAAATGTCTGCAATTCTTCTGACGATACCCTGGTTTCATGTGTTCAAGGAAACAACAATAATATAAGTAACTCAAAGTAACAACCGATAATTGTATTACGTAAATATGATATTAAATATAATATGAAATATACCAAGAAATAAAATATGAAATAAGATATGAAATGTGCGGTAATAAGAAATATAACCTGAAGTATATTATGTCATTGTCACACAATTATAATTGTTCAATGAGCGTGTGCAAAATACTAAAGGAAATGACACTACAAGCAACTATTGTAATGCAAGCAAAACGCTTCACCTAATTACAGCGGAGTCTTGGAAGACTGTCGCTTCTTCTCTAATTATGTATCTGTCCTGTCGCCAATGATTGCCACTGGCTCTTTCCTATTTCTCATGGTCACAAAATGTTGGCATCCGTTTACTGTCAACACAGCCACGCGCTTGCAAGGATTTGTATCAACTGGTACAAGATAAAGGCTGACTATTCCTGAAATATTTTATGGAAATAACCTACACTAATATACGTGAAATCATCTAGAGCCCTAACTATGTACTTACCGTTGTCTTCCAGAATATAACTAAATGTCTTAACACATATATCAGTCACAAAACTACCATACCGTTTCTACATTCTACAACCGTATATTCACATGTACCTTCGTGTTGATGTCTGTGGCCATAACCGGTTCAAAGCTAGATCTAAGTCTAAATCTACACACACGAATCAAGTTTCACGTGGGGACTTTTATTTCCTGGTCAGTGAAGTAACTGAAGTTTTGTGTCGTTTCTTATACCCAAGTGTTCATTCACAAACCTCCAACCGTGACACCACCCATTCACCAACCTCCCTACAGATTGTAATTAAAGACTGATATCTTACTACGCGAAAATGTCACCCCTCGAAGTACACAAAAGCGAATCAGAGACAACATATACATGTCACACAGTGAAGACTGAGATTCATGACCTCCACCGGCCCCCTTCCCCCCCCCCATCCCCCCCATGTGACAAAAGCAGTAATAGGTAATCACCATTCATGGCCTTCTTACTATCCCACGATCTGTAGACTTGTTGAAAGTAATTTGACATTTGACTATGGCGTAGCATTCATATTGTGACATATATCAACCATCACAGCCTTCAAAACTGTACTCAAAACACATCTCTTTAAACTCTACTATCCCGACTGATTTCCCCCCTCTGACCGTTAAACGATGCTGCTGAGTGCCGTCCATGGCTTCACATGTAAATAGTTATGGAATGGTTGAAGCGCATACATATTTGTTTTGTTTGTTTAATTAATGTAAATCAATTTTTAATTTCCAAGTTCATGATTATGTTTGTTAAATTGTGTGTACAGCGTGTTGAGCCCATCCCTAGGCTGGGGTACCACGCTATAGAAAACTACCAATAATAATAATAATATATCTGTATATATATATATATATATATATGTATATAGGACAGCTGCTACCCGGGGTTGTAGAGTGCTTTGTGGCGCTGAGTTATAATAGAATCCGCGTTCAACAGCGGTTTGACGATTTTGACTTTTTATAAATACGAAAAATAAATAATTTGCAAGCACTGAAGGCGTATTTGGTTACACGCAGAGGCGTAGATAGAGTGTTTGGCGCCCGGGGGAAAAGATTCCCCCCCCCCCGGACAAGATTAATTTTAAAGCGCCTCCTTTTCTTTTTTCAACTCTCAAACCCATTATTTTCAAGCGGAGAAATTTCGTCGACGGAAAATTGATCGACGGAAATTTGATCGAACGGAAATTTGGTCGAATTGTTTTTTTAGTTTATAAGTTAAAATTTTGCGTCAAATTTCTTGTTGAACGCATTATTTTGTTTTACTATATAGTATAGTGCGTTTAAAAAGAAATTTGACGAAAATTTTAACGTCTGAACTGAAAAAAAGATTCGACCAAATTTCCGTTCGATCAAATTACCGTCGATCAATTTTCCGTCGACGAAGTTTCTTTCGATCAAATTTCCGGTAACCGTTGCTGACCCGTCGCGCTAGCAACATATCGATTAACATAAACAAAAGTTCGGCATGGTCGTATCTGCTCGGTGTGAACACATACTTATGGATATCCCCACCAGCTTACGAAATTCAGATAGGGAGACGATTTGTAAAATGTACGTTTCTCAATAATATTATTTGATCAAATCACTGGTTCCCAATCAGTGTTGTGGCGACACCATTTTTGTAGAAGCTCAAATTAAATTGAAATTTAGTTAACTGTGTCAGTCGGTGATAATCAGACACCACCACCACCCCCCCCCCAACCGCGACCTCATTTAGGATCTTTTTCGATGGATAATATATGAACCGGGGTGGGGTGGAGGGTAATATCACTGATATAACAGTTGTTAGTTCTGAGAGTATTAATAAGGGATGTGTATATGAAGAAAGTCTATTCCAAAACGGAAGCCAAAGAGCCACATCTAAACCGTATGTTGCAAACTACGTTATCTTCTTTCTTGTGACTTGTATACCAAAGAGTTTATTTTTAATATAAGAAATCAACTACTTACACGGATTGTTAAGACTATCCGCAAACGTTACAAAGCCATAGTCAACACGTAGAAGACACTCAAAACGTTACAACGCCATAGTCCACACGTAGAAGACACTCAAAACGTACATAATTAATATGGCGGACACGAAAATGTCTATTACAATTTGAGTATATATATATAATTCCGTTTCCTTTTTTTTTTCTATTCCTGGCATGCTCTTCTTGCCTTAAGTAGATCTTTGTTATCGATTACTGATAGTCGATAATCAAAACATTATGTGTTTATTCGTTGTGATAAGATATAAAGATATAGTCAAAGGCGGTTTGGAGTGTCCAAGCTGCCCGGGACAAAAGTCCTTTAAGCATGGGTTAGTACTCAGATTTCATTGTACTTTCGAAGCGGCCCAGGCGGCCAAAATATCACCGGCCATTGGTGGGCAAAGCATCACCAGCCCAGGCGGCCAAAATATCACCGGCCCTGCGGGGGGGCAGGGGGGGCAAAATATCATACATTCAAATGTTAATGATGACAAAAATAAATAAAAATAAATATGAACATAATTTATACCAGAACTCTAAAAGCTCCTCTGTTTTTAAGAAATCACTTTCCCTCACACCCCAAGAAAACACAACCTTGATCGAGCACCCCAGGGTCCACTGTTTCATACACACAAATAAATCAGTGTTTTCATTGACCTGTTGAGCCCTATTGATTTTATCTACTGCGTGTAACCGCATGGCGCAACCTATTCCAAACAGCACTTACACATGTAAAAGACTTAACTCCCGTCTGGCTTAAGATCACGGACTAAATCAACAATCCCCCATGAATGATCGAAGATAAAATTGTTTCACAGTAAAGCTAAGCCCGTGATAAACTTTCAGACCACTGTTCATTACATAATCACACGATTTGAAAGGCACTTAGCGTCAGTTCACACGATCAAATTAACTTCACATTTTGGCTTTCTTTTTTTGTTTTTGTTTTTTGTTGTTGTTGACAAAAATGAGAATTTGATCAAATAATAATTTGAAAGTTGTGACACGGCTTCATACAAAAATTGCATCAAATGCTTGATCGAAAATTTGATCATGTGACCTGACGCTTAGACGTAACATAAAACGTGCGTGCACAAAAATAACACCAAATTTTTATTTCGTGCTAAATGAATTTTTTTCCTTATGATCTATAATTAGCTTTCCTATTATTTTTTTAATTTTTTTAATTAGTAATGGGAATGTAAAATATGATTTACCTGTAATAACAAAAGTTCTCCGCACGAATATTCTGCACATGTCACGACTGTTCCTACCTCGAAGATCACGCATACAGACGACACTTGACACACGGATTACTCATGCATCACACAGGGCGGTCAACACACGGGAAATTCACCACGTGCATCAGACTCAGGATTGTAAAACTAAAAGAGCATTGCATTGGCGGCAGCGTCGTCTTTTTAAAAAAAACATGGGAACACTGGACACTTGTCCAAGGGCCTCCTGCCTCTAGGTGGGCCTCATGCTGCTATGGACGTCATGCTGCCTTTATATATTGTGTATGAATATTGAAACATTTTTTGGCTATTTCATTTGCGTTCAAGAGGCAGCTGGAAGACCAGTGTTTCTTTCAGAAATTTTCCCCCGAGGGGGCACTTTTGACGTTCGGGGGGGGGGGGGGGGGCAGTGCCAGTTTTTCAGTGGCCAGAGGCGTAGCTAAGGGGTGGCAGATGGGACATATGTCCCCGGGCGCCAGACTAGCGGGGGCATCTAATGGGCTATAGTGTTAATGGATGAAAATAATAGGTTTCAGAGTGTAGACCGGGGGGGGGGGGATGTTTAAATGAATCTTGTCCCCTGTATCAAAGACGTCAGTGACGTAGAAGTGGGGGGGGGGGCGAACATTTGGTCTTCCCAGGTGTCATTTTTTCTTTAGATAGAGCGGCGGGATTTTCGGACATCTGCAGAGTTTCTATCGAGAAAGGTAGCGTGGCAAAAAAGTTAACCCACCTAGGGTGGCGCTAACACTAGGCACGCCGCTGGGCAGTGTATATATCAGCACCAAATTTGGCTGTCATGGCAAGTAATTTTTATCGGGAAGTAGGGTAGCAGAAAATGTGTGATTGTTTAACAATCAAAAGGTGCATTTTGGAGTATACACGCGTCGAATGTTTTGATAAGACTTTCATTTGATCGGGGAAAATAATTTTTCAAGCGTCGGGGGGAGACATTATGGCGACCAGTGCCAGACACAAACTAAATTCATTCTGGTTGTGGTGTGCCGAAGAAAATCATTTGACACAAGATTAGATTCAACCCGGTAGTCACATTGATTGACGTCAAGGAAAAAAAAAAAAAGGGGGGGGGGGGGTAGCAGAAATTGAGGAATCCGAAGAGTTTGAGCAAAAGTGAGGGCAGGGGTCACTTTAATTTAAAAATAATAAATTCAAAATGCAGTGATGCAATTGTGGTGCAAATTTTTCTTCTTCTTTTTCTGTCTATTAAGGGCCCACGATCAATTTATTGATCTTTAGGGCTCCTAACCACTGCAAAGCAAGGGCGTAGTACTACCATACAAGATAAAAATGGCAAATGTTTGACCGAGGAAAGTGATATCCTGAAAAGATGGACTGAATACTGCTCAGAGCTGTATAATGAAAATATAAAGATAGACCCAGAGATCCTTAAAGTCCCCCCGGCAACGGACAATGAAAGCTTCCCCATTCTCCGCGCAGAAGTAGAAGCAACAGCCCAAGCACTCCAAATAGGAAAGGCCGCAGGAGTAGATAATATCCCTGCCGAGTTGGTGAAACAGGGAGGAGAAACAATGATAAATGCCCTAACCAATATTTGTAACAAAATATGGCTAACAGGGGAATGGCCCAAATCATGGACCCAATCTCTCATCATCACCCTCCCCAAGAAAGGTAACCTACAGCTATGCCAAAACTTTCGCACCATTAGCCTAATAAGACATCCAAGCAAGATCATGCTCACGGTCATACTGAACCGACTAAGACCATATGCCGACAGAATCATTGCTGAAGAACAGGCGGGCTTTAGGCAAGGCCGTGGCACTACTGAGCAGATCCTAAACCTCCGGATACTATGTGAGAAATATGCTCAACACCAACAAAACCTATACCACGTCTTTGTAGATTTCAAGAAGGCATTCGACAGGGTTTGGCATGCTGCTTTATGGGCCACCATGAGGCACTAAAACATCAACACAAACTTAACCAGAATGATAAGAAGCCTCTTTGATAAGACCACCAGTGCAGTCTTCTTCAACAATAACATCGGAGAATAGTTCAAGACCACGGTTGGAGTACGACAAGGCTGCTTGCTCTCCCCCACCCTGTTCAACATCTTCTTAGAGAGAATTATGTCAGATGCACTAGAAACGCATGTAGAGACAGTCAGCATTGGTGGCAGAACAATCACAAATCTACGTTTTGCGGATGACATAGACGGACTGGCTGGAAGCGAGGAAGAGCTAGCCAATCTTGTAAAGAGTCTCGACAAGACTTCATCCATAAACAACTTTATAAAGCCAGCCACTGCAATACCTGGCCTACACAGACGATATAGCGCTACTTGGTAGAAACAGCATTGATGATATAATTAAAACTTTCAGGGAACTTGAAGATGTGACGGTCAAAGCTGGTCTTGATGTAAATAAAGCGAAGGCAATATTTATGATAATGTCAGGAAATACGCACTGATGACAACAATATGAACAACTACACCTTTGAGAGGGTAGCTTCTTTCAAATATCTAGGGGTGACTATAAATAAGCAATAGGAAATACAATCGGAGGTGCAAGAAAGAATAACAGCATGCAACCGTTCATATTTCAATTTACAAAAGCTACTTCAAAGCAAAAATCTCGCTAAGGGAACAAAGAAGGCAGTATACACCACTATCACAAGACCAGTAGTGAGACTTTGTTCCTACCAGAAAAGCAGAGAACCTGCTAAATATATGACCCGATGATAGACAATTTTGTTTTGGGAATCCGTGCAAACTAAGAGCTATATCAATTGTACAAATACCCACCCATAGTCACAACAATATAAAAAAAAAGGCAGACTGCCCTAGGCAGGACACATTGAAAGTATGCCTGATTCTGGAGCAACAAAAACGATCTACATGCAGAAACCTAGGGGCAGACGGCTCACCGGTCGACCAAGACTGAGATGGATTGACGATGTAGAGAAGGGCTTACAAAGGTTGGGGTTCGCACATGGAGTTGTAAAGCGATGGATCGATCCCAATGGAAGAATGGGGTGGAGCAGGCCAGGGCCCTAAATGGGATGAAGCGCCACTGATGTAAACATTTCAGATATTTGGGTGGGAAGCGCTAGAAATAACGATAATAACAGGACATCACTAACAGGCAGAAACCTGTGATTTTTTTTGTATAAATTATTAAAGTTTCAATTCTCAATATTCAGTTGATTGAAATGTTAATTAAGAAATTTAGACTACTATAATTTGCTTCAGATCATTACAACTTGCCTCTTCGATATTATACTTGAAAACAATTTTTTTACCAATTCCATATAATTTTTTTTAACTACTACCAAAAATGGCATTTACAAGATAATCGAAATACTCGATTTTTTTTATTCGTTGTTTAAATATATATTATATTCTTTCTACTGGATTATCATCTTAAAATAATTTTTTTTAAATAGTTCAAACAGCTGGGGAAGATTGTTTATTATTATTATATTAACAGAGAAAAGTCATTGGGGATTTAATAAATAAAGACTATTTTTTTTAAAAATCATTTTACTCTGTTCCCAAAACTGTGTTAAAAAATTAGAAACACTCGATTTAATAATTATGATGAAATGTCCACTATTTGTATGTAACCGGTAAATTCCTAATTTTTTGTTTTAAAATTATTATTATTATTATTTTTAAATTTTCATTTTATCTATGTCAGCATACATCTATGGAAGCTACTACATTAAAATATTTGCTAAAAATGATTTTTTAAAGCATGATGCTATTATACAATATAATTTGAAAACAGATTGCACATGTTTATTTCTTAGCAAGAACTATATTTAATTTACAGACATTTATATCGATGAAAAGGTAGTTTAAAACAGGGTTATTAAAAAGTCTTTCAACTTTTGCAGCTGCAAAATGTAATTAAATAAAAGATACCGATATCTGCGAATCAGAAAAAGTAAGATTTAGCTTATGATCAGGAGCGGCCAATTTTCAAAACAATACCATATTTATAATCGATATCTGTGAGCCTGTAACAAGATTAACCTGAACGCTATGGATCATCAATATATATCAAACAAAGCTATATTTTATTTGTTCCAATAATTGTAATCGATTAAAGGCACACATTTCAATAACTTTTAAAAAGTTTATAAAAATTAAATTTAGAGTATTTTTTTTTAAATTATTTTTTCTTACACATTTTCCCCCGGGGGGGCACTTGACTTGCTCCGGGGGGGCAGTGCCCCCCCGGAGGTATGCCTGAAAGAAACACTGCTGGAAGACCCGTTTCTCAAGGTATATACTTAATTTTTTTTATTTTTTTTATTTTTTTTTTTGGGATTATCACACCAATTCAGTTTTGTTGGTGTTACAGTTTATATTGTTGCGGTCTAAAATGTTGTAGTTTAATCCGTTGCTGTCTACTTTCGTTAGTCTAGGGTCTTCTACGAGGTTGACGAATATCCTCTGTCACACCAAGGTTCACAATAAAGACTAACAGTGTCCAGAGTAAATTCTGTGTTTATTACTGTATACTAAACTATACACTTGTTACACAAATATATCTCGCAGTAACACAGCATACTTAGGCAACAAGCCCTACATTGACAATCTAACAAATCTACATTCTCTCTTACTACTCGACGCTACACTACTCTAACGATCTACTCTGGACTCCTCTCTCGACTACCTCCTGGCTCTACTCTCTCAATTACCTCCTGGCTCTACTCTCTCAACTACCTCCGGCTCTACTCTCTGAACTACCTCCTGGCTCTACTCCTGGCTCTACTCCTGGCTCTACTCTCTCAACTACCTCTTGGCTCTACTCCTGGCTCTACTCTCTCAACTAACTCCTGGCTCTACTCTCTCAACTACCTCCTGGCTCTACTCCTGGCTCTACTCCTGGCTCTACTCTCTCAACTACCTTCTGGCTCTACTAACTCTCAACTAACAAGCTCACAGCTTTTATCCCCTCCGTCTGTTCACCCCCACCCAGCTACACTAAAGCTCAACACGAACCAATTTCACCTCTGACCTCACAATCTACGCTAACAAAACATCTCACAGTCGCCAGCCCAGACATTCATTAACGATCGTAACAGGTCGTAACAGTTGGTATTAGTTTTAGAAATAGTTTAAATAAAAAAATTCAGGTCAAAACGCCTAGGCCAACCGGGGCCATAATTCGTAACATTACTTGAAAAGTAGGCTATATACAGAGCCATGTCGAGGAAAATCGGCGCCCATGGCGGAGTAGTACAACAATTTTTGCGCCCCTGTCTTTGTGAAGTGCATGGGATTTTATCGCTAAATTCATTATTAAGGGACCATCTAAAGACGATTCTGGCGCCCCATTGTGTTGGGGCATGGGGTGTTTGGCCCTCTCGCCTTCTCATTTGCATGACCCTGAGGTTATAGCGGGATAGGGGGCCATGACCCTGAGGTTATAGCGGGATAGGGGGCCTTAGTGCATTATATTTTGTCCAGTCCCCCCGCTGTTGTAAAGATGGCCCTGATTGGCGGGCCAGCATAATGTTGATTTTTTTTTTTACTGAAACGCACGATCCTCAGTAAAGAAACAATTAGTGACGGATGACTTTAAAAAAAATAATAATTAAATAGTAAATTGTAACTTGAAATGTCTTTTAATTAGTTGTAAACAAATGTAATCATTGAAAGTAAGAAGTAAAACTCAGAATCTAATCTTAATATTTAAAAAAGTAAATTTTGACTTCAATGACCTTGCTGAAATTGTGGGTCATTCAGATGGGACCCATGACCTTAAATAATATTCAGAACGTCGATATATATTTTGTTCAACCAGTTTCTCTCTCTCTCTCTCTCTCTATCTATTTATATATATATATATAATTGTAAGCCCTGCAACCAGTGCGGCTGCAGGCGGCCTCGGATATTTCACGCTATGTTGGCCAATTGTCGACTCCCCCCACCCCCTCACATTCCTCCACACATGTTAAACAAATTAGACGCTTTTACCACACGTATAGTCACAGATTTATGACACCCCCAACCCGGGACGTGCGACGTAGATTATAGAGGGCACTTGGTTGTCATTCGAATAAAAAAATATGAAACCATAAAGTTTGAGTGCAGTGGGGCAGAAAATCCTAGACGTGGTCGGGAACCTCAAAAGCCACACTTGAAGTTTGGGCTTCCAGTAGCAGACTTTTCTTTTTATAGTTTTACATCCCTGATGCACATTCAGCAAAGCCAGACTAAAGTGCGAGTAATATTACGTGTGTGCAATTTATAGGCGGGGAATATCCCATATGGGAAATATTATGTATGAGGGGTAATTCCCGTGAGGAGTTTTCTGACTGTGCAATATTCAAATGGGGAATAATCGTTTGAGGGATATTCATGTGGGGAATTTTCTTGTGGAGACTATTCCGTTCCTCTATATTTTCACTACTACACTAGGCATCGGTTAATAATAATTGTAATCTATCGAGTACTTTAATGAATCATAATACGGAAATTTTAAAAAATGGGTCACATAACCCTCTTGCCACCATGTTTCATCTTAACCCCGTTAAATATGGGTCGGAACCATGCGGCTCTTTCAATGAATAAATGAAGCTTTAAAAATAATATTTTTTTTAATGTAAGTACAGTACAATTTAGTACAATTGAAAAAGAGTAAAGAAATAGTTTATTATAATGTTTTTTTTAATGGTGTTTCTAAATTGATAGAAAGTTTTGCCGATCACTGTCATGGAGTTTACTAAACCCACTGTCTCCCTGTCCCGAGACTCCTTAAGCATTCTTCGACATTTCCTTAAAAAATTAAAACTAGAGAGACAGAATGGTGAGAGAGAGAGGTGTGTGAGAGAGAGAGGGGGAGAAATAGAGAGAGAGAAAGAGAGAGAAAGAGAGAGAGAGAAAGAGAGAGAGAGAAAAAGAAAGAGAGGGAGAGTGGTGTGTGAGGGCGAGAGAGAGAAAGAGAGGGAGAGTGGTGTGTGAGGGCGAGAGAGAGAAAGAGAGGGAGAGTGGTGTGCGAGAGAGAAAGAGAGAGAGAGTTGAGAGAGAGAGGGGGATAGAGAAATATATAGAGAGAAATAGAGAGAGAGAAAGAGAGAGAGAGCGAGTGGTGTGTATGTGAGAGAGAGAGGTGAGGGAGAGAGCGACGGATAGAGAGAGAGAGAGAGTGGCGTGTATTTATGAGAGAGATTGGTAGAGAGAGAGAAAGAGAGAGAGCTAGGGGTTAGAGAGAGAGGTGGTGAGAGAGAGAGAGGTGAGAGAGAGAGAGAGAGGTGAGGGACAGAGGGCAAGAGAGAGAGGGGGGGGGGTTAATTGTAAGCCCCATAGTAAAGCTTCTCAAAATGCTGTAGTACAAGCTGATAAAAGCGGCAGTGATTGTTCTTACCCCCCCCCCCTTCCCGGCCGCCCCAGGGTTTTCCTTGATTTTTTCTGCCCTTAATGCACGAAAACCACAATGGACATAGAATAAAAAATAAGCCATACAAAGTATACGAAGTGAAGCCGAACTTGTCGTCTAAATACAACAACAAAAAAAAAAAAAAAAAAAAAAAAAAAAAAAAAAAAAAAAAAAAAAAAAAAAAAGCAACTTCCACCCTCCGACTTCTTCCTTCGCCAGTGTGGCGCAATTAAAGATGTTAACACGAAAACCAGAGTTCCGATTCCCGGTTTTGAAGATAAAACCGTTTGCTGGAATTTCAAAACCGGTTTTCGAATTGCTTTTTTCATGATTAAAAAAATTATAATTACGAAAAAAAAAAACATATTTAAAAAAAAAAAAAGACAAACAATAATTATAATTAACCAAACGGTAAATGTATTTTATTGTTATATAATAAACTAAATAAAAAAAAAAAAAAAAAAGAATTATCTGTTTAATTCATAAGATTGCTAGGCTGGCCAGTCACTAACGCTTGGCGCAATTCTGTACCATATCGCACTCAGTACACATACCCGCTGACAGATGTAAAAAAAAAAACATTGTGAATGCATTTCGTTATGGAAAAAAGTGATCACCCCTTTATTGCAAGCTTTTATTGTGCTGTAGATGTTAATACCTTGGTAGATTGCAACATCTCATAAACTTGCCCCCCCCCTTTTTTTTACCCCTTCCCTTCCCCCCCCCCCCCCCCCCAAATTTAAAAAAAAATTAAACCTACAATGTAAAGAGGATACATAGTCTCACCCACCTCTTTGGATCGTGCGGTCTTATAAAATGGCATGTCCCCAGTGTTCATGAGGAACAGTTTGGAATCGATTGCAAATAAAGATCCTGTACTAGGAAGGGGGAATGTGAAATTTCACCCAAGGACACACCCCCCGCCCAAACACCAACCCCGCAAGTAAATTTGTAATTGATACTTAGCAACCAAAAAATCATTATATATATTTATATACACACAGGAACGCCGTTGACATGCTTTCCTAAAGGGTTCGAGCCAAAGGCGTAGCGTAGGGGGGGGGGCAGCGGGGCACAGATGTACCCGGGCGCCAGCTACATAGGGGCGCCAAAATGTGCTTTGGTATTATATTATTGATGAAAATAATGGGTTTTAGAGTTGAAAAAAGGAAAAGAGGGCGCTTTAAAATGAATCTTGTCCCCGGGCGCCAAACACTCTAGCTACGCCACTGGTTCGAGCCCATGGTGGTAAGAACCGGTTTAAACCCATATTTTGAACCCTCAAAACCAGTTTGTGGAGGAGAAAGGAAAAAACGTTACCGCCAGCCCTTGTCGCAATCCATTCCTCGTCCCCGGTCGCTTGCAATCCACGCTATGCATTGCTCTGGACTGCAAGCTTTAAGCAAGTAAGACACCAAAAGTCACACTGAATACGATTCAATACTGTCATTCACTACACGTGTGTACTTTCAAAAAGCTGTATGGCACAACTTATTTCCATATTTTAGACATTGCGGTTTACGGCATACATATGTAAAACATATACTCTTAACATTATTAAGAGCAAACAAATTTTTCCCGATCTTTTTTTTTTTTTAAAGTCGTGCTTGAATTGAAAAAAAAATTGCAATTTTTAAGCAGGAGTATTGGAAACGAACGCACGGTGGTTCCCGGCCTTTCTAATGCAGCGACTCTCAAATACAGCTCCTCGTATTGTGGTGACCCCCCACCCCCCCACACCATAAAATTATTTTCGTTGCTACTTCATAAATATGTGTTTTCCGACCGTCTAAGCCGACCCCTGTGTAAGGGTCGGTCGACCCCAAAAGGGGTCACGAAACTACAGGCTAAGAAAACTGTTTATTCTTGTGGTGTAAAGAGCCAAGAGTGCGTTGTCTCGCTTCAGTATCATTGATTTTATATATATATATATCAGAGGCAACATAATAAGATAACAACTGACAATTGGTCACGTATTTTTGAACATTTTCCACGTGTCCCCCGGTTCACAAACAGTAAATAAGTGGGTTCCGAGCTTTCTGACTTACCGTGACTAAATGCCACTAGTGGCGAACTCCCATTACTGTCCACCCCCCCCCCCCAACAGTACCCTGCACAGAAACACATCATTTGTATATATATATATAAATGCTAGACGTGCAGTCGGGTGGTCATCACTTTATACCCTCCTACGTGCGCCACTGTCCAGTGTCCAGGGGGGGGGGATCCTTGTTGGGAGTGATTAAGGTGCACCACGGTCAGAGGGTTCGTCCTTTACATCCCTTTGTGTTTTGGCTTCCTCTAAAATCATTCAGTACAAACATAATAGTGTGGTGTTTTAAAAGTCTTTCACCGTACTAAATATAAAACTAAATAAAGTAAAAACTGTTCACTCCCGCCCAACCTCCAAAAATCATTTTTTTCAGGGGGAGGAAGGGGGGGAGAATGCTAATGACTTGTTTAATGGTTGCACCTTTCGTGATCGAGATTAATTCTATAGCCGTGGCTATGTGTTTTGTTTTTGTGACATATTTAGGTTTATATCTCACCCTTCTGGTGTGTCTCGTGAACTGCTTCCATTTCCGGCTGCTTCCTATTTAGCATGTTTGGTGTTGAGATTATATTACAAATAATTCTATATGTTTGACAGGAAAGTATGGTTCAATAATGAGTTCAATAGCGCGCAAAATATATTTCAGATAACTACGCCAAATGAATTTTTTTTTAATAACGCAAAACTGCGCTTAGTGCGTAATATTTTCTTTTCGGAAAATGAAATCGTCTCAATTTAAGTATGGTGTAAAAAAATATTCGGTTTAATGGTGGTTGGGACGTCAGAATATTTAATATAGTTCATGGGCGTGAAATAAAAAGTGTGCAGTGACGTTTCCCCGGGGGATTCTTAAATGTGCGTTACTTGAGTTCATGTTTTGTCAAGTAACTTTAGTAGATGAGAAGTTCACGCATTGCTGTCACCAATGTTTGGCGGGCTATATCTGATATATCTTTATTCTATTAGGTTTTCACGTGCACTAACTTTGATAAAAAAAATTATCCCCATACCAAAAACTAATTTACTAAAATCACATAAATGATAAATCCCGTAGATTAACGTAAATGCAAAGAAAGATGCACATAGTAGAGGATTTGTACAAAAAAAAATGTTTTTAAGGGTTATTTAATCGTACAAGGCGAGCTCTCAATGCATGGTTTGTTTGAATCGTCGATTTCCCCCATGGCAATAACCAAGCAATGCTCTTTCATCACCAACAAAATGAATAACCTTGTCGCGGCGATAAGTTGTGAGAAAGTAAATTTCCATTTTATTTTAACGTCATTGGCCTACTTCAATTTTAAGGCACCGTACTATTTTCTTTTAAAAGTATACACATTTTTTTTTACAATTATAATATCTTGCTCGCCATGTCAAAATCAATAAACGTAGTCGCAAAGTGCACAGGACCGCTTCATCCTGGTGGCACAGACAAGAAACACGTTCACCCTGGGGTATACCAAACAGAGAATATGTGCCTGACAACGTCCCATAGCATTTCTTCGGCCTATTCAGACCCACCAGAGTAAGTGTTCTTACTCTAAAGCTTAAAGGGAACCTTCACGAAGGAGTCCATGGATACATTTTAAGGGGTCGTCAGGAGATAAAATAATTTCACCTGTGGCTGTGACCCTAAAGGTCCCTCTGACAGTAATTTCCTTCGTCGTCTGAAAGACACGTGCTAGCTTCTACGGTGTTGTTGCAACGGCGCGGAGATATCTTATACGTGACGCGTGTAGGAAAGAATTGTTATCTATCTAGGCGTGAGAACGAGAAGACTTTGAAATGTTGAGTCACTCAAACGAAAGCGTCACTAGGGAGGGCTGGGGGGTGCTGACCGCTGCGGGTGACACCCTCGGATGTGGTTGGCACCAAATGGAAAAAAATTACAAACCCGAAAGAGGACACTCCAGTTGGTTTCATTTCCGATTCTAGTTAAATAGAAATGAAGGTTGGAGCCAGAGGAGGGTGCAACCATAGCAGGGTGCCGCCATAGCAGGGTGCCACCATAGCAGGGTGCCGCCATAGCAGGATGCCAACATAGCAGTGTGCCACCATTGCAGGGTGCCACTATGGCAGGATTCCACTATAGAAGGGTGCCACCATAGCAGAGTGCCGCCATAGCAGGGTGCTACCATTACATGGTGCCACCATAGCAGGGTTCAGCCAGAGCAGGGTGCCACCATATTTTAGGTTGTCAATGGAGAAGGCAGAATCGTAGGAAGACCATAGGGTGGGGGTGGGTTGGATGCGGTGAAACAATAAGTTTATCGCAATGGATGGCACCAGCCCCTGGGACGTAACGGCACTCGTGTATGTTGCAAGTAGGGAAATATAAATGGTAATCTTCTAAAATCTAAATGACTGCTACCAATCAGGTAACGACGAAAAGATCCGCCTAACGTTCTTATATTATAAAGTGGTCATGGGGCTAGTACCGACCATTCCAGCAAACAATCATCTCACCCCACAGAAGCCAGGTCGATTAATCAGAGCCAAACACTCACTTAAAACTGACTTAACCTCTGACAACCCCTTGAGCAATTACACCCGGAACAATAGCAAATTCTTCACTGTGCCTCGGAGTAACACAATGCAACATAAACAAATCATTCTTCCCAAGCACAATAATCGCTTGGAACCACCTGGACAATACCGCCGTGAACTCTACATCCATCGAAAGCTTCAAGGCTGGACTGGCATCTTCTAGGAGCCGTTAGGATGGCAGCATCGCTTCCCCAACCGTTGCACATATGCCAGTATAGGGATGCAGCAACGTACCCTACCAAACCAGAAACAGAATGTCTGCTTCCAATCAAGTAATACTGGGTCTATCTTCTGAAGGACTGCTTCCAATCAAGTAATACTGGGTCTATCTTCTGAAGGACTGCTTCCAATCAAGTAATACTGAGTCTATCTTCTGAATGAATGCTTCCAATCAAGTAATACTGAGTCAATTTTCTGAATGAATGCTTCCAATAAAGTAATACTGAGTCTATCTTCTGAATGAATGCTTCCAATCAAGTAATACTGAGTCTATCTTCTGAATGAATGCTTCCAATCAAGTAATACTGAGTCTATCTTCTGAATGAATGCTTCCAATCAAGTAATACTGAGTCTATCTTCTGAATGTCTGCTTGCAATCAAGTAATACTGAGTCTATCTTCTGAATGTCTGCTTCCAATCAAGTAATACTGAGTCTATCTTCTGAATGTCTGCTTCCAATCAAGTAATAATGAGTCTATCTTCTGAATGTCTGCTTCCAATCAAGTAATACTGAGTCTATCTTCTGAATGAATGCTTCCAATCAAGTAATACTGAGTCTATCTTCTGAATGAATGCTTCCAATCAAGTAATACTGAGTCTACCCTCTGAATGTCTGCTTGCAATCAAGTAATACTGAGTCTATCTTCTGAATGTCTGCTTCCAATCAAGTAATACTGAGTCTATCTTCTGAATGTCTGCTTCCAATCAAGTAATAATGAGTCTATCTTCTGAATGACTGCTTCCAATCAAGTAATACTGAGTCTATCTTCTCAATGTCTGCTTCCAATCAAGTAACACTGAGTCTATCTTCTGAATGTCTGCTTCCAATCAAGTAATACTGAGTCTATCTTCTGAATGACTGCTTCTAATCAAGTAACACTGAGTCTATCTTCTGAATGACTGCTTCCAATCAAATAACACTGCGTCTGCTAAGTGCCGTAGTACCTTCTCCGTGACAGAACTTCTTAAATTTTACCGAAATTGTCTGAATTCGTAGCGATTTTTATGGGATTTTAAAACATCTCTTTTATGGTCTTAATTAGTGAGACAGGAACGACTGTACTTAGTGAGACAGGAAAGACTGTGTAAAATATTCTGATTGTTGCAGCCTACATAATAGACAGTGTAATTTTTGCGATAATTCTTATTTTGTCCGTAGTAATTTTATTTACCTGCTGCAAAATGTGGCCAATGGTACAGGTATTCATCTGCAAACTTATTAAGGCACCTAGTCCAATATGGTATAGGATAATAATCAAAGAAATAATCAATTCAATGCCATATTTTAATTATTTATTTGTTCGAATCCGTTTTAAAAATGTAAAAAAAAAAAAAAAAAAGATATACATATTGCGAAGCACTGCATGGTCACAAGATGTGTGTTCAGAAACTGTTATCTGAACGACCACCACGTATGTCAGAACACAATGGCACTCATGAGATCATTCGTCCACTTATTTTTTTTATTTTTTATTTTGCTTGCCCTAGTTTATTTAATGATATGATACACTAGTTTTAATATGTATATGAGTTATGCAGATGTGGGGGGGGGGTGTGGAGGGAGCCCCCTTCACAGCTTGTTTTGTTGTATTTTTCTTTTTTGCTTTCATTTTTTTGTTAACTGGGTCAAAATAAAAGCTTAAATGCAATGTATAGAATTTAGCCAATTAGAATTTTAATAAATCATAAGAATGAGTAGTTATTGATTGTTAATTTAAATTATGCTTTGCGTCTTTTGCGGGCCGAAAATGCCGCTGGCCCTTATGTAAAAAAAAAGTGCCGACAGAGGCGGACAGCCCGTCGCCTTCCATTCCTACGCCACTGGGTATCATTGCTAAGATTTAATGGGTCCTCAAGGCATAAAAAAAAAATATCTTTAAGCGTTTCAAATCTGCAATCAACTGTTATCTTCTGTCATCGACTTCACTAGAATGAACGTACATGCCACTCAAATTCAAGAACCCCTGAACCGGATACCGCGACCCTTATTGGTTTCGCTGACAGTAATTGACTTCATCACCCGAGAGTCACGCGTCCATCGTACAAAAGGTGCTGCAGCCCCGCGTCCATTTCAGCAGATCAAAATATCTCAAGATGTTACAGCCGCGTGAAATCAGATTGTTTCTTATCAGTCCAGGCGTGTGAACGGGCATTCTTTGAAATGTCGAGTCACCCCTGTGCACATCACAAGTAGAGAAGTAGAATGCATGTCTACTGAATCAATGCTTCTCGCCAGGCGGCCCTGAATCTGATATGTGGCCAGGGCCGAATTTAGACTTGCTGAGGCCCTAAGCTATACAAAGTCCAGAGGCCCCCTTACCGTTTGAAATTACATGAGGTGGTCAAAGAAAAATATGGAGCTGGCAGATTGTGGAGCTGTAGCTGATCCGGTACTGTATACATGTGGCACCAAAATTGTTTTTGTTTTACTATGACGTCATAATAATTGGTAAATACTTTTCGACCCCCCACTTTGCTCATGCTGATTATGTTGGTAGTATACATGGGGTGAGTGTCTGTTGAGATTTAATGTACCAGAAACGACTGAGTGTGTGTGAACTTGCCACGCAAGAAATTTATTTGCACAGATCTGGCGGTTAATGTTACAGTTTTTCTAACCAACTGTTGTTCAAACGTCCCCTTCGTCAAATGTCCCTTCTGTCAAATGTCCCCGTGTCAAATGTCGCTCTGTCAATGTACCTCTGTCAAATGCCACTCAGTCAAATGTCCCTCTTACAAATGAACCTGGTTCTAATGTCCCTCACTCAAATGTCCCTTCTGTCAAATGTCCCTATGTCAAATGTCGCTCTGTCAATGTACCTCTGTCAAATGTCACTCAGTCAAATGTCCCTCAGTCAAATGTCCCTCAGTCAAATGTCACGCAATCAAATGTCCCTCAGTATAATGTCCCTCAGTCAAATGTCACTCAGTCAAATGTCCCTCAGTCAAATATCCCTCAGTCAAATGTCACTCAATCAAATGTCCCTCGGTCAAATGTCACTCGGTCAAATGTCCCTCGGTCAAATGTCACTCGGTCAAATATCCCGCAGTTATATGCCCCTCTGAAAAATGTCCCTCTGACAAGTGTCTGGGTAACTCCCCAAATGTCCACTTTATTTAACAATACTCCACTAATTTCCTCACTATTACACTAAAATATGCAATGTTTGGAAGCACTGGCCACAAGAAACGTGATAAGAGACTGTTATCTGAAGGACCATCCAGTATCACATAAGTACAATGGCCCTTCTAATAGGACGTTCTTGTACGCCTTTAAACGTGTCTTAGATTTTTAAAGACATGATGTAGGTTGGTTTTGTTTTTCAATCGTTTTATCGCTGGCTTTGAAAATGGGGTGGAGTTGGGGGGGGGGGGGGGGGACAAAAAGTGGGGTTAGGGTGCACGTGACGTTGTTGCATTGCATCATTGTTCGCTTTATCCAGTCATTCAGTTTCGTGGCCGTAAAAAATAGGTTTTTCTATGGCATTGAAAATGTATATTTATAAAAGTAAAAAAGTAAAACTTAAAAAATAATCTGAAAGTGAATAAGATCTTCTTCTTCAATCCATGATCTTTAAAAATGTTTTTTTGTTGTTGTTTGTTTTGTTGTTTTTTTTGCTTCTTTTTTTTGGGGGGGGGGGGGTCTTGGGATGTTATGTATTCTTATTTCTCTCCTTCTTGTACTCCAGCGGTTCTCAACCTGTGGGTCGCGACCCTTTTGGGGGTCGAACGGCCCTTTCCCAGGGGTCGCCTAAGACCACCGGAAAACACGTGTACTCTACAGCTATGAAGGAGCAACGAAATTAATTTTGTGATTGTGGGGGGTCGCCACAACATGATGAACCGTGTTAAGGGGTCGCGGCATTAGGAAGGTTGAGAACCACTGTTCTACTCTAATCAATAGAGAAAGCGGAGAACACGTTAGTTTTAGCAGGCCTACTAATGTATCGTGTCGTATCGTAGGAAATATATAACACACTTGAAAGAAGACGAAAACAAAACCACATGATAACACTAATAATTACTCGTTGAACAGATTCGACCACCCAAGTCAGTGGATAGATCATTGAGCTCGTGTTCTTTGTCAGTGGTGATGCTATTGTAACTATTAAATCTCAATGAATGCTACATCTGGTTTAAACAATTCATGAGATCCAATTTTGGTGCACCAGTTATTGTACTCCATGAGCGCACTCGGCATTTTCTGAGATTAAATCCATTTGAAAGTGAACATAGTTTTCAATAAATTTATTTTAAAAAAAACACCACCAAAACAAACAAACAAACAAACAAACAAACAAACGAACAAACAAACAAACAAACACACAAACGAACGAACAAACAAACAAACAAACAAACGAACGAACAACTAAAATAGCACTGTAATAACACCAATTGATTGGCTTACGACTAATATATATATATATATATATAATTTATATATTTATATGTTTTTTTTTCAAAGGTACTGAAAAAGATTGGTATTTAAAGGGAAGTAACCTAAATTATAAATAAATTATATTGGTAAAATTGCTTCCCCGCTTTTACACACAAAATGATAATAATAAATATCTGAATTTAAAAATTCAATTGAACTACAGTATTAGTTTAGTGTGAAGTGACTCGCTTCTGTCCTTCTGTCATTTAAACAAAAAAATGTTTTGTTTTTTTTCAAATAATTTTAGTTGCAATCCATTGTACCCCATGTGTTTGGGCTGCTCTTTTTGACAAGGCCCATTTTCAATAATGTAACGTTTCTATGTCCATTGCTCGGACCCGTATTCAGGAGTCAATGTCCAACGCACTCGTCGTCAGCTTAAGCTCACATTAATTCGTTTCCTTTTTTTCCCTTTTTGTGTGTGTGTGTGTGTGTTTAGTTGATGTTTTAAAGATATTATTTTTTAAATAGCCTATTGTTTTCTTTCTTTTCGAAATCTTCAATGAAGTTATGGCCGTAAGTGACCAGAGAACATGGAGATACTATGCCACTAGAAAGACTAAGAGCATATCAGTGCTTTTTACTAAGATCTTAATCTATACGTCTTGTCCCCCAGCTGCATCGGTGCTTGTCATCAAATGCGGTTACACTGAAATCGAAGGTGGTTACAAAGGTATCTAATGCGTTTACACAAACATCGAAGTTAGCTTCACATACATCGAAGTTAGTTACACAGACATCGAACAGGTCCCCCCGGGTGATTTAATCGGTTACTTCGGCCTCTCGATGGCCCAGGGCGTCAACATCCAGGCGTTACCTCCGGGCTTAATGGTTTCACAATTGTGCCTTTATCTCTTAATGGTTCTTCGGTTGCTTAATTTTATTAGTGGCCTTTTAAGTAGACACCACTTCTGTTTTATTCAAGACATTCCAGACATACTAGCGTTCTTACGGAAGACAGGACACCAAGACCACGGCCCTCAACAGGTTGACAACGTTTACGGCGTTCGTCATTCAAGTGCTGACCTTGTCAGCTGCGACACAAAGCAAACTTATTTAACTTTGTGTTCATTCTTTTCAAATATCTCTAACCTATTTTCTTTTATTAACGCCATTTTATCCACTGCTGACAGTCACGTGCAAGCGTACAGCGGGTCTCAAGAAGTGTTGAAACTTGTGGTCAGTAAAAAAAATATATTTTTTAAAATGTCATTAGGGTTACCAGATATTTTAAATGAGAGTTCTTCTGGAAATGAGGAACATTTTCATGTTAAAAATATTTTTTTGAACATTATTTTTTTACAGACAGGGCAAGATTACGATTTTTTAAAAAAAGTTTGGAAGTTATCAGAATAAAAAAAAAATATTCAAACTAACCAGGAAATGCTATTCCTGGTAACTTACTGTTAATCTGAAATACATATATTTGTAAAATTGTTGTGTGCTCAAAAGCAATTAATTCTCGAATGATCGCTCCTCCCTGCTTAGACTGTGTGAAGAACCACATAATTTTGACTCATTAGTAGAACTCACTCTATACCAAAGTGCCAAATGCCATTCTGGTAAAACTCTTTTCTCCAGCACTGCCCAAAAATAATAAATTAAAAAATATTGAGAACCTCTATTTTGGCAGTCAGTGTAAAGGGGATATAGCCTCGCGCCCTAAATAGCTACATGTTTTATGTGCCAGCGTCGTCAGAAAATAACTTTTGTTACTTTAACTCTAGCTTCACGGGTGACCGACCCGGAAAGAACATTATCATTATTACTATTATTATTATAGACAAGATTTTGTCGTTGTCGTCCGCAGCAGTTCAACATCACTAGATGGCAGAGCGTGTGACAAGTTCACAAAGGTGACACGATATCTGAAATGTCGCAAGTCATCTCATTGTGACGGGCTGTAATGGTGTGGCAAATTCTCTGATGTGACAAATCATTTAAATGGGACACGCTGTAAATAATAAAGCTTATCGGTTACACGAAATGGGGGGCAGGTCTCATAGACATAGAGATATATTATAGCTCTGCTGCAGGTCTTGGCACCACGGCCAACAACGAGACACAACAACGTACGACGTCTTCGACACTCTAGGGCCCAGGCGACACTATTCACTGCCAGCACGGGGGGTTCGTTTCACAAGGGATACGAAAATACTGGTGAGAGCATTGCATCGTAATGTTACTCAATATAAACAAAAAACAACTAACAAACAAACAAACTTTTTATGCGCACTGCTGCATAACCCGAATCTTTAACCTTTACGCGCGTGGTCCTAGACCAGGGGCTCTTAATTAGTCTTAACCAGGGGTCCACGGACCACTTGGGGGGGGGGGTCAATAAAAAGGGTCAGGGGAATTATAAGCTGCATTTCCGTTTGATATTTTTTGCATATACATTTGGTAAAACTTAACCCTTAGAAGGGAATTAGGCCTTCTAATGACGGGAAAATATGTTCAAGGTTTAAAATAAAAAAAGTTTGAGAACCTTGTTCTAGACTGTACTTGGCCCTGGATAATTCTTACTCTAGCCCAGATATTTCCAACGCTGCTTATATTTTAAGTTCCAGAATTCTGTTACACCCGATTAATTTACTTTAAAGAAATAATTACTAAATGGTTGTTTAAAGGAAGTGCATCGCTAAGACGATTATTATTGTACGGCTATCCGATCGGTTAAGCCATTTTTGTTTAATGATCGCTCTTTGACATGTGCCGCATCATATGGGTCTACGTGCGTGCAGTGGCGTTGGAAGGGTGGGTCGAGGGGGTAGTCCACACCGGGTGGCATTTTTTCTTTCCATAATTGAGGGGCGGCTAATTTAGCGAACTTCAGACTTTGTTTTTGCGAGGAAATGGGGTGGCAAGGTCTTAGCTCACCCCATAGGAGACACTGACCCTAGCTACATGCGTGCGTGTGAGTCGTGATGTCTCGTCAGAGGAAACAAGAGCGCTAGCAATGAGGACGTCAAGACATCTTAAGACCACTGTGACAGCTCGCCAATCCTCGGTTCCATTTTTGACACAGTGCTTGAGTAAATGACTTCCTTGAGATCGGTTTGGCAAATCACTACGATGAACTCCGGGCAGTGGCGTACTAAGGGGGTGGGAGTGGAGGGGATTCTCCGCCCATGGCAGCACATTTTTCCTTATATTGAAGGGTGGAATTTATTTTCGGCCACCTGCAGACTTGTTTCAATGAATGGAGCGGCAAAATGATTGACCCGCCTCGGACGGCACCAACACTAGCTGCTACGCCACTGGCTCCGGGGTAAATATTGTCAATGTTAGGATGATAGTCAACTCAGATTAACATAGGTTAACATCTTTTTTTCTTATGTCCGAATTATTTTAAAAATCACCACCGAACGTGCAGAAACCAGCGTAGTCATATGTGCCTACGTTGTGTACAATGTATCTTATCAACCTACCCACGTTATCAAACTCAACATAATTTTTTTTATATCGCATCTTCTTTCCTGGTGACGCAAACAGTGGTAGGTCACCGGGACGCGTCGTAATCTACTGCTCAAATAACTGGATACAAAACTTGCTTTGTAGGTACAAGAATGCACCTGGACTCCCCAGCAGCGGTTGCCCAATCTAAATGATGACTACTGAAGCCAGTGTTGTCATTAAAGGGAGAGATCATTGATGGCTCATGTCTATGTTAGAGAAATACTGTAGATGACTTGCGTTTAAATTGTTATAATTTTTAAACTTTGTCTTGTTTAAAATGTGTCTTTTATTTATGTACTGAAAATAAATATGTGCAATATAATTTAAAAAAACAAAAACATTTCCATTTATTTGGATTAATAAAACAAATTTTATCTTATCTTATCCTTAAAATTTCTATTGGTACAAAGACGACATCCCATAATAATTTTGTAAAATTTTTTAAATGTAAAGATAATAATAATCATAAAAATAATCATAACTAGGGCTTAACCGGTTGCAGTTTTTTTTACACCGGGTCCGGGTATTTTGAGAAAATAGTCGGTGGGTCAAAGTATACAAAAAAAAAAAAAAAAAAAAAAAAAAATTAACTTCTTATTTTCCATATACAATAGGTCCACAGACAGTCCTGCACCCTACCTGCCAGCCTTTCAATTATGATCCTAAAGACAGTCCTAAACTATACCCCTCGCTCTTTATTGATTGATATAATAGTCGCCTCCGAAAAAATGCATTTATTTTTAAACCTGAGTTCAACCGTCTCTCATGACGCTCGTGGCGTGACAGCTCTCCCCCCCCCCCCCAACTCAGTTCTATTAATATAAAACATATTGAATAGGAGGAGGGCCGGTTGTGAAAAGGAAGCAGGACACTCCAGAAGTAAAATATATTATAAGAGGTATCATGATAAATCAACCCAGGATTTAACGTCTAGCAAGAGTTTTCACTCGCATTTGTTTGTTTTTTGTTGTTGTTGTTTTTTGTTTGTTTTCCCAGTATCATCCAGTGATAGCGTTAGTCTGCTTCTGTTGAAAAACTTTGACCTGGAAGAAAAAAAATCCTGTGTTTTAACTGCGTGCATTCGGTTGCACGTGAAGCGAGGGATGTGACATCAGTTCTAAATGTCTCAAAAAGTTCAATCTTGCAACATTCTATGGGTGACAAAAACCGTCACAGACTCACTATTATTCCATGTCAAGATCAGTACAATGATTTTTTAATTCTTTAACACTGTTGTAAATTCAAATCCCTTTTTTTACGTTGTCTGTTGTGCATTTTTCCCCACCCCTCCTGACATTTATTGCTAGATCCGCCAATGTTTCCCCCCCCCCCCACTTGTCAGCAAGCAAATACATTTTGACCTCCTAATATCTGTGATGACATACACTTCACGAGTCTGACCATCTACCGTCAGCCACAAAGTAATGCAAGCAGGCCGAGGCTGGGAGAGACGGGAGACTATCCACGGTGCATTCTGAGGTGTCATGGCTACGGAAGTTAAGTAAATATCGCGTGTTATTTCCCTTTGCCTGTCCCTGACTTGTAGATACGGGGGAAAAGGGGGGGGGGGGGCTCGTTTTCATTCAAAACGGTCGGTTAAAGGTTAAAAGGTTAACAGGTTATGCCATGTTTTGGATTCTATTGCCAGGTATTTTCTAAAGCTGGCTGAATTCAACATCTCTCGAATTGTTAGACGGAACCCCCATTGTTCATTAATTAAAGGATAACTAGATTACATTCAAAGAGTGGGTTAATTTTTCTATGGTGGCTATTTCAATGATGAACTAAACAGAAGATGAAAGCCTGGTGACACAGTCATTTAGAGCAGGGTTCCCCAACATGGGATGCGAAATAGCATTTCAGGGGATGCTAGGAAATTAGATTATAAGAATAGAGGAGTTGGTAAGGGGGTGCGAGACATGAATTTAAAAAAAAAATTCGCATAAAGTACAAAATTGCAACTCTGTGCTACCGGTGCTTGCATGACCTGGCGCCGTCCTATCTCAAAGCGCTCATGATGCCTTATGTACCCACTAGATCAATACGTTCCTACGGAGTGGCAAACTCTGGATACCGCGAGTCCGCCTTGAGGCCTACGGAAGGCGCTCTTTCGCTTTTGCTGGCCCAAGAATCTGGAACGATCTTCCGGTCGCTCTCAGAAACAGCCAGACACTGCAGTCTTCCAAAACTGAGTTGAAAACACATCTTTTTCGCACTCACCTGCTGGGGTGATGTAGTCTACCTCCATGTTTCCAGCTTGCTCATATTCCTTGATGTATATTGGCTTGTATGTAGATTTTTGTACTGTTGCATTTTTTTTTAATAGCGATTCGCGTATCGAGCCTTAATTAAGGATAAAGCGTGTTTTTGAAATGAACTTCATTATTATTATTATTATTATTTTAAATATATAGAACTTCCCATTTCAAAGAGAATATATATATATGTATATAAACTCTTTGAAATGGGAAGTACTAAACATGCTCTGCATTTGCATAACTGTACCAAAGATTTCTCTCTTAGCGTTCATTTGAGACATATTAAAGAGGGAAATGTGCTATTTGAAGACGAAACTACGCACATAGGAAAACAAAATTAGCAATGATTTTTTTTTTAAAAAGATACAACTGTTAAACTTTCATTGATAAACAAAAACTATTTTTTAAATTTTTAAAACAGCATCAAGATATTGCTAAATTAAGGCATCTGACTTTACTTCCCCATAAAATTATCAACTTCAAAAAAAAAAAAAAAAAAAAAAAAATTAATTAAAATACCCACCTGTGTATCTATAAGTGTACCACGACAGTACGAGATTTCATACGTCCCATGTAATCCAAATGTCACTTTGCATCGTGCATATTGACCTGTTCTATGGCGGACCGAAGCACTGTGTAAACCACGACAAGAGAAAAAGTCCGTGCAGAACAAAGGAAAGTCTTTTAGGCTGTGCAGACAAAATAAAGAGAGAAGCAGCGCGATTAGAGCGTCATAACAAAATGTATTCATATGGGTGGTGCGTGAAATTAGAATTAAAATCAGCCACATAAAAAAGGGGGGGGGGTGATTCGAATGGTTTGGGGGTAAGGGTGGTTATCAGCCCCCAACCACTCGTGCACAAGGCTAAAAATTTAACATCGAGTGTCGACATACAGCAGCTGATTTCAATATTTAAATTCACACGTTGAGATTAATTATAAAAAAATATATTGGAAACGCCATACAAATGTAACTTAATAATACCGTCAGTGTGCTTGTGAGCTTAACGTGTACCACAATTATTACATTTTAAAAACTGAGGCCCAGTTGATCATTGTTAGAGTTAATGTGTTAACACACACACAAACACACACACACACAAACAAAACAACGAGTACACCTAGGACGATAAAAACAAACATAAAACATAAAATCTTATATAAACACATTGGTTTCTATAACTTATATCATTATCAACCATTGCTTTGTGTAATTTATATCATTATCAACCATTGCTTTGTGTAATTTATATCATTATCAACCATTGCTTTGTGTAATTTATATCATTATCAACCATTGCTTTGTATAATTTATATCATTATCAACCATTGCTTTGTATAATTTATAGCATAATCAAGCATTGCTTTGTATAATTTATATCATAATCAACCATTTCTTCGTATAATTTATAGCATAATCAACCATTGCGAAACCACATTTGCTTATTTGCTTTCGCCACACTTTGTAGATTATAGGCCGAAATGGCAAGACTTGGAAGAGGAGGGTCTTCCTCTAGGAAGGTCAGGGCCACATCACGAGGCTAGTCCTATAACGTAAAGAGCAAAAATATCTTCATCTTTTATTTATCACACAAGCAAGTGCATTATGTAAGCGCTGACAGAGGGGCCAGTGTCCCCCCCCCAACCCACTTTAAAAAAAAAAAAACAACGTTATTTTGGGCCTTTGGATGCTGGAAACGAAACCTTTATTCTGTTTTTGGGAGCCTGGCTCGGGCTGGGGCAAGTGGCAAATGTTGTGACTATGACAAATTTTCTACACTGCTTGAAACTGTGCTATGGCAACAGTTGTTTTTTTTCTTTCTTTTTTTTTTTTTTAATTAACGTATTTTCTTTTTTTAAACAATGGATTTAAATATGGATAGGGAAAAAAGTGTGTGTGGGGGGGGGGGGGGCAGTATATTAAGAAGAAAGTAATTACCCAAATTAATTAATTGTTTCAGTCAGTTAGCAGACAGCTCAAGGAATACATGACGGTTTTTTTTCGAAACAAAAATAGTTCTGGCTGAAGCATTCGTTGGCGTAGTCGGACCCGGGGGGGGGGGGGGGGGGCGATAACTTCATTGACAATGGGATAAATATGCCCATATCCGATGTGGCAAAAATATAATGAGAGAATATGTCAATATCCGGTGTGGCAATAGATACAATGGGACAATATGCCCATATCCGGTGTGGCAACAGATATATTTTTGTTGTTCGTTTCATATTTGGCATTAAATTAAAGGATCAGATCAAGTATTGAGGGGGGGGGGGAATCAGGTATCAAAAGGAAAGCTTAAGAATATATTACATGATCAAGGGACAACGAAGGTTCATTTTAGGTTTGGAACAGTGTCGTTTGAATGGGGGAGTGGAGTGAATGTGGGCACTCCGCCCCGGGTGGCTTTCTTTTCTTGATATTGAGGGGTGGCCTTTTCTGCAAACTTCAGAGGGTTTTTTTTTTTGGAGGGGTGGGGGAGGGTTCGTGGAAAGCGAGGGGTGGGGGGGGAAATGTCCTCGACCACTTCGGTCAGCACTAACGCTAGCAACGCCACTGCCCTTGAAACACCGGCTTATCTCACTGTTATAACACAGAACCGGGTGAACCGGGATAAAAGTAACACAAATGTGGTAAAAAATGACGAATTTGGGAGGGGGGATCATGGCTGAACAGACGTTTAATAAAATGACAGCCTGTTTAGAGAGATCCATACACCTAACAGTGGGCGCGTGTGTCTCTGCGGCTAGCATCATAATCGCACATCTTGTCCTGGTGTTAGTCGTTCAGTTGTAGTCGCCCATTGTTTTACCTTAATATGTGCTCAAGAGCGTCAAGATCTGCAGTCTTTTGAAATGTAATTTTTTTTTTTTTTTTTTTTTTTTTTTTTTTGAAAATTGAACAACAGCTGGCAGTCCAAATGGCTTTTTGGCAACAGCTTCACTTTGCGAACAAGGATGTACCATTCTAATGAACCATTCTAATGAACCATTTTAATGAACATAAAAAACAATGTATCCAAATTTGCACCAGAATAAAAATAAATAAAAATAATATAATCAAAGGTTCTCATTGTAATGTATTATTATATCCAAAAATGAAGATTTCACCAAAAGCCTGAAGTGAAAAAAAAACACTTCTTTGAACAAAAATGTTTGATAGTTAATAAGGATTTTTATTGAATATTTTTACCGTATTTATTTTTTAATAACAACAATTCTCTTTATTAAAAATGTTAAATAAACTATTTTGAATGTGTTATCTCTATAATCTCATCTCTCTCAAATCTAGGAGGTAGAGTCGGAGTAAACAGGTAGGTTTTTTGTGGTGCCCATAAAAACAGTTGCCCTCCCCCCCCCCCCCCCAACCACTACTATAACGTGTAATGATGACCTTATTTCATGATAGAAAAATATGAGAATACTCAAAATTGGAAGGCACTGGATCATTCATTGGCTTTGTGAAAAATGAAAGCAGTCTTCAAATGATGTTCTTAATGACTTTTCTTACTTTTTTTTTCCTCTCTGTATTCAAATATATAGCCTATATCAACCGTTGACTTTCTGGCGTCGTTTGAAATTAATTTTGATTTGAAGGGCCGAGTAGAAAAAAGCACTTAAGTATTTTTTTTTAAAGTTTTGAGAAAAATGTGTTTAAAAGTTTTTAATTCTTATTTAAATACTTAAAAGGTGCTCGAGGTAACTCTGTATCAAACACAAACTGTACATTTTTCATGAATGATATAGACAGGAATGATTAAGGGGAAGTAATCAAATGTAATGCCCGTCTTATCTCATTTTTTTAGAAATTGTAACAAAAGTACTTCTTCTTCCTTCTTCTCGGCCCTTCATTTAGATTAAAATTCTGGAACGGATATCTTAAATTTGAAAGACGATTACTTTCTTTTATTTGTGTTGTAAAAAGTTTCTTTCGTCTTTCACGTCATTGTGATTTTATTTTTTTATGTTTGATTTTACTTTGCGATTTCAAGTTTTTTTTTGGTTAAATAATGAATTTATGATATGTTAGTCTGCAGGGCCGGCCATAGGCCATTGCAACCTATGCGGCCGCAATGGGCCCCGCAATTTCATAGGCCCCGCCCCGAATTTATTTTCTAATACAAAATCTTAATTTTCACTTATTATCCTTATCCTCTACCCAGAATCATTCTGAGAATGGGCCCCGCGCAGTCCGTTTCGCATAGGGCCCCGCAATCGTTAGGGTCGGCCCTGTTAGTCTGAATTTGTATTTTTTAAATTTTGGCCATCATAAGCCGAGGCCTTGGTGGGGGTGGGGGGTGGGGGCATATGCCCTAAATGGCTGCTGGTAAAGATTTATACTAAATTGCGCGCTGTTTTCAAACCTGCGGCTCCTCGCGACCTGTTTACATAGATTTAAAACTCGACCGACGGATCCAGACGACCAACTCTCTGGCCCTTCCTCTGACACAAAAAATTCCTTTCTGTCACAAAGTGCGCATGATTATAATATGTCAAACAAGCCGACCTGCGATATAACCGCTCTTTTCAATGCCTGGCACTCCCCCCATTATAAGGCCATGTGCTGTGACACGTGTTACGGGACCCGAGGTTATTCGCCAGATCTGCCAGACAATGTGATGCGTGATTTGACCTCACAGGACAGGATAATATGCCAGGAATGAAGGCTCGTGGTCTGGGATTATCACCTCCACTCTTGTTTTTTTATTTTATATATGGCCTATATAATTACACACGGGTGTGAGGTAACTGACCGTAATAAAAACGTTACGTTAATGCGGATCTACTGTACGATAGCGTTAACAGGATGTTAAACGGTCATTCAAAATACTAATATGTGATATAATATATAAACAGTGCAGTGTCGGGGGGGGGGGATTCTTATTATCATATTTAAAAAATATATTTTAAGGGTGTGGGGAATGTGTTGAAATCAAGATGAGGGGAGTCATGGACATGTTTTGAAATCAAGAGGGAGAAGCAGCGCTGCACAAAATCCCCGATCAAGATTAAACACATTATAGGATCACTCATCCATTATGTTGATGAATTTGAACAAGGCGTACACACAGAGGCGTAGCTAGAGTGTTTGGCGCCCGGGGACAAGATTCATTTTAAAGCGCCCTCTTTTCATTTTTTCAACTCTCAAACCCATTATTTTCATCAATAAAATAATACCAAAGCACATTTTGGCGCCCCTAACTAGTTGGCGCCCGGGTACATCTGTACCCCTGCCCCCCCTACGCTACGCCTCTGCGTACAAAAAATTTTAAGATCTTGAATTATTAAAAGTACGAGGGGCATTAGTGCCACCCGGGGCAAGTCAAAATTTTTGCGCACCCCTTTCAATGAAAAAAAACCCAACAACTTCACAGGTAGCCGAGTATTGACAAATAAATTGTCACCCGGAGCGCATTGCCCCCTTCCCCGCGCTAGTGCATTGTGCTTGAAAAAAACGTTTAACAAAAAATAATTTAATTTAATTTTTTTTTTTAACTGTTAAATTGAGGAATTAAATAATTTTCCTATGACCACCCATTTTCATTTTATATAGCCTATTTCTCCCCCCCCCCCCCCAAATCATTTGTCAGTGTTACTTCCGTTAAGCTTTAACACTTTTAAATAATAATTTTATGGTAGTTAAAAAAAAAAAAATCGATATAAATTTTTTTTTTAATGAAAAGAGATATAAACAAAAACCTCCCACTCCTACCTGGTTCCGTTATCCAGTGCGGTCTTTATTCCACGCAACCAACTAAAATATAGCGATGGGTTTGATCACACATCTTTGCATGATGCATTTCAATATATATTTTTTCACGAGACTATTCAATATTTTGCTAAACATTGGGTGTCTATGTACTTGCAGGAAGACGTAAGTCAGTTCTTTATAATGACCCGAGCCTTTTCGACAATCTGGACAAAATATCTAATTATATAAACAAGAGTTAAATAAGCATCCATATATTTCCCGTGCAATCAATTCCGAGCAGTGTGGGCGTTTGTGAATTGCGGGACTTCTGTCATGGCAGTCGTTACGTAATCCGCATCCAGATTTTGCCAAAATAACATCCCCGGCGGGATTCGAACCCGCGACCTCTGGATTAGAAGTCCAGCGCGCTATCCCCTGCGCTACGGGGACAGATATAAACATAGGTTCCAGCCGACTCTCAAACACAAGGCCCGTAGCCACTTACTTTTGTAGAGAATGGGGACCACTTCCAGTGACATTTGTTTTTGGGGCGACATTTTCGGTCCAAATGATATGGCTTTTTTCTGTGTATGTGTATTCTGTATACCTTGTGGTTTTCGATCGGTGGCGACGAATTCAAGGTTATCCCCGGGCGTCACACACTCTAGCTACTCCACTGCCGGCGATCACTGACCACAGTCTATACCAAAGGTCCAAAGTGAAGTCAAACAAAGGCTGAAATGGCCTAAACAACCCCCCCCCCCCGTTTCTCCCAAATCAGATACCCTTCGCCTTCACCGACACCCCTATGAATTCCAGCTAATTATATTTGACGCCACGCAAATAAAATTCTTCATATATTTTTTAAGTTCCAATCTGAATATAATCCCCATGTCCCATGTGTTTCTTGTGTCCTATTCTACGTCGTAACGAGCGCTAAGCCCTAAGCCTTGTAAATAATGTCATTATTGTCATGTACCGGTACTAGAGACTAGACACACTCACATAAACTCAAAACCACACAACAATAATGTACAATATATAAATATCTCTCTCTCTCTCTCTCTCTCTCAATATATATATATAATATATATTAAATGGGTAGAAGAAACGAAACCTGGTGGCAATTTTTTGTTGTTGACCGAATTTCCTCCACAATGGCAGTAGAGTTCCACAAAGGGAATGTGTCATCACTGGGAATGTTGAGTTGATTATTATGACACAGCTCATCAGGACGGCGGACAGCATTGTGTAAATTGTTATGGGGTAAATTATGTCGTGGAATGGATTTTTTTCGAGAGGATGGCGTGGGGGCAACATTGTTGTCTTACTCCATTGTTCATCGTCACCTTAATTTGATTTCCCGCGTACGTGTTTTAGCGCATGCTTGAAGCCATTGTACACATTGTTCGCATGCATAGTGAATAGTTTATATATTCCAGTTGTTCTTGGCTGTCTCTTATACCAGTGCTTCACAACTGTTTAAGGTCGGCCGACCGGTGCAACGCGCCAGGGAACGGTGACATACTTTTTTTTACACAATTATCACTTCACTTCGCGTTTGTCGTGACTAGTTGTTGGCTTAAAAAAAAAAAAGACCCAAAAACTTGAATAGCACAGACCTGTTTACCCTCAAACTGTTAAAATCGTACAATATCATCATAACAAAATCATTCAATGCATTGTGTTTATACGAAGAAAAAAAACCCACACAGTATATATAATGTATACACCTCAAAATCGTACATTGTACGCCAAAATCGTAAGAGTAAACAGGTCTGATAGCATTGGTTACAAATATTTAGTCTTAAATCTTATTAGGGAATGAACGTTAACAGAAAAAGAATATTGTTTTTTGCTAACTGTGACTAATTAATATGAAGCGTGGACCTGCTTAACATCGACACGCAAGTCAAATCGCGACTCGAATGTAGATGGCGCTAAACGCAATGGTCAGCTATTATTACATCCATTTAAACGTAAAAACGTTAACCCTCCCCCCCCCCAATCTCTCCCCGCGGACGATCACTGTGTATGTGTGTGTGTGCGTGTGTGTGACGTGTTATGCTTTTAAAGATGGTGCTCTTATCTCAGAGTCTATACATTTTGTTGACTGCTTCTACAAGTAAACGCCACACTCTGTTAATAAAATTTAAAAAAATATATTAATTTGTTTGTCATATTTGCTCCTGACGTCAAACGGAGATTAAACGTTATTATAATTAAGTTTCATTTTTTCATTTCTCTTCAAAGTATTTTGAACATGAAGACGATTCTTTTTTTGTGGTGTGGGGGCTTTCTTTACTGTTGTTCAATATAGAATTTGACGTAAGTAGTTAGCAAAAATAACATCCCCGGCGGGATTCGAACCCGCGACCTCTGGATTAGAAGTCCAGCGCGCTATCCCCTGCGCTACGGGGACATACTTATGAGTGGAACAAACCGGTGCCACACGAGTGGCATCATTTTGGAATGTCCTTTCTTATTTGTTATGTTTATTTCGTCCCATTCCTCTCTTTTCCTAGACGATCATACGTACATTTGACTTTATACGGGACCATTCCACGTAAACAGATGTGCCTTTATATGAGATCTTTCAACAAAAAATGATGTTAATTTAGGTGCGACCATTCCACGAGATGTGACTTAATGTGGGACCATTCTAAGTAAAGAAATGTAACTTTATTTGGGACCGTTCCACGTAAATAGGTGCTACTTTGACCGACTGACGTAGTAGAGTGAGCCTATAATTATTCATGTCAAGGTTTATTCCCATTACTGAACAATGAGTAACTGACACGTCTCGTTATGAGTCATTAAGTCAAGTGGTGATTCTGGGCTGATTATCACCGATTCGTACACAAGGAAGGAAATCGTGGGGATGGAGGAGATTGAACTGAATCATAGTTCCACTGAACAAATCCATATTTGTGATTAGTGATACATCGAGATTGGCACGACAGATAAAATAGATCATGGTCATAGGTGTAAACTACTGTTTGAGACAAGGGACGAAGTGTAAACAATGGATTGAGACAAGGGACGAAGTGTAAACAATGGATTGAGACGAGGGAAGAAGTGCAAACTATGGATTGAGACAAGGGACGACGTGTAAACTACTGAACACTGTCACAGAACGGTTGTTACGGAGGAGGGCTCCGGTCCTGACTTATAACAAACTGTATTGATGAGGTAGTAATACAGTACAGGACCGCTCCTCTCTGTGATTTATATTGTGGGTATCTATGCGTTGGGACAGACAAAAGCACAACGTAGGCAAATGTAAACTGAACAACTCCAACTCCAGGTGTCCAGATGATAAAGGATGATATATTTGTTACTCAAATAAAATGCTCTTCTATAGTCTTCACTGTCAGTTCACTATATGAATCTCTATAAAATCTATGACTGTTCACTGTTTCGTCTCAACTATTCCTATGTTCCACAAGTCAACTATCGTCTCCTGATCTCACTTGCAACTATTCCCTAACAACTGCTATCTTAGCTCTTTTCTCTCTTCTTTAAACCCAACGAACTTCTACCAACTCCCACCAACCCCTAATGTCAGGAAGAGTTCCGTCTTACATACAGTTCTCTACCTCCTGAGGTGGTCCAGGACTGTTCTCTATTAACACATTCCTGCCCCCTAATTTCCTGTCAATTAGAATTTCCCGTCGTTAAACCAAAAAATTATCATGCGAAGTCATGGAAAGAAACCATCCCCCAATCTAAAAGATGCAAGACTCTATTAACCTTACCCTTGACCCCTTTACAAATGCCTTCCCAAAACTAACAGCAGTTTCCGTCCATCCTATAAGTTAACTTAACAGCAATGGAGCTCTGTCCTGTACCCCCGTCCCAGTCATTTGTCACAAACACCAACAACAAGACTCCAGTCACACGCCTCCGACAGCGGAACACCAACCACGGTACCCGATTCAAACGACTCTTTCTCTGATAGCCTTAGATTAACACTCTTCTCTCCAGCTGTTTTATCTCATAACGGAAGCACATAAATGAAGTAATTATGTTAATGAGAAACATTTTGATCCTTAATTTAGTAAATTTCTTCCTCTTTCGGCGAAATGAACTTATTCAATGATTTACTAGGTTTCAAATGAGTTTCCCGAAAGGAATGCTTGGGGAATGTTTTGTATGAGGAAATACTTGTATGGGGAAATACTTGTATGGGACAAGACATGTATGGGGAAAGACATTTATGGAAAAAGACATGTATGGGGAAAGACTTTTATGGGGAAATATTTGTATAACGAAACACTTGTACTGGTAAATAGTTGTATGGGGAAAGACTTGTACTGGTAAATAATTGTATGGGGAAAGACATGTATGGGAAAAAAGTTGTGTGGGAAAAGACCAGTATGGGAAAAGATTTGTATGGGTGAAAGACTTGTACGAGGAAAGACTTGTATGGAGAAAGACTTGTATGGGGGAAAGATTTGCAAAGGGAAAGTTATGTGAGGAGAAAGACTTGCATGTGTGGGGAAAAACTTGCATGTGTGGGGAAAGACTTGCATGTGTGGGGAAAGACTTGCATGTGTGGGGAAAGACTTGCATGTGTGGGGAAAGACTTGCATGTGTGGGGAAAGACTTGCATGTGTGGGGAAAGACTTGCATGGGGAAATGTGGGAAATCATGACCCAGATACAGTATCTGAATATTTTTTATTTAAAAAAAAGTAGATGTATTTTTTCTAATGGGTGAGGGCGGAGAAACGCCCTATACACAAGTTGTGCTGCCCGTCACAACCAGGCCATATGAAGTCTCCAATGCGGCGTGCTGGTCAGGATCAACGGTTTTCAGTGGGGACAATTTACAACATTGGACAGAGCCCAGAGGTCAAGGTCAAAATCTGTCAAGGGGATAAACTCTTTTCGAATATAATCTTCAATCTTTTTTTAAATTTTTTTCTTAGTTTTATCAAATGATTTTTTTCGGAAAGTCCATCTCACCCAAGTGCATTGCATTTTTTTTTTTCAGTTTAATTTGTCTCTATTCTTTGTTTCCACTCGTTTTGTGATAGATAAAAAGTGATGACATTAGTATCTGCCCCGAGCACCAAGGTGTGTTTTAATGAAGCGTGTGTCTTAAAAATTATTTGTTTGAACAATATTTTGATAGGATGCACTCATTCTTTAGTTACGTTTTTTTCTCCTCTTATTTATTTTTTTTTTTAATATTTGATTTTAATGCGACACAGTCGCGTAGCTAGGATTATCTCTCCCCCCCCCCCCCCACGGAGGCGCTGGAATTAAGCTTTTTGCTGCCCCCAAGCCCCACTTCATGTAAACAAACTCTGCTGTTAGCCAAAAATTCCGCTTTCAATATAAAAAAAAAGAAAAAAATGTGCCGCGCTAGGCGGATCGCGCTCTGCACACCCCCTCTTCCTACGACACTGCTGCGACACTAACTATAGCGTAATATTCTGGTTATGAATGTTCTAGGCTTCGGATCCTAAAAATCCTATGATAAAACGTTACGTTGGGTTCTTAATTAATTTAATGTATCTTTTGCTCTTATGTCTGTGAAAGCAAAAAAAGAAAAAATAGAAGAAAAAAATGGGGGGGGGGGGGGGGGGGGAGGGAATCTAACATTCCCATTGTGTTTATCAAAGCTGATACAATCAAGTCTTGTTTCATTAAGATGAAGGATGAAACCCCCCCCGAAGTCACAGTGACTCAATCGAATTGATTTAGAGCCGTTAGCCAGGATCCATCTAATGAATCAACTACAGCAGTGGTTCTCAAACTTAGACACACGTCATTACACAATTGATGAAGATGAAACCTGTAATACTATCAGAGGTCTATCCTAAAGGGGCAGGAGAGGGATAGATGTCCCCCGAAGCCAGACTAGTTTTTTTTTGGGGGGGGTGGGGGGGGCAAAATTAGCTTTGATTAAAATAATGGGTATCACGGTTGAGGATTTTGGGGGGGGGGAAGGGGGAGAGGATGCGTAAAAATGAATCTTGCCCCGGGGGCACAACACTCTACTTAAGCCGATGGATACTATCTCGAATATTATTCACACGTTATATAATTATTTTTTTTTAAATATAAAGACCAAAAAAAAAAAAAGTTTACCAAAAGTTAACCCCTCATCAATATCATCAGTGGCGCTACAGCCCACATGTGGCCCCGGCCTGCCTGAATATCAACCAAATGAAGTTTATTATAAAACAACAGATATGTGACAGCGGTCTCAACACGTGACCGCTAACAAAATGGAAAGCATCGAAATCAACGGCGAAAATGTTAATACCACCAAAACAATATGCCCGGGGCTTAATTGTTTTGTTTTGTTTTGTTTAATAATTAATTTTTTTTTAAAGATAGATTCTCTAACTCCTTGCTAACATCCAATATTTCGTTAATGCATCTGCCTCATCAGTTTGCTTAGGATACCCTGAAAAAATAAAAAAAGTTAAGAACCTCTGATTTTTTGCTCATTTCGAAACCAAAGTCCCGGTTATTTTCTTTGAATCATGTATCCCCAGTCGATGCATTGTTATCGTATCAGTTAGCTTAGGATACCCTGAAAAAATAAAAAAGTTAAGAACCTCTGATTTTTTGCTCATTTCGAAACCAAAGTCCCGGTTATTTTCTTTGAATCATGTATCCCCAGTCGATGCATTGTTATCGTATCAGTTTGCTTAGGATACCCTGAAAAAATAAAAAAGTTAAGAACCTCTGATTTTTGCTCATTTCGAAACCAAAGTCCCGGTTATTTTCTTTGAATCATGTATCCCCAGTCGATGCATTGTTATCGTATCAGTTTGCTTAGGATACCCTGAAAAAATAAAAAAGTTAAGAACCTCTGATTTTTGCTCATTTCGAAACCAAAGTCCCGGTTATTTTCTTTGAATCATGTATCCCCAGTCGATGCATTGTTATCGTATCAGTTAGCTTAGGATACCCTGAAAAAATAAAAAAGTTAAGAACCTCTGATTTTTGCTCATTTCGAAACAAAAGTCCAGGTTATTTTCTTTGAATCATGTATCCCCAGTCGATGCATTGTTAGCATATGAGATATATTACTTTCCTGTGGGTTTTCTCAATATAACTGAGTCATGTTTTTATAAGTTTCGTGAAGCTTCTCGATTATTCTACAAGCTTCGATTCTTTTTCTATATTCTTTTTAAACGGTAAGAGGGATTCCACCAGGAAAGGGATCGCCACTTGGAACGGGATCTCAACGGGATCGGGATCCCATCCTGAAACGGGATCCCAATGAAATGTAATCCCATTTGGAAACGTGAGAACCCACCGGGGGCGGGATCATATCGCCATCGGGGAACGAAATGTTGACAAAAGTTATTGTAAATGACATACATGTAAGGCTGTACATTAATAATAATTAAATGTACATTCAATTACCTTTCATTTGATAATCTCATTTTGTCTTACAAAACCCAACAAAAAATATTTTTTAATCGTTTTTTAATCCCAACCTCTCAATTCTGGTACCCGTGTACCAATAGCCACTTCGTACATTTAATTATTATTATTTACTTTAACGACGTATTATTTTTATAAGGCCCTTAATTTCGATTTTTAGCTAAATCCCTATTGATGTTTTTTTGCCGAATGCATTTCCGGGCAACGCTGGGTTCATTTGCTAGTATTTTATATGAAGCTATGAAGAGACCGTTTCCCATGTTTACTTCTAACTATTTAATGAATTTATCTGAACGACGATTGTTACAGATGTATTCCACGGCCAGACGAAAGGCACAGATTACGCGACGTCTTACCCTAATGGGTCTGTCCAGCAACCGACGCGTGAGACAACCGTGGTCTGAGTAACCTCCCTTGTATTTTCAAAACATGCCCACCGGATTGCCCGCAGAAGTGTTTAATGGAACTGTCTGCAATTTTTTAAAAAATGGGGTTTTGTGGAAGATGAAATTTGAATAGAGCGATCATATTTCAGGAACCATAATAAGATAAATACAATTTATTGCCTAGAATTACATACAAGGGACTGTAGCACCCATACTCATTGACGTGGTCCTATAGCACCAATGCCCATTGGCGTGGTCCTGTAGCCCCCATACTCATTGACGTGGTCCTGTAGTACCCATACTCATTGACGTGGTCCTATAGCACCCATGCCCATTGGCGTGGTCCTGTAGCACCCATACTCATTGGCGTGGTCCTGTAGCACCCATACTCATTGACGTGGTCCTGTAGCACCCATACTCATTGACGTGGTCCTGTAGCACCCATACTCATTGACATGGTCCTGTAACACCCATGCTCATTGACGTGGTCCTCTAGCACCCATGCTCATTGACGTGGTCCTGTAACACCCATGCTCATTGACGTGGTCCTCTAGCACCCATGCTCATTGACGTGGTCCTGTAACACCCATGCTCATTGACATGGTCCTGTAGCACCCATACTCATTGACATGGTCCTGTAACACCCATGCTCATTGACGTGGTCCTCTAGCACCCATGCTCATTGACGTGGTCCTGTAACACCCATGCTCATTGACGTGGTCCTCTAGCACCCATGCTCATTGACGTGGTCCTGTAACACCCATGCTCATTGACGTGGTCCTGTAGCACCCATACTCATTGACATGGTCCTGTAACACCCATGCTCATTGACGTGGTCCTCTAGCACCCATGCTCATTGACGTGGTCCTGTAACACCCATGCTCATTGACGTGGTCCTCTAGCACCCATGCTCATTGACGTGGTCCTGTAACACCCATGCTCATTGACGTGGTCCTATAGCACCCATGCCCATTGGCGTGGTCCTGTAGCACCCATACTCATTGGCGTGGTCCTGTAGCACCCATACTCATTGACGTGGTCCTGTAGCACCCATACTCATTGACGTGGTCCTGTAGCACCCATACTCATTGACATGGTCCTGTAACACCCATGCTCATTGACGTGGTCCTCTAGCACCCATGCTCATTGACGTGGTCCTATAGCACCCATGCTCATTGACATGGTCCTGTAACACCCATGCTCATTGTCGTGGTTCTCTAGCATCCATGCTCATTGACGTGGTCCTGTAGCACCCATACTCATTGACATGGTCCTGTAGCACCCATACTCATTGACGTGGTCCTGTAGCATCCATGCTCATTGACGTGGTCCTCAGCACCCATTCCCATTGACGTGGTCCTGTAGCACCCATACTCATTGACGTGGTCCTGTAGCACCCATACTCATTGACGTGGTCCTGTAGCACCCATACTCATTGACATGGTCCTGTAACACCCATGCTCATTGACGTGGTCCTCAGCACCCATTCCCATTGACGTGGTCCTGTAGCACCCATGCTCATTGTCGTGGTTCTCTAGCATCCATGCTCATTGACGTGGTCCTCAGCACCCATTCCCATTGACGTGGTCCTGTAGCACCCATACTCATTCACGTGGTCCTGTAGCACCCATGCTCATTGACGTGGTCCTATAGCACCCATGCTCATTGAAGTGGTCCTATAGCATCCATGCTCATTGACGTGGTCCTGTAGCACCCATGCTCATTGACGTGGTCCTATAGCACCCATGCTCATTGACGTGGTCCTGTAGCACCCATGCTCATTGACGTGGTCCTATAGCACCCATGCTCATTGACGTGGTCCTGTAGCACCCATGCTCATTGACGTGGTCCTATAGCACCCATTCCCATTGACGTGGTCCTGTAGCACCCATATTCATTGACGTGGTCCTATAGCACTCATTCCCATTGATGTGGTCCTTTAGCACCCATGCTCATTGACATGGTCCTGTAGCACCCATGCTCATTGCAAAGAGGATTATTGCCTAGAATTACATACAAGGGACTGTAGCACCCATGCTCATTGACGTGGTCCTGTAGCACCCATGCTCATTGACGTGGTCCTGTAGCACCCATACTCATTGACGTGGTCCTCTAGCACCCATACTCATTGACGTGGTCCTGTAGGCGAAACTAGAGGTTGCGAAGGGGGAGAACACCTCCGACGGCCCTTTTATTGTTTAAAATAACATTATATAACATAAGATCGCTGTGTTTCGGCGTGCACTATTAGGACTTTGCTCCGGGAAAGGTAACGGGAGGCATTTGGTGTAGGTACGCCACTGAAATAAACGGATTGGATTTTAGAATGGATTGAAAGTATTGCATAAGACTATAACGCACAAAAGATTAACACGAGGTATGAACTCCTTGATGGCTATATTAAGACATGGATTGAATGCCTCGAAAAAAGTCAGTCTTTACTTGTAAGCAAGACAAGATCTCTATTTATAACATCCTTTTCGTGAGCAAGCTCGTTAAAGTCTTCCGTGACACTGATGAATTGATATTCACATTCACTTTATGAGGAAGACCTGTGTTCTTTTTCACTGCACGAACTAATTTATATAAACAAAATGTACACACTTTAAAATAAAAAAAAAGGTAAAACGAAAAAACAACAACATTTACCTGTGTCTCAAAATAAACACTCTTTGTTTGTGCTGTTAACACTGCCAAAATAAACACTCTTTGTTTGTGCTGTTAACACTGCCAAAATAAACACTCTTTGTTTGTGCTGTTAACACTGCCAAAATAAACACTCTTTGTTTGTGCTGTTAACACGGCCAAAAAACACACTATGTGTGTGCTGTTAACACTGCCAAAATAACACTCTTTGTTTGTGCTGTTATCACTGCCAAAATGAAAACTCTGTCTGTGTGCTGTTAACACTGCCAAAATAAACACTCTGTCTGTGTGCTGTCAACACTGCCAAAAAAAACCACTCTGTCTGTGTGCTTTTAACACTGCCAAAATAAACACTCTTTGTTTGTGCTGTTATCACTGCCAAAAAACACACTATGTGTGTGCTGTTAACACTGCCAAAATAAACTGTCTGTGTGCTGTCAACACTGCCAAAAATAAACACTCTGTCTGTGTGCTGTCAACACTGCCAAAATAAACACTCTGTCTGTGTGCTTTTAACACTGCCAAAAGAGCAACGTTCCTTGCATGGCGGTGCTAGGGTTCGAGCTACTCGGGAATGCAAAGCTTTTCGCCGCCCCCCTCCACGAAAAAAAACCCCCTCTATAGTTGGTCGCTAATGCGGCCCTAAGCTTAACGTATAGGGGGAAGAATGCCCCCCCCCACCCCGGACGGTTCCTACGCCACTGTGTACGGCCATTTTTAATAAACCAAAGCATAACTTCTTAACCCTTGCTGGTGCCTTCTATCAGTTTGCCATCTCGTTGTAGTCTTTGACATCAGACACCTCGCAGTTTTATGGTAACAATTACACACATTATCATTATTATCTTTACAAGACCATGTCAAATCTGCAAGTAATACATTTGCATAGTTCCAGAGCGTCCCCCCACCTCTTGTGTAGTGTTGGATAACCGAGTTTGTTCCAGATCCATCAATCGACTTTAAGGAGCAAACCTGCAACAAACAGTAAAAAAAAAACCACAAACACCTTTTTATTGATAGTAGGTAATTTGTCCGTCGTTGCGTGGTTCGGCACCAAGAAGCCATTCTATGGCTTTATCGGATAACAGTGAAAACAAAGACCCTGCCAAAACACTTCGCAAAATAACCAAACTTAATTTATAACACTTTTAACTTTACAAAAAAAAAAGCTTCAAATTTGGGGAGCCTCTCGCCTTCAAGCTTATATCTCAAAGTTCAACTTTTCAAAAGAAACGAAATTAATAGGAGCGTCGTGTTTCATTGTATGGCGGGTATGTGACCATGTTAAATAAACTGATATGCCTAGATCTGGGGGGGGGGGGGGGGGGTTGATGATAAAAGGCAAAAGTGCCGTTTGAAGTTTAAACACCAACAGCAACAAAGGAATTCAAAGTCATCAACACCAACAGCAACAAAGGAATTCATAATCAACAACAACAACAACAACAACAAAGGAATTCCAAAATCAACAATACCAACAACAACAAAGGAATTCAAAATCAACAACACCAACAACAACAAATGAATTCAAAATCAACAACAACAAAGGAATTCAAAATTAACAACACCAACAACAACAACAACAAAGGATTTCCATATCAACAATACCAACAACAAAAAAGGAATTCAAAATCAACAACACCAACAACAACAACAACAAAGGATTTCAAAATCAACAACACCAACAACAACACAGGAATTCAAAATCAACAACACCAACAACAACAAATGAATTCAAAATCAACAACACCAACAACAACAACAACAAATGAATTCAAAATCAACAACAACAACAACAACAAAGGAATTCAAAATCAACAACACCAACAACAACAACAACAAATGAATTCAAAATCAACAACACCAACAACAACAACAACAAATGAATTCAAAATCAACAACAACGAAACGCTTAAACTTCACATATAGGAAAAAATTGTATAGGATCATCCAGGCATTTCAAAAATTAAAAGTAATTTATAAATAAGTTGGTTTGACCTGTGAACTGACCAGAGCATGTGGTCGATAAATTCCTCACCTTAGAACGCTTCTGTTCCGGCTTCCATCAACCTTAAATATGTCGAGATAAACAGAAGCCTGTATAAGAAGGAGGAATGCGTATGACCCCCCTCACGGGGACTGTGCATAGCTTGAGTAAGTTATACTAAAGTGCTTTTGTTTCTACACAGATAGTGAGATAGCTACATTGTAATCTGAGATAGCTACATTGTGAACTGAGCTAGTTACAGTGTCATCTGAGAGAGCTATATTGTGATCTGAGAGAGCTACATTTTCATCCGAGAGAGCTACATTGTCATCCGAGAGAGCTACATTGTCACCTGAGAGAGCTATATTGTCATCTGAGATAGCTACATTGTGAACTGAGCGAGCTACAGTGTCATCTGAGAGAGCTATATTGTGATCTGAGAGAGCTACATTGTCATCCGAGAGAGCTACATTGTTATCCGAGAGAGCTACATTGTCATCTGAGAAAGCTATATTGTGAACTGAGCGAGCTACAGTGTCATCTGAGAGAGCTGCATTGTCATCTGGGAACAATTAAGGTCTTAATTACAAAAGATTTGTTATTTCTTGTTTTTGTTATGTCTGCCGAAGAGGCCTTTTAATAGTTCTGTCTTTTTATTTTCTTTTCCCAAGCCTCAACAAATCTTGTCCCACTATTTATTTACTTCACATGGCTTCAATCAACACCAACCCTCCCCCACCCCATAAGTTATAAGTTATCCTGACCCGGCGCATATCCCTTGCTGTATGCTGACCGTTTCGAAAGAATAGTTTATTTGAATAACAAAAGATTGCACGTATATAAAATAAGCACCCGATGGAACTCGCCTTGAGAGAAACGGGCCGGGGTCACAAGGGTCATTCTAGGCTCGGCAATACAAGAGAATGAATCATATAATAGGCAAGTGAATGGTTGCCCACTTGGGTAGTCTGCTACAATAACTACAGTAGAGGCAGACGGGCACGTTGATCACGAACATCTGATGTTCTGTCCCCCAGAAATGAGAAGAGAATGACACAGTTATCGACCCTTCCAATATAAACACATCACCAGTGAGCAATAAGGGGAGAAATCCCATGTCCAGTTTATTTTCCCTAAACTCTGACCCTGCGACCCCCACCCCACCCCAAACAAAGAAAAAAAACACCAAAAAAAAAACGAGACTTTTCAGTAGGAGGTATCGTGGGTGTGTATCGTTGCTATAAATATCGTTTTACCCGTGAGCACGTCGATCCGCCACAGGTCGCTATCCGTGGCAAATGAGTTGATTAAATTGTCGCTGGGTCAGTGAGCTGAGAAATTGGGGGCCCGGCTTGTGAAAGACGTTGCCTCCATTTGGAAGGAGGATTGGGGGGTGGGGGGTCATAGTTTATTCCCGGGAAGATATTACCACCAGAGTTATTAGATTTCACTCCAACCCTCGAGGCTTACACTGCTAATAACCTGCTGACAATTTTCGGGGGGCGTCTCGCCGCTGGAGCTTGCGATGGGTTTACGTTGGGTGTATCTGGATGGTTAGGCACTGAAGAAAAGTGAAACAAAGTGTGAAGTTGTGAGGGATTTGGGAAAGGGGGGGGGGGGGGCAGAGATTTTCTTAACAGAGTTGGAAGGCGTCAGGTGATAGAACAAAATGAAGATACATTGACTCACTGACCTTGGTTTGCAGGGCGGTGGGTGATGGGTGGTAGTTTCAACAAAAGGGTTATTTGATAAACAAGGGGTTTACTATTAAAACAAAAGGGTTATTTGATAAACATGGGGTTTACTATTAAAACAAAAGGGTTTTTCGATAAACAAGGGGATTACTATTAAAACAAAAGGGTTTTTGATAAACAAAGGATTTACTATTAAAACAAAAGGGTTTACTATTAAAACAAAAGGGTTTTTTGATAAACAAAGGATTTACTATTAAAACAAAAGAGTTTTTTGATAAACAAGGGGTTTACTATTAAAACAAAAGGGTTTTTTGATAAACAATGGGTTTAATATTAAAACAAAAGGGTTCTTTGATAAACAGGGGGTTTACGAGCAAAACAAGAAAAATTGGCTTAATTAAAAGCAGGGGTGTGGTAACAATCTTTGAAGTATAAGAAAAATTGTTATTTTTTTTAATGCGTTTCTTTCCAAATGTATGATAAAATTTTGTTTCGCTTTTTTGGGCTTCACGGTTACGCGTGAAATCACGATTTTTAAGGTTTTCAAAGACTAATATTAACTCTATGGTATAATGTTATGGAAAAAAGGGGGGAGGGGGAGGGTGATCTGACAATTTTTTTCAAGCTTTGGAGTTGCAGTCACAACGAGTCCCCAGATTCTTTTATAAGAAATCTTGAAAACTTTTTAATCATCGAATCTGTTGCCGCATCTCCCCTGAAACAAACGTCACTTCTATCAGACTCTGCCATCATCTGCCCATGTTTACGGTCCACCGCCTTCCTCACGCAACAGCATAGATAGTTCTCTTGTCAGTTCTGAAGTTATCGCGTCATCTGTGCGTCTTCGTATCTTCCACCGGCATCTTCCCCAAGACATTCTCCGTGTGGGTTGCGGAGCCCAAGTTATTACACGGCCAGTCAATGAAGCCACACATCCACACGTAGAAGTGCTGGTAATTTTTAGCCTCGCTGTTCAATGGGCCCCCCTCGGATAATCTGGTGAGGCATATAGACCTCTAGACTCTTCTTTTTAGGCTTATATAATATAAATTTGATGATATGAAAAGAAGTTATATTCTTCTTAAGCGGTTGTGGAAACTCTGAAGTGAAATCACTAGTTCTGGAGAGACCTTCAATACCGTCACGAATTTTCCAAAATGCCTTTGGGCTCTAATCGGATTTTTATATCATTTCATAAACATGATGGCCGTCCAGGAAATTCGATGATGAACCATGATGTAGAAGATTGGTACCAAGCACGGTCGTGGGGGAAGGGAGGTGAACCATAAATAAGTTTAAGAGAAAAAACCAACAACATCATCCTAGGCCACAACGTAGGCGGCAGTTCAGAGGAAAGCGGGGGGGGGGGCGGGGGGCGGCGGCAGGGGGAGAATTGTGTTATTTACCTTGTACATTATAACGTTAAAAGCAAATTTACACTTTTTTGTGTGTTAATCTTACGACGAGAGGCGTAGCAAGAGTATTGCGTCCAGGTCGGATCGGATCAAGATTTTGCCACCCTCTTCCACGTTAAAAAAATGTCTGCAGTTGTCCGAAAATGCCGCCCCATCCGTATTAAAAAAAAAAAAGAAACACGTGCCGATCGAGGCGGGACACCCCTTCCACGACCGGGACACCCCTTCCACGACCGGGACACCCCTTCCACGACCCTTGTCCTATAAGCCACAGCTTATGACACATTAAAATGAATGACTTATCATTTAAGTATTATTTCTTCCAGCGCTGTGTGTTTCAGTGGTCCGCAACGTCCATTAAAAGAAGTGTTGTATCTTTCATGAAATTAGGTATATAATAGGATAAGCGGTTTTCACTTTTCTCTTTCAGGTGACGCTGTCAAGGGTATGAGAATCACTGTTGTTATATTTGGGGGGGGGGGGGGTTACAGTAAATTTTTGGTATTGAGAAGATGTTTAGTGTGGAGAGTATATGTGTAGCTGTATCTATTATGTTGAGAGGTTTGTGACGTTTTTGAGCAAGGGGAAATGACGTGTTAGTTTCAGTTGTTGTTATGGTGGATTGATGGCCGTGCAGTAGAGTTGGATGATATACACGGTGTAACTTCTTGTGTGTTGCCAAGTGTTTTAACCCTAGCCGTCTCCGTACAGTGTTTTAACCCTAGCTGTCTCCATACAGCGTTTAACACTAGTTGTCTTCATGCAGTGAATAAACGTATAGCGTGAACTGGACCAAACAGTTTTGTGTTGAACTGCTTGTGATACCGTAAGACACAATACCAAAACCTATATATATATCGTCTGCTATCAAGATTAGATGACTTTTCAACATTGAGATCTACACCTCGACACACGCCACCGTTAAATTAATAACAAAACGTCTGCATAACCATTCTACTTTTTATTAGGACAAATGCAAATTCCCTTTTTCCACAAGCAAAGGATATTTGTTCTGTGTTATCAACATCGCTGAGATGCACATGTGACCGTGTCGTGGGCAAGCCGTTGTAGACAATACTTATTCTGTCCCCAGTGGCGTAGCTAGGGGGTGCGGACGGCACCGGGTGACACCAAATGGAAACATTGTTTGTTTACAGAGCACACGCTGCTCGGCCTAACAGAGCACGCACTGCTCGGCCTAACAGAGCACGCACTGCTCGGTCTAACAGAGCACGCACTGCTCGGCCTAACAGAGCACGCACTGCTCGGCCTAACAGAGCACACACTGCTCGGTCTAACAGAGCACGCACTGCTCGGTCTAACAGAGAACACACTGCTCGGTGTACCGAATTTCATAAAAGGATAACTGATCACACTTAAATTTTCCACACATGTAACCACTCTAAATGCGTGCTTTATTAAAAGTTCAAAGTTGATGCTTCAGAAATGTGGTAACCCTACAATTAGGTCAGACAAAAAAACACCATTTTGACCATGATTCAACACCGAGTGAAGTGTTGGGTAACTTTTGTAAGTGTCAGGAAGCTAAATTTATCTAAATTCTGACACATAATTATTTTCATGGATGCCAAATACGATCTGGTCGGGCCATTCTAAGTACACGTTACGGTTCTGAAATAGATTTACCTCCTGACCTACAATTAATTTGTTTTTGTTCTTGTCATTGTTATACCGTGAACTTACATTAACATGAAGAAATCCATCGTGGAAATTTGGGGGGAAGGGGTGGCACCATGATTTTAACCGCACCGGCTGGCACTAACCCTAGCTACACCACTGTTCTGTATTTTTACTATAAGTATAACTTAAGTCAATTAAATACAAACTTGATGTATTGCTAACGAATTAGAAATCCAAAATCTTAAACACTTTGGAATCGAGCTAATTTCTGTCCAATCTTGCTAGAGTTACAGAAGCTCGTCATAAATGCTCTCCCTTGCTTAAATATTCATTTTTTTTTTTAAAGCGGATTTGTTAGGGGCGTTATAGCTAGGGATAGAGCCGCCCGGGCAAATATTTTTCAGAACCCTTCCCGACAAAGACTCTGCAGTTGGCCGAAAATACCATCCCTACTTTCACCAAATAAAGTACCACTCGGGTCGGGGTGCCACTTCCCCGCCCCCTTCCTACGCCGAGTGTTTCTAGCCCTCAGAGAAATTTTTTTTTTATGTTCTTATTATAGGTGGTTTGATATTTCACAAACAAATAATCCACTGTGACAACTCATTAAATTACTTGCACGATTTCATCCACCTGTTACTGTTGCATGAAGTAGATTAAAAAAATATTTTGCTTTTTAACGTTATATATAGCCGGTGGCCTAGGAAGGGGGTGCAATTCGCCTCGGGCGAATTTTTTTTTCTTCATATGGAGGGGTGCCATTTTCGGTTAAATGCGCGCTGTTTTTTTTTTCGTGGAAGGTCTGAGGGGGGGAGGGGGGCATCCTTGTCCGGATCTGGCAGCACAGAGCCTAGTTTCACCAATGGTTCCGAGTAAATGGAAATGTAGACACAATGGCGTAGAACGGTGTGTTTGAGTGCGGAGACAGCATTATTTTGTTGTCATTATTTTTGATTATTTGAAGCGAAAATTAAAGTTTTATAAATGGTTTATTTTTTTTAATGAGTTTAAAAAAAAAATTAAGTTCGCGTGAGTGAGGGGCGTCAAATTCACGAACCGCCCCGAGAGGCACAAACTGTGGCTACTCAGTACTCTACTAGCTGTACACACATTTGTCACACACAGTGGCTACTCAGTACTCTACTAGCTGTACACACATTTGTCACAAACGGTGGCTACTCAGTACTCTACTAGCTGTACACACATTTGTCACAAACGGTGGCTACTCAGTACTCTACTAGCTGTATACACATTTGTCACAATCTGTGGCTACTCAGTACTCTACTAGCTTTACACAAATGTTACATTCTTTAATAACTTCATCTCCTGTGTAAATCAATATGTTTGTTTACCTGCTTTACAACAACAACAACACAATAATAATCCAAAAACATCGATAAAGATCTCAAGGCGTACAACACAATTCTCAGAAGCGCGTCAGGACTAAAGTGGATGTTGAAAAGTCCTCCAGTAAATGTCAACTGAGCACAAGCCTTGAATTCGTAGTAGCAATGATTGCATGGCTTGTGACCAGGCACACAAACAGGCCGTGAACCAGGTGCACAAACAGGCCGTGAACCAGGCACACAAACATGCCGTGAATCAGGCACACAAACAGGCCGTAAACCAGGCACACATAACATGCCGGGAACCAGCCACACAAACATGGCGTGAACCAGGCACACAAACATGCCGTGAACCAGGCACACAAACATGCCGGGAACCAGGCACACAAACATGCCGGGAACCAGGCACACAAACATGCCGTGAACCAGGCACACAAACATGCCGGGAACCAGGCACACAAACATGCTGGGAACCAGGCACACAAACATGCCGTGAACCAGGCACACAAACATGCCGGGAACCAGGCACACAAACATGCCGGGAACCAGGCACGCAAACATGCCGTGAACCAGTCACACAAACATGCCGTGAACCAGGCACACGAACAGGCCGGGAACCAGGCACACGAACAGGCCGTGAAACAGGCACAAGTGATTAGATCATGAACAAACCCGTCACATGGCCTCATCTGCACAGCCACACAAAAAAAAACCACACGTGAACTTACATATAGTAGTCACTGTCCACCCCTCTACATCTCTCTCTTTCTCACTCTCTCTCTCTGTCTGTCTCTCTCTCTCTGTCTACCTCTCTCTCTCTCTCTCTTTCACTCATCTTCTTCTCTTCCACTCTTCTTCTTCTCTTCCTCTCTCACTCGCATGACTTTATCGACGCATTCACACTTCACGAGTTATGAGTTGTCTATGTTGCAAATATTGCATGTGTCAAACAGCTTTAAGTAAACTTTCGCAGCCCTAGACTGGGGTACCGTGCTATATAAGACAACATATAATAATAATAATAATAGTGAGATTTTAATGTACAGAAGTCACACCACCGTCAACAGAATGACTACTTGTGGTAATGTACAGAAGTCACGCCTCCGTCATCACAATGATCACGGTGGTAATGTACAGAAGTCACACCATCGTCAACACAATGACCACGGTGGTAATGTACAGAAGTCACACCACCGTCAACAGAATGACTACTTGTGGTAATGTACAGAAGTCACACCACCGTCAAAAAAGGACTATGGCGGTAGTGTACAGAAGTCACACCACCGTCAACACAATGACCACGGTGGTAATGTACAGAGGTCACACCACCGTCAACAGAATGACTACTTGTGGTAATGTACAGAAGTCACACCACCGTCAAAAAAGGACTATGGCGGTAGTGTACAGAAGTCACACCACCGTCAACAGAATGACTACTTGTGGTTGTGTACAGAAGTCACACCACCGTCAACACAATGACCACGTGTGGTAATGTACAGAAGTCACACCACCGTCAACAGAATGACTACTTGTGGTTGTGTACAGAAGTCACACCACCGTCCAGACAAGGATCATGGCGGTAGTGTACAGAAGTCACACCACCGTCAACAAAATGACCTCGGTGGTAGTGTACAGAAGTCACACCACCGTCAACAAAATGACCACGGTGGTAATGTACAGAAGGTAAGCACCGAGGTAAATGCACTTTGTGCTCTCAGCCCGCCTCCCCCTCCCCCCCCCGAACACCTGCAGGTGGTTCCCACAAGCGGACAAGACACAGCTGCATGCATAACACATGATCATGTTGTATTAACGCAGGTCGGGCAGTGGTTCTCAAAGAAGAAATTCTCTTTAAAATTGTTCACTGAGTGCACGCACGTATAATCGAACTATTCAGACAAGTAGTTTTTGTATTTTGTATTCTTTAAGTTCATTGCAAGCATTATCTCTGCTAACAACCACATCCCCAAGTTCTCTCGCCGTAGATTCCTTTTATAATCTTACAGTGTTTTTTTTCAACGTGTAAACTGCATATCTAGAATTTTTCCCTGGAAGGGGCAGAGGCGTAGCGTAGTGGGGGGCAGGGGGTACATATGTACCCGGGCGCCAGCTAGTTAGGGGCGTCAAAATGTGCTTTGGTATTATTTTATTGATGAAAATAATGGGTTTGAGAGTTGAAAAAAGGAAAAGAGGGCGCTTTAAAATGAATCTTGTCCCCGGGCGCGAATTTTGTCCCCGGGCGCCAAACACTCTAGCTACGCCTCTGGGGAGGGTAACACAGGAGACCGTGGCAAGCTAAATTTGCTCCCTGGGGCAGTACCTGAATTTATGTGCCCTTTCCCTTAAAAAGGTATATTTTAATGTTTAGCATGAACAAAATTACGATTGCACTGCCCTATATTTGAAGATGGCGCCCGGTGATGTTTCCTCGTCCCTCTACATTCTTCTCACGGCCCTGGTATTATTATATTGCATTGAAACTTTCTTTCGTGTGTTAATTTGCCATACCATGATTATTACCGCACACGTTTTCCTTAATTATTATATAACTATAGATATAGCCGCCGAAACATTGGCGACAGCAATGTGTGAACTTCTCATCTATAGCAAAGTTTTTTGACCAAACATGAAGTCAAGTAACGCACATTTAAGAATCCCAATTTTTGCTATATCGCTCCCCTGCATGATACGTCACTGCACACTTTTTATTTCACGCCCATTACTATATTAAATATTCTGATGTCCCAACCACTTTTAAACCGAATATTTTTTACTCCATACTTAAATTGAGACGATTTCATTTTCCAAAAAGAAAATATTACGCGTCAAATGCAGTTGCGTATAGTTATCGTGAATAATATTTTGCGCGCTATGAACTCCTTATTCAAACATACTTTTTTTCAAACATATAGAATTATTTGTAATATATACTCGCAATACCAAATTCTGTCATCAGGGAGCAGCCAGAAATGCAAGCAGTCCACGAGTCACACCAGAAGCGTAATATATATAAGATATTGTTTGATCCCTCGGTTGGACGAATGTTTGACAGTTTTTCGTAGGTGTGTAGGTGGGTTGGTGGATTCGACAGCTAGCGACCTGTTTAAAAAAAAAAGTTTACTTCCGATGCCGTTGCTGTTGTGGAAACATCCTGTACGATGAAGGTCAATACAATGAACGCAGTATGTGACAGGAAGGTGTTGAGAGCCCCCCCCCCACCCAAATCCCCACCAAACCTCCGCCTGTCGTGTAAGAATCAACACATGGGCATATCGTCTTGATGTGAGAACCCATGATGCAAAAGTCGACGCGACATGTGCCTGTAACGTGTGACCTGTCACAGACTGCACGCCGACATAGTAATCATACTGGTTGGCGGGGACAACAAGCCGGCCACATTTAATGGATAAACTAGCTTTCTCTCGCACCTTCTACTACCATATCCTCTATTAATTATATCTTTCATATGATTTTAAAAAAAACAAACTACATATACTTACTCTGTTAGGATTCTCAATAAATCTTGTTTTTTTTAAAAACTGTAATGACTATGTTATGCTTGTTCTCTCTATAAGTTTTTTTTATTTCTCTCTATTCCTCTCACTTGCTTAGAGATTATATCCTATAGGCTTTTACTTCATACCCCCCCCCCCCCCCGTTTCCCAACTCCTTGAATACTTGAAGTCGGAGCGCACCTTTTCTGACGCCTTCTCTAGCACGTGACATCCCACAAAAAAAAAGTTGTCTGTCAAAGCTGAAACACAAACATGACATGTCACCCCCAAAAATCTGTCACTGTCACGCTGCGGTTCAGCGAATCTCAACAACTCGGTCTCCACAACCGCTTCAGTCGTCCGTCCCACCCGCACGATAAGTACCCGACCCACTGACCCACCCACCCGTCCATTATAATGCACGAAACCAACACACGCTAAGCTAATTAACTCTCATTCTTTCTTTCTATGCGTTGCCCTTCTGTTCATTAACGTCATAATATTGGACACATGGCATCAAGCCAAAAACTTACCACCATATAATGGCCTGACAAAGGGGGTGGGGGGGGGACTTACGTGCGTGAGAAACACCCTTCTGCCACCCCCATCCCCCCCACCAAAACCCTTTTTTTGTCTTTCCCCGCCGTGTTCTCATTTGTCTGCACTGGTGGAATTAACGTTAGGTCGGTAACAGAATAGGATATTCGAGCCGTCACATTCGTCCTGCAGTAATCCCGCTGTGTGGCACAATGTGACAGTAAGAAATCTACTCGGCCGTGAGACACTGGGGCCTTTATGTTGCAGGGTCCGCATCAGCCAGCGGAGGTTAATCTGTACAGTAAGAGTTAACTCTGCCTCTTATTATAGGTACAACTGAGTGAAACGGAGAACCCTCCACCTACATCTCCTTCCACACACACACACAGACAAACAGACACGCGCGCACAAGTACGTTTCCTCCCGTGAGCATTTATGTCATAGCTGCCCCTCAAACCCAGTTATGGGGGATAGGGTTGGGAAGGAGCTGGGTTCGTGGCGGTTTCACGCAACAGATGATGAGCTGAGTAGTGAGGACCGTTATTAAGTAGAATAAAGATATTTTATGTCCAATAAAGAAAAAAGGTAAAGACATGAATAGTAAGTTACCCCCCCCCCCACACACACACACTTTACCTGGATGGCGGTCCTTGACTATACTTGAACAGGAAAAGCATTAAACAGACAGAATACACATTAAGATAAACCATGAATGGTATATTTGCAGCGGACCGGACATGTCGCCCGGGACAGACCAGCCCCTAATTCACCCAGGCACCCCCGCCCCTTTTCTCTTCCCAAGCCTGTCTATTGGCATCATCGAAATCGTACCTCAAACATTAACTTGTTCCATCGGTTAAGCTTGATCCTCGGCCAGAGCCACCCCCCCCCCTTTTTACCCTCAGCTCCCCACTCCCCGGCCACGCCTCTGAAAAATGTGAAAAGATGCAGTAACATTGTCTATTGATAAAATGAGATTACAATAATAATTCAATCATTTGCACCGACTCTTCTTTCATTTCCAGTGCTTAAAATTTCATTCTGTCTTAACATTACACGCAATCTGTCTTAAAATTACACACTATGTGTCTTAACATTACACACAATCTGTCTTAACATTTCACACAATCTGTCTTAACATTACACACAATATGTCTTAACATTACACACAATCTGACTTAACATTACACACAATATGTCTTAACATTACACACTATTGTGTCTTAACATTACACACTATGTGTCTTAACATTACACACTACCTGTCTTAACATTACACACAATATGTCTTAACATTACACACAATATGTCTTAACATTACACACAATATGTCTTAACATTACACACAATCTGTCTTAACATTACACACAATCTGTCTTAACATTACACACTATTGTGTCTTAACATTACACACTATGTGTCTTAACATTACACACAATATGTCTTAACATTACACACAATATGTCTTAACATTACACACAATATGTCTTAACATTACACACTACCTGTCTTAACATTACACACAATATGTCTTAACATTACACACAATATGTCTTAACATTACACACAATCTGTCTTAACATTACACACAATATGTCTTAACATTACACACAATCTGACTTAACATTACACACAATATGTCTTAACATTACACACTATTGTGTCTTAACATTACACACTATGTGTCTTAACATTACACACAATCTGTCTTAACATTACACACAATCTGTCTTAACATTACACACAATATGTCTTAACATTACACACAATCTGACTTAGCATTACACACAATATGTCTTAACATTACACACTATTGTGTCTTAACATTACACACTATGTGTCTTAACATTACACACTACCTGTCTTAACATTAGACGCAATCTGACTTAACATTACACACAATATGTCTTCACATTACACACTATGTGTCTTACATTACACACTATGTGTCTTAACATTACACACTATCTGTCTTAACATTAGACGCAATCTGTCTTAACATTACACACAATCTGTCTTAACATTACACACAATCTGTCTTAACATTACACGCAATCTGTCTTAACATTACACACAATCTGTCTTAACATTACACACTATTGTGTCTTAACATTACACACTATGTGTCTTAACATTACACACTACCTGTCTTAACATTAGACGCAATCTGACTTAACATTACACACAATCTGTCTTAACATTAGACGCAATCTGTCTTAACATTACACACAATTTAAAGGAAATTACGTTTAGAACAAAAGAAAATATCTGTTAACCGTAAGTTAAAAATCAACGTTGGCAAATGTAATTTTCTTCTAATAGCTTTATAGAGTGGACTTTGTGGAACACAAGCTAAGTCTTAAAACAACAGCAGTCAATAATTAATAGCCTCAGCATACATCAGCCATGCAACCAGTTTGGAGTGCAGCATTAGCAGGCGTGAACTAGGCTCACAGGTCTTTATCCCGAAAGGTCATCGCTGAAAAGTGTATGCATGAATTAGTTTTCTGCTTGAGTTTACCACTTGCAGAGAGAGAGAGAGGGGTGGGGGTGTGGGGGTCAGAGGTGTGCATGTGCACATCAGTGGTCTCATGCCAAGTCTAGATGGCATGATAGTTTGTTTCCCTTCTGACCAGCCCAAGCCCCCGTCCCACACCCCCAAACAAAAAAAAAAAAAAAAACCAGTCTGGATTAGCAGTAGCATTTGGCGTAAAAATTGTACCGAGCTTAAAGCGAGGAAATATATATGTATATTTTTAAATATATAAAAGACATTCAAGTATCTGGAAAGGTGCGTGCAGACGGCGCATTACCCTTGTAGTAGGCAGGTTTTGCGACGCCCGACAGGTTCTTGACTTGTTACCACTCTATACATGCCAAAACTATAAAGCCGTAATACAACCTATTCAACAAAAGCCAACTACCGTATTTGGATAGGATACGTTACCCCTGCTGATAGTGCAACCTAGGAGGAGGAGGGCCCCCACCCCCATTTTTTCAAACTCCTGTGTACAGGCGGCATCGTGTCATACCATAACCTACGATGCCATTACCTCACATACCTTTACCTACCATGCCATTACCTCACATACTGTTTCATACCATGCCATTACCTAACATACCATTACCTGCCATGCCATTACCTCACATAACATTACCTACCATGCCCTTACCTCACATACCATTACCTATCATGACATTACCTCACATAACAATACCTACCATGACATTACCTCACATACCATTACCTACCATGACATTACCTCACATACCATTACCTACCATGCCCTTACCTCACATACTATTACCTACTATGCCTTAACCTAACATACCATTACCTACCATTCCATTACCTATGGTGCTATTACCTACCAATGCCATGACGAACTTACTATTACCTACTGTGCTATTACCTTACATTCCATGACCTGAGCAGATAAAAAGACCAACACTGTCCTTAGCAAAAAAATTAAGCGATTATTTTAGACCGTGTGCTGACAAAATTTTGGTTCGCTCTGCCTATAGTGTAGAGCAGCAACGTACATCCCTTATCTCCCTTTGTTCTTATAAAGAGACTTTTGGACTTTTATTTAAGTCTATTCCGGTACGTGCTTTAATACAACACCGGGGCCTCGGAATCCAAAGTTATCACATGCCAACAAGAACCTCGATTGTAGTATATTGTAATATCCAAAAAGCCTTCCTAGCACTGTGCAATAATCTGTTGCTCACTGTTTGGACCTTTTGGCACTGGTCTATCACTGCCTTTAGGCACTGGTCTATCACTGCACATCTTAGGTTACCAGCATATATCAATATTTCAATCAACGTTTGGAAAAGAAAAACAATGCGAAAAATCAAAAGCGATCAACTTAAACCATAACATTTTGAAAATAACATCATATCACTTTAAATGATAATAAATGTGTACGCAAGTTTTTTTATGAGAATGAATTTGTTTAAAAATTCAGATCTCATGAGCCCTCCTCCTCCATACTCACACAAGTCACTGGTCATCCTTATAATTGGCACTGCCATTAAACAAAGATCCCCCCCCCGACCATACTCATACAACTCACTGGTCATCCCAGTTAGAGCTGCCATTAAATGAAGACAAACGAACAAGTCTTCCGTCCGTCGCCCCGTGCCATCCCCACGCCTCGTGTCTAACCACTTGTTATGGTAGGAGTGACGAGTTCCAGACCTCCCGTCAGCCGTGATCACGTGACCTCCCCCCCCCCCCACCACACCGGCCCTCTAGACGGTTCACAGGTGTTTATGGTACTCATAACGCCGCCGTCTGCCACGGGTGTTGGAAGTTGATTGCCTGCTCCTTCATCAGCCGAGTACCGAGGTTCTCACATTCCTTCCGTCGTACCCTCACACCCTATCACTCGCTCCCTCTACATTTCATCATCTATGGTACGTCTACCTTATGTATGGTCTAAGGCCTAAGGGAGAAGTTTAGACAATCAAACATTTAGTCTAGAAGGGGGAATCAAGAATCACCCGTCTCTATTTAGAACAATACTATTATAGTCAATAGAAAAGAAGTAGCCGTGATGCAAGGACACGTTAATTACTGTTGACAGTAAGACGAACAGCAAGAGGGAGGGAAGGGGATTTTAAAAGCACAATAACATTTGGGATATCCATAATTCCTTTTCGAGAACATGCACTTCAACGAGGTCCCCATTTTTATTTAAAAAATGGAGCCTCCCCTGAATAGGATGTTAGATCGGACGATGGTTTTTTTTTTCTCTTAAGCGCATGTCGAGACGATAAGAATTGAAGTAAAAAGCGAGGATATGTAGGTCTTCTATTGTAGTTGTCTATCTGATCATGTCTTGATTTACGATAGTACCGCCCAAAGCCATGCGAAAATTGGGGTGGGGATGGGTGAAGGGTGCACGTATCCCCTGGCGATAACATCCGAAATGGGGGGGGGGGGGGTCGTCAGATTTGTTTTAGATAGGACATTAATAGTGAATTAAACTATCACATCACAATGCACGTAACAAAGACAAGGGGCGCCTAAATCGTCTTATTACTTGTCCCCCCCCCTCGTGGCACTATTTTATTCTATATATTGAGGAGCGGCATTTTCAGGTTTCAACCCAGGGCGCCGTTTTTCCTCCGGCACGGCCCTGGACACGTCAAAAAAAAAAAACAAAAAAAAAAAACTCAGTTCCGTTAAGTAGTGTCTCGTTCTTCAGAAAAATGAAACCCCAAGTAAGCCATGCTATATTTGCAGATCACTCAACTTCTTATCTTTCAATTATTAAATATAATAAAGGCGAGTTTTTCTTCTTCTGCTGCTATCACCACCCCGTTTCGGTGTCACAGCCCCCCCCCCCCCCCCAAACTTTCGTGGCAAAATGTTGATTCAATAATCATTGGTGAACGTCTTCATGTACCCTCAGTCGGAGCGGTTCTCAAACTGTTTCACATTTACCGCTAGAGGGTAAAATTGCATGGTTACAGGTCTTAGAGCAATATGTAACATACCAAAATTAAGTCTATCTATACCAAATTACACAAAAAATAAATACACATGGTAGTGGATGAAGTTTTTGCTGGGTTGTGTAAATGGGACGACATTTTTTAACAGTTTAAGACCCCCTTTTCATCCATTGAGGTTAGAATTGAGAGAAACGACTTATGCGCAACGCAAAAAAAAAAAAAAAGAAGTAGAAATAAATCTTCATTAAATAAATGCAGCGTAGAGAGAGCTTTCGGCACCGTTGCCCCCCACCTCCCCCCAAAAAAATAATTAAATAAGCCTTATATTTTCTGGCTCCGCCTTTGGATAGCGATGCAATTTACCATCCCTATAATCCGATTCAACAGATTATGGCTTCCATTTCCCTTGCTCTGACATTTTGTTCTCTCCCCCCCCCTCCCCACCCTTCCTTTTGGGGTTGGTTTCGATGTGTTCCCGGTGCCTACATTGTAGTGGAAATGTTGTGTTGTGCTCATCTCATCTGTTGGTTGTTAAATGCACCACTTTACATTATTTTTGTTTCTTCTTTCTTTCATTTTATAAGCTCTTTTGATAAGCTCTTTCGATAAGCTCTTTTGATAAGCTCTTTCGATAAGCTCTTTCGATAAGCTCTTTCGATAAGCTCTTTCGATAAGCTCTTTCGATAAGCTCTTTCGATAAGCTCTTTCGATAAGCTCTTTCGATAAGCTCTTTTGATAAGCTCTTTCGATACGCTCTTTTGATAAGCAATTAAATAATTGTAATTTTTAGCCATACGTAAGGCTAATTTATGAGAGATTTTTTTCTAGCGCAAGCTGTCTGTCAGTTGCGTCTCCATATAAGATTATATCTTGTATGCAAGTGACATACTTTTAAATACATGCAACACGTGGCAAACTCCCCCGCAAAAATTGTGATCCCCCCTCCCCCAACCGACTTTTAAACACTTATTTAATTTATACATTTGATAAAAAAACAATAATAAAAGTTTACCTCCCTCTTTTTTTTTATTTCGAAAAACTCTTCCGAGGCACAAATTATAGAAGATGATGATGATCATCATCATATCCATAGTCCTTGGACCGTTGGGGCGCCACAGATGACATGAAAACTGTCCTCCTCCATTCCTCTCTGTTTTCTGCACCTCGCTCAGCATCGCAATAGTTTTAGTCCCGTCCACTCTGCGATGCTAGATTACAAAAATAATGGCTTGTTGGACCCTCGACCTATTGAACTATCAACACAACAGCACAGTGTTTATGTTCTAGACTAGAAATTACCATCCTTGTTACACTGATGCTTGAGCAGTGAGCTCCACGGCCCTCAGTTGCGGGTTGGGAATTAACAATGACAACGGGTGTGCAAAAAATTTATAAATTATTTATTATATTGATTAATTCTTTATATATATATAGTATAACTCAAACTTTATGTTGTTCTTTAAATCATATAAATGTTATCGAATATCCAAGTATCCAATGGATATCTTTGCTTACATTCATCGATAAATGTGGACTATATTATATAATGACTTAATCAGCTATATAATTCAGAAAGTTTACAAAGCAAAATTTGATAAATATGAAACCATCTTACAGAATGAAAAAAATAGCCCTTAATTCTAAAACTAAGTTGTGGATGCGGCTTCTCGTCAACAAGCAATCTTCCAAGACGCTACGTATCAAAAAGGCTGTCTCATACGGTCGGAGGGGGGGTGGTGCGGGGGGGGGGAGGGTGTCTGGTTTAAATAAGAATTATTGGCAACGGGCTGTCCATCTATTGTCACCCGCACCCCCACCCACCCCGGGGGGCTGAGTTGGCCCACAGTGCGGTGCGTCCTGCTGGAGCCAATCTATGTGACGATTCAGTGGTTGACCCGTAGAAAATATCCATTATTTTCTCACGGGGCGCGGGGGGGGGGGTGCTCAGCTCGGATTACGGGTGCGCGGTTCAACTTGGGGGCGCCGAATGAAATTTTAACAAAAATATAATGAGAAAAGGTTTGATGGACAGGGGGCTGAATATGATTAATTTTGTTTTTTCTGCAGGTCGGGGGGTTGTGGGGGTGGAGGAGGGGGTGGCGCTGTTGAGCTTGGCAGACGACTCATCATTGAAGAAATACAAGTTTGATTTCGCTGAGTAAGGCAATGCTATACTACGGGCATTGCGGGTGTACAGAGAGACAAGAGGTCGGCGGGTACCAACTCGCCTTGACCCTCCCCCCCGCCCCCACCATTCTCATCCGATTTAACATTGTAACGTGGCCATGCACAACTGAAGAAAACCGAAAGAAAAAAAAAAGGGGGGGGGGGGCTCAACCAGTGTCAGATCGTTGAAGGGTCCACTAAGTTTGCAGGGACAGCGATGCAGTTTGGGGGGCGAAGAGCCATTTGGTCAGACTTAATTTTTTTCGATGATTATTAAAATTACAGTGCATAGCCCCCCCCCCTTTTTTTCCAATTCGTGGGGTTCGACGAGGGGGGCGGCGGCACTGGTCCTTTATAATCCAACAACATGAGAATTACCCCCCTCCACTCACACACACAATTCCCTCCCCCCCCTTTTTTTCTCGCTTCTAATTATATTTTGTGGAAACTTGAAGATTAAGTTTATATTGACAAATTTACAAGAAGCGCTTTTTTTTACCCATTCGGTCTACCCAAGTGGAACCCATGAAGATTTCCGGGAACGGGGGTGTGTGTAATAGGGGGGGGGGGGTTGTTACATTGTTAAGTTTTCAAACATGCTGTTAACATTTCAAACATGCTGTTAACATTTCAAACACGCTGTTAACATTTCAAACATGCTGTTAACATTTCAAACATGCTGTTAACATTTCAAACATGCTGTTAACATTTCAAACATGCTGTTAACATTTCAAACATGCTGTTAACATTTCAAACATGCTGTTAACATTTCAAACATGCTGTTAACATTTCAAACATGCTGTTAACATTTCAAACATGTTGTTAACATTTTAAACATGCTGTTAACATTTCAAACACGCTGTTAACATTTCAAACGTGCTGTTAACATTTCAAACGTGCTGTTAACATTTCAAACATGCTGTTAACATTTCAAACACGCTGTTAACATTTCAAACACGCTGTTAACATTTCAAACACGCTGTTAACATTTCAAACACGCTGTTAACATTTCAAACACGCTGTTAACATTTCAAATATGCTGTTAACATTTCAAACATGCTGTTAACATTTCAAACATGCTGTTAACATTTCAAACATGCTGTTAACATTTCAAACATGCTGTTAACATTTCAAACATGCTGTTAACATTTCATTGTTGCTCTGCTCAACTAGTTCTTTTTTCTTTTTTAAATTTACAAAAAAATTGTGATACATTTAACCAATCATACAATCATACAATCATGTAATCATACAATCATACAATCATACAAGAGGACAAGTCGTCTACCTCTCCCTGCGTGACGGACTCGCAAGGGTCAACAGCTTTTTCTCTTGAGGACCTGTCATCCGCAATCCATTAGTTTTTTTAGGCATTTTCTTTTGTTACAAAACATTACTATCATCAAGAGTCGGAGCAAAAATCTTTATTTTTTTTTTTCTTCAAACGACTCCGACTCGACCAGTGTTTTAGCTCCGCAGCCTTGTCCTTTCTCACACCATCACAAATACTTCTCTTAACTAAACACAAAGTGCACAAAACAACCTCTAACGGCTCTTTGTCTCTCTCTCTCTATATATATATTTTTTTTTATATATTAATATTAAAAAGAAAAGATGATAATTGTTCAACATCGATGCATACTTTCATTACTCACTAACACATCTTGCCCCTGTGACCTGGAACATCCTCCCCCCCTACCCCGCCGCCCCCCTTCCCTGCCACTTGTGCCGTCTTGACACACACCCCATCTTCCAGGAATCTGGAGACGAGCCCTCATGCCTAATCAAGGCCAATCAGATGACATGTCCGTGGGCATTAAGCCTGAGGTAGACTTACCTTTTTAGTTAAGCCTCTCCACCAGAAAGAAACAGAGACAGTATAGTCTTACTACTGAAGAGATATATATACAGTGGCGTCGCTAAGGTCAGTGTCGCCTGGGTTACCGGAAATTTGATCGAAAGAAATTTCGTCGACGGAAAATGGATCGACGGAAATTTGATCGAATGGAAATTTGGTCGAATCTTTTTTTCAGTTCAGGCGTTAACATTTTCGTCAAATATCTGTTTGAATGCATTATACTATATAGTAAAACAAAATAATGCGTTCAAAAAGAAATTTGACGCAAAATTTTAACGTGTAAACTAAAAAAAAGATTCGACCAAATTTCCGTTCGATCAATTTTCCGTCGAAAAAATGTCTTTCGATCAAATTTCCGGATACGAGCCTCTCCACCAGAAAGAAACAGAGACAGTATAGTCTTAATACTAAAGAGATATATATATACAGTGGCGTAGCTAAGGTCAGTGTCGCCTGGGGTGGGTCAAGAGTTTTCTTTTTCTCATTTCATAATTTTGACCGGGTGGATGGGACTCGTTAACTTTGGATGGAAACTCATCTAAGAGAAGGAAACTCATGACTTCAAACAAGGGAATGGAGTTCCGTAGGCGGATACCATTGGCACAACGAAAAATTCCGACAACTCCTGCAACGCCACGGGTGCCAAGCTGTATCATTAATATGATGTTCCCTTGGGGTTCTTCTTCTATATTTTGAGGGCCCACGATCAATGAATTGATCATTCTGGCTCCTATGTTATCCAGCGGCGTGGAGATATGCGATTTGCTGTGTAGGGAACCCGTTTATAAACCTTAAAAAGAGTAATCCCAAGCCCTGTGGATGTCGTCCTGCGAAGTCCACGCCATCGTCACATTGTGACGGATGGATGCCAGCAAAACTTTGACTGGATATCCGTATAACTTCTTTAAAAATATCACCTCAGAGCACTTCCTAGAAAAACGTATTAAGATAAGACACGTTAAGATAAGATGATAAGATACGATTCTTTTCTTGATCCAAATAAATTGACTTGTGTTGCTTTTAAAAAAAAAAAGTATTGCAGATATTCATTTTCAGCACGTAAATGAAGACATTTATCAACCAAAACAACATTTTACAATTATACGGCATTAAACACAAAGACATCTAAAGTATTTTCTCTAGCGTAGAAATCAGCCGTTTTTGAACTCCCTTGGTGACAACACTGACGTTAATTAGTGATCATTTAAATGTGATATGACAAAGCTGTTTAGTCGCTGTTCTGGTCTGTAATTCACTTTTCATTTATTTGTTCAACTGTATCTTTTATACAGCTATGACGAGTTTGTTTAAATTATTTATTTATTTATTTGTTATTTATTTGTATTTTTTGGGGGGTGGGGCAGGGGGGGTTAAATTTTTTGAAATCTATATTATTTAAGCTATTGTTTAGGGCAGTGGTCGGCAAACTCAAGACCGATTTGTGACCGACCGGCCGAGCCGCATGCAGTTTGCCGACCACTGGTTTAGGGCGAGTCTTAAGCTCAATTTTTCCCTCTGCTTTTAAATACCTCTGCTTTAAAATAGATATTTGTATAAGCCTTAATTATGATTCAAAATAATTAATTCAAAAAAAAAACAACAACAACAGCTTTAGTTTTCAAGCACCGTTTTAAAAAACTGCGCTGTTTTCAAACACTCTTTGCGTTGTTTTCAAACACTGTTTGCGCTGTTTTCAAACACTTGCGTTGTTTTCAACGAAGTTTAACTCTTAGGACATTGGGTTTTTATTTGTTGTTGTTGCTTTCAGTTAATTGTCTCATTCCGTGGCCTGGCACTAGTGTATAAAGCGTATTTTGTTAATCTAAATCGTCAACAACTCTTTTGATTCAACTCTTATTTCAACTAAGCCGAGCGTAGTGAAGTTCGTGGCTTTTTGTGTGTGATGTTTTTGCTCCGAATAACTTATTCGTACTTGGAACCTGTTTTAAGATAGTAGCCGATATAGAGTAGATAGACAAGATACCTAATCAAAATGCTTAACCAACCGTTTCGCTGAAGTCGGCCCTCGTGGTGTTTGTTTGTCTACGTCGGAAACTGCACGTCCCTTTTCTTAAATGAAAAAAAAAAGTTTTTATTTGAAAAAATATTAAAACTTTATAGCGTGTGTTGAAGGTGGGGGAAAAAAAAAGGGGGGGGGGGGTAGAAAAAAATAGGGAAAGGAGAGGGGTAAGTAGAGGGCTGCAATAATTTTCACCTGTGGAAATCTCGTCACGGGGGTCACCATGAATATCCTACAAAACATCTCGACCAATCAAAACACCGCGTCCTCTCTTCACACAGCCTCTCTTCCTCGCTTGCTGAGCCGTGCGCGGACCAAACCAGCGAACGCGTTTACAAACGATAAGGTGAGGGGGGAGAGAAGGAAAAAAAATATACACACAGACTACGGGAGTTTCTGAAAGTTTTGATCGCAACATCTGGACACGATATTTTACATTGTACGACTGTTATAAGCGAGTGAAAATATTTGTGTAACACATTCGTGGATAGCGAGGATAAAACTACACACCTTGACTGGTTCTTTCAACTGTTTAAACAAGGATAAGTGCCGAGTTTATTGAAGTAACGCCAGCACACCACCACTGAAGTAAAAGTAAAGGCCGCTGTGATTTGCTGGAGAGGCCTTAAAGCTTCTGTGATTACTTGGTTTGGTGGGTCTAGTTCGGGAAGTTTTAGTTTCGTGGATATACGACCTTTTCGTCTTGTGTGTTTAAATCAGGCTGCCCCGATAATTGGGTTTTGCCATTGCTTACTTCTTGTTGGTGGAAGAGTTCACCAATTACTTACAGCTCCGGGTGTTTCTCTGTGGATTATTATGTTTTCTTCACGCGTAGCCTTGAGAGAATGCAGGGCTCCAGTGTAGGCTAAACTCATACAGGTAAGGTTGGCTCTTAAAGTTACCGGGATCTGTGTGTGTTGTGGCTGTCTTCTGAGCCGCGTCTTGCTCGGCGCGGACACCTCTCAAAAGGCTGTAGTCAGTAGTAAAAATTGAAGTAAATAACAGGATACTACCGCTACCGTCTTTCGGCTGTGAGTGTGGAATATAGGTTACTGTTAAATTGTGACTGGATTTTCATATTTAAAAAAAAAAATGGCATGGACTTCTCCCAAATTTGATTTAAATCTAAAACATGTATGTGAATTTGAAGTTAGTCCGTTTGTTTACGTTTGTAATCATATAAATTATTTATAAATGGTTAGTGTTTAAAAGGTACCTTTCAAAGATCAAACACCAATTTGTAAGTAATTTTTATAATAATATATTTTTAGTAGTTATTTTCAAAATCGACCGTTTTCAGATTTAAAAATGTCAAATACTATTCCTACATGATAGAATAATAGGTCTATTGTTAACAATGTCTTTGGTTCCTTCCTCTCTCTTCATCATCATGGGCTATTGATCTGTACTGTTGTTGGTCGCTTAAATACTGAATCGTTTCTCTTTATCGCACTTTCCCTCACTTCTTATAATAAAAAATGTATTATTTAATATAGGCCTATGATTTTATTCTGAAAATTTAACAAACTAGTGAGTGACGTAATGAGTTATCGGGGATGAAATTTACCTGTTGTACTTTATAACAAAAATAACGGCAGATTCAGACTTGGTATTTTAAAAAAAAATATATATTATAATATATTATTTATTATAACAATAATTGCCCTGAAAACAAACTAATTACGAAAAAAAAGTAATATAGGCCTATTTCACAAACAATTAAAATTACTTAAGTAAGATTACGATACGATTCTTGACACTTGACATGAAACTTGACGACAGGTGGGATGGTCAGGTATATTGTGTAGTGGAAACATTGTCACGGCAGTTGAGTTCAGATTTTTTTACCTGTGTTGTGACTGAATAACCCAATGGTGTAGCAGGGAAATCTAGTTGCGTGGGTGTACTACCTTTCAGACGTTAACAACACACTCATGTCTGTTAAGTCTTAACACATCAGTCGCGTGACAAATCCGCTATTTATTAGATCACCAGTGACCATCCCATCGATATATCTCTTACACTGTTAGCACATGGGGTTTGGTTTTGGCAAAATTTTAAATATACCCGTTAGATATTCTTACAAAATATGACGCAAGTAATATTTACACGTGCCATGTCTATAACACACATACAGTTAAAATCTTGATTTATCGTTATCCACGTTTCTAACTACATGTAATTGGTGATTTCAATTACATATAATGGGAAAGGAAACTGAAACTAAAACTGCCACCTGTCTGCCCCCCCCCCCCTTTTTTTTTCCCAATATTAGCGACCCATTTTAAGCCCTAGGGGCCCAAAGAACCCGTCAGCCTCACTACAGACTTTCGTGGGCTGACCTAATCCCCTGCCTCAGTCTCAAATAAAGACTTGAGTTGAACAAATTGTCGAGGGACGACAACACGCCTTTTCTATTCCACTCAGCACTATGTGACGTTACCAGCTCAAACATGACGACATAATCCCCTTAAACACCATCATTTTAGATGGTACTCCTTACAGATTGAAAGTAACAGCAATTATATACTAATTAATAATGGGCAGTACATTTTATAGAAACCAATAAAAAGACTTTTTTTGAATAAGTCCAACTCTAGGAAAAAGAAGAAGAAGACAAAGAAAAAGATGGGAAGATAATATCAAAGAATGGACGGGATTAAAACTAGGCGATGCTATGCGTAGGGCAGAAGACCGAGAGGAATGGAGAAGAATAGTGTACATGTCATCTGTGGCGCCCCAACGGTCGAAGGACTACGGGACATGATGATGATGATGAACTCTAGGAACTCTAATTAGTCAACTGTAATATTATTTCAATGATTGGATATCACTATATTTTTTAAAGTCCACTGCTCGTTGGCTGTAAATTCTTTACAACTGTTTACTGTATTTTAAAATCAGTTTACGGTTTAAAATAGTAGTTGCTCTGGAAAAAAAAATCAATACGATTTGACTGTTCTATGCCTTGGGCTTGGTCCTAAAAATAATTTTAGACACTATATTTCTGAGATCCTAGTAAGCCTTTTTTTTGTGTCGTGTAGAGTCTCAGATGAAATAAAATAAGGTTTCAGCTGACACTAACGAAACTAAAGTGTTTTTTTTTTCAAAATTCCACAACTGCAATTTCCGAAGGTGTTTATTTGTAGGAAGTGGCCGCCTGCACCACACACACGTGACTGTGCTCTTCACTTCGACTTTGCACTATTACGAGAATCTTCCACTCGCAGTAGTGACACATTCTTTCACTTGCAATAGGGACACAATCATTCATTCCCAATAGTGAAACAATCTTTCACTTCCATCGAGGCAGACTCTTTCCAGATACCATGTACAAACATACTTCTCCTCCCCAATCCATGGCCCATAATTCATCCATATGTCATGTGTCATATGTCATGTGTTCACGATCATATGCAGGCATATCTCTACAATCTTTCCCACACCGTATACATGCTCTCCCACACAATATGGCATACAATATGTACCCTCAATGTTCTCCACACCATGTGCCCATAATCTTTCCCCACACCAAGACCAAGTGTCCACAATCTTACCCACATCACGAGCTCACAATTTTACCAACATCAATTTGGCCACAATCTTAACCACGTTACGTGCCCACAATCTTACCCACCACAATCTTACCCACCACGTGCCAACAATCTTACAAAATTTCACCACGCGCATTTCGTCTCTTGCAGACCATCTGCCGTCGGCCATTAAGGGCTCTTCGCTACATGTGACAGGATTTGCACACGCTGCACACTGGGACAGTTGCACCGCTTCTCGTTGCCCGCTCATCCATGACAGGCTCCCTTATAGTGTCGCACACCCCCCCCCCTCTCTTCCAACCACTACCCGACCACACTAACTAACAGAGAAGCACGACGGTGTCCCTGTCTCTATGGAAGTGGTTATAAATCCTCTGTTAAAAAATTAACATTTTTATTACTACATTATAAATGTATTCTTTTCCGTCCTTGCCCGGCAAGGAAAGGTTGGGGCTACTTCAGACTGCAAACCCCCCCCCCCCTTTTCCTTGCCTCACTGGTCCTTTATTACAAAACAAGATTTAATACTCTAAAGGTTTTTTTATAGGCTGTGAATATCAGGAGATGGGATGTTTGAATAGAAGCAGACAAGATAAAAGGAATCACTCGGGCGTGGACGGGGGACATAATGCATGGAATTTCAGGGTTTGAGTGGCTGCACGATATTATATAGGTTGGCGGGTTGGATAATCTTACCGTGATCTCGCACTGGGGACTTTCGTGTTGGCACACTTGAATAATCTGCGTAGTAGTTGCTCCTGTAACAGACATACCTCTATAGAATCACTCCTCTTGGTTCCAGTTACTGTAAATATTAGATATACGTATGTATTTTTTTTTTCGCTTAGAAGATCTGAATAAAATTGTATCCATTTCCCATATAAACTTTGAAGGAAAAAAAATTAATGGTCAACGCTGGTAAATCAGGTGAAGATAACGTTCATAAAGTTAATGTCTGGTTATTTTCGAACCGACGTTGTACAAATTTGTTGAAATTTATTCTTATTTATCTTCTGAGATGTGATTGGTTTGATACTCTTCTTCTAGTCGCAACAACGCAGAGTTTTTTCCCGATGACTTTGATATGTTGGCATAGACTATAGCGTCTCCACCTAGTTATTTTACTTTGAACAAGAAAATTCAATAAGAAAATATCTGTTCTTCTTGAAATGTTAACCCATGATTTTTTTCCCCTCCCCAGAATCACTTAATTGGAGACCAGGATTATCGTTGCTTAGAGTGACTCAAGGAGGCAGTTGCCCGATAGGATTATCTTCACTTGTCCCATTTCGGGCCGCGACATCCATAAATCAATTCACCATGTGGAATATGTGCACTGTTATTTTGCTGGCCTTCATCGCGGCAGAGCTGACCACTTCCGTGACCAGTTGGCAGCATGAATGGAATCCTAATCTCGTCTTAAGTAAACAAGGTAGGTTGGTCATAAATCGACTCGGGACCAAAGCCCCCGGGGGGGGGGGGGCAGTTCAGGTTATCCGAGCAAGATAATTGAGGTACATATGTTGGAATCCCATAAATTCATTGTTATGACATATGTTAAGATCCCATAAAGAAAGTGTTATGGCATATGTGAAGATCCCATAAAAATTGTTATGGCCTATGTGAAGATCCCATAAAGGAAATTGTTATGGCATATGTGAAGATCCCATAAAGATATTGTTATGGCATATGTGAAGATCCCATAATGAAATTGTTATGGCATATGTGAAGATCCCATAAAAAATGTTATGGCATATGTGAGGATCCCATAAAGAAATTATGGCATATGTGAAGATCCCATAAAGAAATTATGGCATATGTGAAGATCCCATAAAGAAAGTGTTATGGTATATATGGGAAACCCATCAAGACATTTTTAGACGTAAAAACCCTTCGTTATACAAATGGTCTAATTTTCTTAGTTTATTAAAATAATATAATTTAAGAGCTAACATTTTTAGTACATCGTTTGCATTTTATGAGATTTAGTGAAAACATAGTGTATAGTTTGTATATCATGAGATTTAGTGAAAACATAGTGTATAGTTTGTATATCATGAGATTTAGTGAAAACATAGTGTATAGTTTGTATATCATGAGAGTTAGTGAAAACATAGTGTATAGTTTGTATATCATGAGAGTTAGTGAAAACATAGTGTATAGTTTGTATATCATGAGAGTTAGTGAAAACATAGTGTATAGTTTGTATATCATGAGAGTTAGTGAAAACATAGTGTATAGTTTGTATATCATGAGAGTTAGTGAAAACATAGTGTATAGTTTGTATATCATGAGAGTTAGTGAAAACATAGTGTATAGTTTGTATATCATGAGAGTTAGTGAAAACATAGTGTATAGTTTGTATATTATGAGAGTTAGTGAAAACATAGTGTATAGTTTGTATATCATGAGAGTTAGTGAAAACATAGTGTATAGTTTGTATATCATGAGAGTTAGTGAAAACTAGCCGTAGTATAGGAATATAACAAATCTAGTGATCTGTCCCCCCCCCCCCCGCCCCACCACTCAACTCATTATTTCCTGAGCCCAAACTTGGACCAGAAGCTATTAAATTGGCCTGTGTGTTAAATGTTAGATTATATAATATTTGTTATCTCTAAAATATTTTAAAATATCACCAGTCTCATCAAACGTGGTAGCTCAGCTGACAATTATTTGATTATTTTCTTGGTTTGTTTTGAAAGAGAAAAAAAAAAGATTTGGGTGGGGGGATTCACTTGTTAAGTTCGCCCGGTAAATTGGCCTTCCAGTGCCCCCCACATACTTTCAGACACTGGCAACTTTTCCTTATCTGCGTTAATCCTCCCCCCCCCCCCAACGATGCCACACTGACTGGAGCGAGCTCTAAGGTCGTGTCTCATTAAGATACATTTTATTGCCCCTGGGGTTGTTCTGGAGCCGGCACGCTATAATAATCCAATGGGAACTCTTTTCGAACACGGTTCATTATTTTAAGTTTAAAAAAAAAAATGTTTGGGGATGTTTTTTTTTTTTGAAATGTAATGGCCTTAAAATAGAAAAATCTGTCGCTGGGTTGTTAACGTTCCCATAAATTAAAGCGTCTCGGATTCAGAAGGTGTATTCTTTGGAATTTTAGGGACCGTGGTGAGCGAGTCGTTAAATTAGGGGAAAAAAAATATATTTAAAAAGTAATTGTTGCACACCACGTGACTTACTATTGGTTTATTTTTTTTTTAAAAGGTCAGTGGGACCTGTGGCTTTTATTTGAATGTACCGGTAAGTGATCTGGTGCCGTGGACTGGGCGGTTCAATTTGTTAAACAATTTAATGCTTATATTTAGTGCTCGTATATCAGTGTGATTTAGTTGTTAACTGTTGTATGGAATCTCTCGACACTAACTTAACGTATGGTGTTCTTTTAAGGCGGCGGTTCTCAACCTGTGGGGTGCGACCCTTTCCCAGGGATCGCCTAAGACCATCTGAAAACACATATACTCTACAGTTATGAAGTAGAAACAAAAATAATGTTAAGGCTGTGGGTCGCCACAACATGAAGGACTGTATTAAAGGGTCGCGGCATTAATAAGGTTGAGAACCGCTGTTTTAAGGAATTTGCATCATTCAGATCAGCGGTTCTCAATCTGTGGGTCGTGACCACTTTGGGGGACTCGAACGACCCTTACACTGGGGTCGCCTAAGACCATCTCGAAACACATATTTATGAAGCAGCAGCTATCATAATTTTATGGCTGGGGGGTCACCACGATATGAGGAACTGTATTAAAGGGTCGCGGCATTAAGAAGGTTGGGAACCACTGACTTAGACCAGACCGTCGACGCCCACCGCGCAGAATGATGTCTATCTTATAATATTTAGTCTAGTCCTTATGTCATCTTTTGGAACACTTCAAATGTTTAGTACAGTATCCAACGATGTCAGCATGTACACGCATTGTCATCTACACCATTGGTTCTCAACCTGTGGGTCGCGACCCCTTTGGAGGTCTAAGGACCCTTTCCCAGGGGTCGCCTAAGACTATCAGAAAAAACACAAACTCTACAGTGATAAAGTAGCAACAAAAATAATTTTGTGGTTGGGGTCGCCACAACATGAAGGAAGGCATTAGGAAGGTTGAGAACCGCTGATCTACACTCACGGGTGCTTGGTTTGAGGGCAAACGGGTGGGGTCACTCAATCACGATTTAAATGTATAACAATGGATTTATTCAGTGAAGAGAATCGGTTCACATAATGAGCAATACATGCTCACAAAAGCTGTCTAGTCAAGCAAGAAACCATGGCGGAATTTCCTCTTCCGTTCGGTTACATGCTGAGGGTCACACAATTTTCTCTCCCCTGCTATACACTATACATGTTGTGTTATATTTGGTTATTTTCCAATTTTCTGCCCCCGTCCATCTTCTTGCCAAATCTTGATTTAATCATTTATCCCCCCCCCCCCGCACACACACCCCCTCTCTCTCACACACACACTTTTCTGAACCCACACATCTCCCCGCCCACTAAATGGCACAGCAGGCTTTCTCATTCTCCACCTCTCACCCAGTGCATTTCACAACCCATCATCTTCTACCCTCCCCTTGTTCCCCCTCCCCCACGCCCTAAACGAAATCCTGTCAATGCAATGACAGAATATGTCACGCCACCCATCCCTCCCCACTTATACCAGCGGTTCTCAACCTGTGGGTCGTGACCCCCTTTGGGGTTCGCACGACCCTTTCCCCATCGGAAAATGAAGTGGCAAAGAAAATAATTTTTGTGGCTGGGGGTCGCCACAACACGAGGAACTGTACGGGTCGCGGCATTAGGAAGGTTGAGAGCCACTGACGTATACGATCCTGTAAAGTCACCAATGTTGCGACGCAATGAATAAGCAAGGGGTGAAAAGGGATTTCTAGCCCAGAGCGTGTTCACAAGAAATCTGACTGAACAATTCTTCAACGTCACGGATTGAACTACTACTATTATTATTGTTACGATGAACATACACTGTTGTGGTCTGTTATTGTTGTTGTTTTTTAACCGTGATTCTCCTTCGTACAACGTGAATGGGAGAGTTTGTTTACATTAGTTACCTGACGTACACGCGGTAATCGATTTTGGGATCGCTGGAGTCTGAGAGAGAAAAAAATGGCCCACGGGATATATATATATATATAGAAATATATACTATGTACGAGAACACGAAAAGTAAAGGCCGGCAAACGCGTTTACTCGTCTGTTGAGGGTTTTCCCCCTTTAAAAAAAAAAAAAGCACAGCGATTATTTCCCCTTGGCAACCCATTTATTCAGATTACAAAGCATTTCTAGACTTCACCTGTTCCTCGCGAGTCCACGGGGACATGTTTGAATTGTATCGCTTCAATGGTGTCTAAGTTAACGTCAGCTGTACTTTGAATCGCTGAATCTCGGAAAAGATTATGTAGATTCTGGTGGCCATGGCCAGTGGCCATTTATAAAATAGAATCTTTCCGGAAGTTTTTTTTTTGCACTGAAGTTTGGTGGTGCATGAGGGTAGCAGGGTGGTGCATGAGGGTAGCAGGGTGGTGCATGAGGGTAGCAGGGTGGTGCATGAGGGTAGCAGGGTGGTGCTTGAGGGTAGCAGGGTGGTGCATGAGGGTAGCAGGGTGGTGCATGAGGGTAGCAGGGTGGTGCTTGAGGGTAGCAGGGTGGTGCATGAGGGTAGCAGGGTGGTGCTTGAGGGTAGCAGGGTGGTGCATGAGGGTAGCAGGGTAGTGCTTGAGGGTAGCAGGGTGGTGCATGAGGGTAGCAGGGTGGTGCATGAGGGTAGCAGGGTGGTGCATGAGGGTAGCAGGGTGGTGCTTGAGGGTAGCAGGGTGGTGCATGATGGTAGCAGGGTGGTGCATGAGGGTAGCAGGGTGGTGCTTGAGGGTAGCAGGGTGGTGCATGAGGGTAGCAGGGTGGTGCATGAGGGTAGCAGGGTGGTGCATGAGGGTAGCAGGGTGGTGCTTGAGGGTAGCAGGGTGGTGCATGAGGGTAGCAGGGTGGTGCTTGAGGGTAGCAGGGTGGTGCATGAGGGTAGCAGGGTGGTGCATGAGGGTAGCAGGGTGGTGCATGAGGGTAGCAGGGTGGTGCTTGAGGGTAGCAGGGTGGTGCATGAGGGTAGCAGGGTGGTGCATGAGGGTAGCAGGGTGGTGCTTGAGGGTAGCAGGGTGGTGCATGAGGGTAGCAGGGTGGTGCATGAGGGTAGCAGGGTGGTGCATGAGGGTAGCAGGGTGGTGCATGAGGATAGCAGGGTGGTGCATGAGGATAGCAGGGTGATATACGAGGGTAGTTGGAATGATGCTGATAGTTATTGTTGCTTTCGTCTTCCTATCCAATAAAGGTTTGTTTACATTTTATTTTTCAACAATTATTTTTCATGAAAAAAAATTATTGTTTTTTTAAAGTTGTTCTATCTTCGTGGTCAACTATAGGTCAACAATGCGACATGAGAACCAATTTACAATATTTACCACCACGCCCCTTCCACCGATTAACAATATTTACCAGTAGCGCCCCCTCAACCAATTTACAGTATTTAACACCAGTGGCGTAGCGAGCTTAACCGGGGCATAATACCTTTTTAGCGCCCCCCCCCATTCGAAAACCATACAATATTATATGTAAAATATACCATTTGGCGCCCTTTTGTGAGTAGCGCCCGGGGCATGATGCCCCCCTTGCCCCCCCCCTCGCTACGACACTGTTTAACACTATCCAAACTAGCATAGCTGCCCACCCCGGAAACAAATCCTACATCTGTCTTGGCATTTAGATTTCTCCATGATGCTGTGGGATAAGTGGGATAAGCTTGCTGGTCAGTTGACCAGGTCAACAGTACAAACGAATGAATCATTTGTTTCATGGTAAAAGTTAATGCTAAATTTAGAAAAGCACATGCATTTTTGCTGGAAACAGAAAGAAAAAGTGCAGTGGGGTTTGGGGTGGAGAGTGTGGGGTGGGGGGTGGGGAGGCAATCGGTTCAATAGTAGTAGGTTGGGGATAGGGGGGGGGGGAATCGTTTCAATAATAGTAGGTTGGGGGCGGGGGGGGGAAGGGGGCCATCGCACTTTAAGAAAGTGTAACTGTAAGTTCACTCACGCTGGCTTTGCCTGTGCCAAGGAATGTAATGACAGCGAGAAGTCTCAAGAGTTAAGGTTTATCGAAGACATTTCGCCAGGTCCCGTTACCTTGAGAGAGTTTGTACCTGGCTAATCTTGAAGTCAAATGTGTAGTTACCTTTTTTTTTTTTCCTTTACTTTTTTTGAGTGAGTCATAGTCTGCACAGTTCACTTGAAAGTGTGATAACATTTTTTTTTAATCGCTGCACCTGCCCTCCGCTCCGGTCCCTCCCTAGCCGCCATTTTGCACATATTCCCCCCTCCCCCCACACCCCCACACCCTCTATCACGTCTGAACATGGAAAGATTGTTTCCTTTTTGCACCGCTCCAAAGTCCCGTGTAATTAACTTGACTTTGAACATATCCGAATGTTTTGGTTGGAGGGGAAAAGGGGGGGGGGGTGTTTGTTGCCGTCCGCCGGATGCATGAGCGGGCCGAGACGTCAACAAGAGCGGGCCGAGACGTCAACAAGAGCGGGCCGAGACGTCAACAAGAACGGGCCGAGACGTCAACAAGAGCAGGTCGAGACGTCAACAAGAGCAGGCCGAGACGTCAACAAGAGCGGGCCGAGACGTCAACAAGAGCGGGACGAGACGTCAACTAGAGCGGGCCGAGACGTCAACAAGAGCGGGCCGAGACGTCAACAAGAGCGGGTGTCTGTTAGGACTCGGACGGACACGTTGCTCAAAACGGTTGACAAGCCACGTTGAAAGCCGACAAGTGTTACACGATTTGACATGCGATACAAGATTTGACGAGGTCGATAATAATTTACCCAGAGGTGGATGGAGTGGGTGGGCGGTGTCGTAACTAACGAGCGGGGGGGGGGGGGGAGATGCATCAAGTAAGTCTATGCACCCATATATAGAGACGCTATGGGATTATTTCCAGCGTTAAATCGATATATTTTTTTTTACCTTGATAATTGATATGTTTTTGTGTGTTGTATTTCACGTTTTACGACTTTGACCAAATAAATCTTTCACAAGCGGACATTTTTGCCCCCGGGGAGATAAAACCTTATGTACATGATCACACTCCACTCCGCCAAAAACCTCACCACACAGCAAAGCTCTTACAAACACTTATGTAATATTATTCAACATAAAAAAAAAATGCTCGAATGTGAGCCTGTGCCCTCAACGCGTGATCCTTCCATATGAGGCCCCCATGGAGAGATAAGGGTAATGATCGTTGGTAAACAAACACACCGTTGAAAGCCCACGGACCCCCGACCCCCTCGCGCCGTCAAAGTCTTTAATGCTAACATGTTAAGGACCGCTGGTCTGACTCATATGCTACTTTAAGTACTTTGTACCCATATCTCCATTTGCGGGGTTTTTTTGCCCCCCCCCCTCTCTCCCCATTGCTTATTGGTTGCCAATAAATCTTACACTTCCAGTGACCCGGGACATAGTGCCGTTTCCAAACTTCTCTGCATTATGTTTGATATCAGAACGTTCACGGTAGCCACTTCTCTGCATTATGTTTGATATCAGAACTCTCACGGTAGCCACTTCTCTGCATTATGTTTGATATCAGAACGTTCACGGTAGCCACTTCTCTGCATTATGCTTGATATCAGAACGTTCACGGTAGCCACTTCTCTGCATTATGCTTGATATCAGAACTTTCACGGTAGCCACTTCTCTGCATTATGTTTGATATCAGAACTTTCACGGTAGCCACTTCTCTGCATTATGTTTGATATCAGAACGTTCACGGTAGCCACTTCTCTGCATTATGTTTGATATCAGAACTTTCACGGTAGCCACTTCTCTGCATTATGCTTGATATCAGAACTTTCACGGTAGCCACTTCTCTGCATTATGTTTGATATCAGAACTTTCACGGTAGCCACTTCTCTGCATTATGTTTGATATCAGAACGTTCACGGTAGCCACTTCTCTGCATTATGTTTGATATCAGAACTTTCACGGTAGCCACTTCTCTGCATTATGCTTGATATCAGAACTTTCACGGTAGCCACTTCTCTGCATTATGCTTGATATCAGAACGTTCACGGTAGCCACTTCTCTGCATTATGCTTGATATCAGAACTTTCACGGTAGCCACTTATCTACATTATGTTTGATATCAGAACTTTCACGGTAGCCACTTCTCTGCATTATGTTTGATATCAGAACGTTCACGGTAGCCACTTCTCTGCATTATGTTTGATATCAGAACTTTCACGGTAGCCACTTCTCTGCATTATGCTTGATATCAGAACTTTCACGGTAGCCACTTCTCTGCATTATGTTTGATATCAGAACGTTCACGGTAGCCACTTCTCTGCATTATGTTTGATATCAGAACTTTCACGGTAGCCACTTCTCTGCATTATGTTTGATATCAGAACGTTCACGGTAGCCACTTCTCTGCATTATGTTTGATATCAGAACGTTCACGGTAGCCACTTCTCTGCATTATGTTTGATATCAGAACTTTCACGGTAGCCACTTCTCTGCATTATGTTTGATATCAGAACTTTCACGGTAGCCACTTCTCTGCATTATGTTTGATATCAGAACTTTCACGGTAGCCACTTCTCTGCATTATGTTTGATATCAGAACGTTCACGGTAGCCACTTCTCTGCATTATGTTTGATATCAGAACTTTCGCGGTAGCCACTTCTCTGCATTATGTTTGATATCAGAACTTTCACGGTAGCCACTTCTCTGCATTATGTTTGATATCAGAACTTTCACGGTAGCCACTTCTCTGCATTATGTTTGATATCAGAACGTTCACGGTAGCCACTTCTCTGCATTATGTTTGATATCAGAACTTTCACGGTAGCCACTTCTCTGCATTATGTTTGATATCAGAACTTTCACGGTAGCCACTTCTCTGCATTATGTTTGATATCAGAACTTTCACGGTAGCCACTTCTCTGCATTATGTTTGATATCAGAACGTTCACGGTAGCCACTTCTCTGCATTATGTTTGATATCAGAACTTTCACGGTAGCCACTTCTCTGCATTATGTTTGATATCAGAACTTTCACGGTAGCCACTTCTCTGCATTATGTTTGATATCAGAACTTTCACGGTAGCCACTTCTCTGCATTATGTTTGATATCAGAACTTTCACGGTAGCCACTTCTCTGCATTATGTTTGATATCAGAACTTTCACGGTAGCCAGGCTTTCTTGGCGTAGTTCTTAGTTAAAAAAAATTTAGGTTAGCTGGATAAAATTTTGGGCCTCTTCTGTGAAAAGTTGCAGACCTGTACTTGCCGCCTATTTCTCAAACAGGAACTGATGTTACACAATTTTGTCCTTTATCTGTCTTAAGGAAATCGACCACGATCACTGCATACACTATTTTTTTTATTTCTTGTTACGCTTATGTAGTTCAAGGTCACAATTCTTATTACTGTTACCATGTCCAGAGGGACCCAAAATGATGGTAAACCACTTCCCGTAAAAATACAAAACAACAAAATGGCTGCATGTGTGCTTAGCAGATTATGTCGGTGGTCCTTTCCTCTACGACGCCATAGTGTTGACGTCGTATCAGGAAACGTGTATGCTTCCTGGTGCTTTTCAAATGAAAAGCTGCCCCCTCCCACACACACACACACGAACCTACACACAGGAAATCCATACATTAATATTTCCTTTCATTGTTTATTTATCAACAAAGTATCAGCTGTGCTGTACTGGTGATTTATCAACAAAGTATCAGCTGTGCTGTACTGGTGATTTATCAACAAAGTATCAGCTGTGCTGTACTGGTGATTTATCAACAAAGTATCAGATGTGCTGTACTGGTGATTTATCAACAAAGCATCAGCTGTGCTGTACTGTACCAGTTTTACTTCTGGCCTATGTTAAGTATGCGCAACGAGTTAATGTTTGTACCATTGTACCTACTCATTGCGGATTGTGTCGGTGCTGCCCAAAGTGGTCGTCTGCGAAACAAGGCACGCGTGAATAAGAAAAATTACGCCATCTACACTTGACATGTTCACAAAACACTATATTTTGTTTAATAAGTCTTCTAAAACTAAGGATATTTAAAAAAAACTACCATTTTTTTAAAATTAAAAGCTCTCTATACTCTATACCATGCATATTCTAAAATCCCCATAGTCTTAATCTCTGATTCACCTCCACCTCAGACACACCACAAATGTGCCACGGGTAACCTTAAGGTCTTTACGGCCCTGATTTTGAAAGACGCCCGTTCCTCTCACCGCCTGTACCCCTCAGACCCCCTGACACTCTCACAATCACCCCTACCGGTCACTAGACCAGACAATAGACCCCGACAGATGTGCCACTGGCGCCTATAACCTACCAATAGCGCCTAGCGCGGGGGCAGCTTGGGGTCAAGACGCTCGTCTGTTACCGCCCAGCAGTGTCCCCTCGCGCTCTGATTGTTGGTGTGACCAATGCCCTCCACCCGAGTCGGACAAGTGTGACCCGTTTTTTTTACGACGACTCCCGACCAATAGGTGGGTCATGTGACAATTCAGTTACGGAGCCTGAGAGATGACTGCTGACTACAGCGTGGGTTTCTTTTAATCTCACCGGTTCACGATGGGTTGTTAACAAAAATTGGCTGAGGTTTCTCGTGTCACTCACGTTGACCCAGGACAGTGTGTCCAGCACTTCCACGATGGGTTGTTAACAAAAATTGGCTGAGGTTTCTCGTGTCATTCACGTTGACCCAGGACAGTGTGTCCAGCACTTCCACGATGGGTTGTTAACAAAAATTGGCTGAGGTTTCTCGTGTCATTCACGTTGACCCAGGACAGTGTGTCCAGCACTTCCACGATGGGTTGTTAACAAAAATTGGCTGAGGTTTCTCGTGTCATTCACGTTGACCCAGGACAGTGTGTCCAGCACTTCCACGATGGGTTGTTAACAAAAATTGGCTGAGGTTTCTCGTGTCATTCACGTTGACCCAGGACAGTGTGTCCAGCACTTCCACGATGGGTTGTTAACAAAAATTGGCTGAGGTTTCTCGTTTCATTCACGTTGACCCAGGACAGTGTGTCCAGCACTTCCACGATGGGTTGTTAACAAAAATTGGCTGAGGTTTCTCGTGTCATTCACGTTGACCCAGGACAGTGTGTCCAGCACTTCCACGATGGGTTGTTAACAAAAATTGGCTGAGGTTTCTCGTGTCATTCACGTTGACCCAGGACAGTGTGTCCAGCACTTCCACGATGGGTTGTTAACAAAAATTGGCTGAGGTTTCTCGTGTCACTCACGTTGACCCAGGACAGTGTGTCCAGCACTTCCACGATGGGTTGTTAACAAAAATTGGCTGAGGTTTCTCGTGTCACTCACGTTGACCCAGGACAGTGTGTCCAGCACTTCCACGATGGGTTGTTAACAAAAATTGGCTGAGGTTTCTCGTGTCATTCACGTTGACCCAGGACAGTGTGTCCAGCACTTCCACGATGGGTTGTTAACAAAAATTGGCTGAGGTTTCTCGTGTCATTCACGTTGACCCAGGACAGTGTGTCCAGCACTTCCACGATGGGTTGTTAACAAAAATTGGCTGAGGTTTCTCGTGTCACTCACGTTGACCCAGGACAGTGTGTCCAGCACTTCCACGATGGGTTGTTAACAAAAATTGGCTGAGGTTTCTCGTGTCATTCACGTTGACCCAGGACAGTGTGTCCAGCACTTCCACGATGGGTTGTTAACAAAAATTGGCTGAGGTTTCTCGTGTCATTCACGTTGACCCAGGACAGTGTGTCCAGCACTTCCACGATGGGTTGTCAACAAAAATTGGCTGAGGTTTCTCGTGTCACTCACGTTGACCCAGGACAGTGTGTCCAGCACTTCCACGATGGGTTGTCAACAAAAATTGGCTGAGGTTTCTCATGTCACTCACGTTGACCCATGACAGTGTGTCCAGCACTTCCACGATGGGTTGTTAACAAAAATTGGCTGAAGTTTCTCACGTTGACCCAGGACAGCGTGTCCAGTACATCTCTGTTGTCTGATGACATACCTTCTCGCCCGTCATCACAAGGACATCAAGCATCGTCACAGGTCATGTACCGAGGTACACAGCCATACAGGTAAAATTGATATTATTATTTATATGCCATGTCTATTATTTAAGAATGGAAACTTTCACACCCAACCGGTCGATACTACCATTTGTACCACACTTTCACTGATGCTAATATTACAAGGTCAAAATCATCTATGAAAAGAAAATGTCATATCCGACACATGGACAATATACGCCAATGTGTCGCTCGTACTGCAGTGTTCTTCAAGCTCCACTCACTGAAATGCTCTTATAACAATGTAATAAACCACAGATTCCCAACCATTGGGAAATTTACCTTCTCCACCACCCGGACCAGTCTGAACAAAAAATATCTTTGTCACGTGACAATATTTCAATAACCCTAATTGCATTACACAGCCAGGGCCTGTCACAAAGACGTTGTAATTAACACATTGTGAATTTCTTTGGATTACTGAAAGTTTTTTTTTTTTTTTTTTTTGTGTCTGGAGAACCAGACAGACGTCCACATCATTACGACAACAATCGACGTTATTTGAAACTTGCTCGACATTTTTTAAACGCAAATAACCAACAGCATCTTTAGGTCGGGGGAAGACGACCCGTGCCATAAGGAGTGGGTTGTGTTTATAAAAACTCAAAGAGCACCTTCTTTATGTGTGAGATGGGGTTGTTGTTCTTTTTTTTTTTTTTTTTTTGAGGTGGGGGTTGCACGGTTTCATTTAAGAAAGGATAAAAAAAAAAATATTTTAAAAATGTGCATTGACCACTTGAGTCAACGTGACTCTGTTAAAAATGCCTCGGCAAATGAACGTAAACGGTATGTCATGCCCCCGATGAAAGCACCTGGCGTCTTGGGCATTGTCAGGTTATTACGCCATCGGGCCACTAAGATTTGAGATCACTCCCAACAAAAGAACATAAGGGCCTATTCGTGCTCCTCTTACACTTTTTTTTTTTACATTATTATCTTTTTTTAAAAAAATATTTTTTGTGTGTTACCATTTTGTTTCTTACCTGACCATCCGCCTCCCATGAGTAATAAAATGAAATATAAATAGGTGTCGTTAGGCTTTTACCACCTATAAATAGAACACGTCCAAAATTAGCCCCCAGAAATCCCTATTTGCCCCCCTTCCCTTGGGCGGTGTCCTATCTCTTCCAGTTCATCGATGTTACTAGTCAGTCCGCCCGCCCCCCCTTCCCACGACCGTTCCGTTATCTGACTAAGCACTACACTAGGAAGGAGTGCATTTATTCATTTCATCTGGCCCATCGTTCTGAAAAGTCAGTGCGACAGTCAGTGAGGTTATCTTTGGAGTGACTGATTTCACTTTAAATTCAATTGTTCGCTTATAATTTGCCGTTGTTCCTATCTGTCAGGCCTGCGCCCCTGTCATATTGTTTGCCGTCACGGGGGGAGGGGGGAGAAGACAAACAATCGGGCATCGCGGCTGTTGTCTGAAACTTGTTAGTCTAAGGTCTCTTGGCCTAGGCCTGGGAGAAAGAGGAAAGAGAGGGGGGAAAAATGTATTTGTTGTAGATAAGCTCAATGTCTGTTGCTGACAATCCCTGTCTTGGAGTTTGGTTTGTGAGGTCAGTCCAACCCCCCCCCCCCCCACCCCACCCTTACACACACTTTTTCCTTTTTCGGTCGTCTTAACACTTAGCTGTCAACGAATTTTCAAGCTGAGTTTTTGGTTGGGGTTTGTGACTGTATAAAGTGGGGGAAGGGGGTTGTGGGGTGGTGAAGTGGGTTGTTGACAGCCCACTCATTGAGTGACCAGCCTTCGTCTCAATTTTAATTGTCATGTTTGGTCAGTCGGTGAATTTTGAAGCGAATTTGAGAAAGAGATATCAGAGAGAATGAAAGAGAGAGAGAGAGAGAGAGTGAAAGAGAGAGAGAGAGAGCGCGATATCGATTACACGACTGTTGGCTGGCACGTCAGCTGTTGATGACCATTTCAATCACGATTACATACAGTAAGTGTGCCCCACGCTGGCCACAGCAGGGAGTCAATCTCACGTCTGTAGTATGTCAACTGCTGGCTTCAGTGACTGTCTGATTAAAGAGAAATAGTCAAACACTAAAGCTTTTCGCAAACGAAAACATTTTAAATATATATGTTCAATAACCGTCTCACTTAAAAAACAACAGCTTGTCACAAACGAGAAAGAATAGAAAAAAGAAGCATGTCCATAATTGTGGCGTCCAATACTTGCATTCTTTTGAAAGACTGTCTGGGGCGCGCGTCATATCGCCACATCAGCTGTTTGCTTCATGACTGAATATGACCACTAATGATTATGTTGTTTTGTGTGGTAGTGTTTGTTGTCTTCGTGTGGCCGTCATTTGGACTGGGAAGCGGGTCTTTTAAAAGGCCGTATGAGCTCAAGTAAAGGTCCTAGAATATATCATGTTTACTTTCTTAAAAAATACGATTATAATGCCCAGTTGTATTTTGATTTTCGCCCATATTCAAAATTCCTTTTTTTTTTTTTTTTTTTTTAAATGTAAGAACCCGTATTTGAAAAAAAATAAGTTGAAATCAGTGTCGCGAAAACCCCATCACATTTAATTAAAAGGGTTTGGCAATTTATCGCAACCTTCCTGCCTTCTAAGACGCATTGACACTGAAGTTCACAACACGGTTATTTGAATGAATGGCTTTACCCCCTTCATCTTGTCTGGTCTCTCAACGGAGCTCAGTAAACCCACCACCTCCCCTTTTTTTTCCCTTCACAATTTCCTGCGGTCCGATAATTCAGGGAAGTTTCCTATAAAGAACCAGGACCAGTCATGGCAATCACGGAGGACGAATCATAGCTTATCACGGCAGTGGAGGTCGTTTACCTTTCCTGTTCCTGGAAAAGCTTCTCATTGTTCAAGGGCTGTTGTTTGGGGGGAAAGTGGGGAAAGGGGGGGGGGGAGTTCAGGTTGTGGCAATGTAGCTGTCACAGAAAGACGAGCGATCGTAACAATATCCTGGTACGTGGACAATGGTGGGTATATGAGTGTCGTCTTCCCCACCCCACCTCCCCGGCGCCCTGTAATTACACCACAACTTACTTGCTGAATGGAAGACATCAAAGATTGGATTGAAACTATCCATGGTGTACTAACGTTATGTAGAAGTTGAGACTTGAGTCATTGTGGCGATTGACCAACTGGAATGGCATGTACAACGATGGGATTGTTACAAACCCCCAATAATTTAAGTTCAGATTCAATGTGAGACAATATCCCGAAATAAGGAGCACGGGTCTAAGTTAATTTATACAGTGGCACCTCGAGTTACGAACTTAATTCGTTCCAGAACTCGGTTCGTAACCCGAAACGTCCGCAACCTGAAACATATGAAATCAATGAAATAAAGACAATCCGTTTCAAGATGAAAGAATCGTTCTATTTTTATTAACACCTGGTCGTGTACCCGACAAAACGCAAAGAATACGTGCACTTCACGGATTTAATAAAGAGAAAGAAAACAACCAAATGCATAAAGTGTAAAATTAAAAAAAAATAAATTCAGTCTATATTTCTTACCAAAAAAAAAAAGAAGAAATTTAGTATATATTTCTTACCAAAAAAAAAAAAAAAAAATTTAGTCTATATTTCTTACCAAACAAAAAATAAAAAAATTTAGTCTATATTTCTGACCAAAAAAAAAAAAAAAAAAATTTTGTCTATATTTCTTACCAAAAAAAATAAAAAAATTAGTCTATATTTCTTACCAAAAAAAAAAAAAATTTAGTCTATATTTCTTACCAAAAACTAATAATTTTGTCTATATTTCTTACCAAAAAAAAAAAAAAAACGATCGTGGGAAACGGGGGCGACCTCCTTTGCTATTCTGAATAATTAAATTCGGGAGTTTCTTGTCGCTGTCTCTTGGCAGCCAGCTGGGGATCTTTCTGCACCAAGAAACTAAGGAAATGCGTCGCTTCCTTTGCTGGAGAATGCTTCTGAAGTGGGCCACAGCGTTATCGTTCAACAGGTTTAGCATTACAATTGGTTGGATGATGGTTCACAATGAAGTCTTCCGCGTCTGCCCACTTGGTGCAAATTTCTTGAAACCTGGAAGTTGAAACGGTCATGGGGTCCTCATCATCGGACGACTCCTCTTCATCAACTGACGACTGCTCCTCATCATCGGACGACTGCTCCTCATCATCGGACGACTGCTCCTCCTTAATGGCTTTAGAGTTTCATTCTGAAGTGAGCTCTCCGCTGTGGTCCTCAAATAAGCTCCTCCTCGTTTGTACAGTATAATACGCGATCGTTTTTTTCTCTCTATTTCTCTCTCTCTCTTCTTCTCTCTCCCTCCCTCCCTCTCCTTCCCTCCCTACCTCCCTCCCTACCTCCCTCCTTCCCTACCTCCCTCCCCTTCATTCGTAACCCGAGGCACTGTTTGTTACCTGAGACAAAAATCATTCGAAGCTGTTACCCGAGGCGTTCGTGACCCGAGGCGTTCGTGACCCTAGGAGTTTGTGACCCGAGGCGTTCGTGACCCGTGGCGTTCGTGACCCGAGGCGTTCGTGACCCGAGGCGTTCGTGACCCGAGGCGTTCGTGACCCGAGGCGTTCGTGACCCGAGGCGTTCGTGACCCGAGGCGTTCGTTACCCTAGGTACCACTGTATAGAGAGAACACGTGCCAAGCAGCGAACGTGTCGGCAAAAAGCCTACTCCAGGAGCGTGTGTTTTCTGGTTGATTTAGCAGTGGGTTAAGTGTGCGGATTGAGTTGGCGTGGTTCATGCACCGGACTATGTGCAAGATGTGCAACATTCTCAAATCAAAAATAAAACCTGTAAAGGGAATGTAATTTATAAACCGATTTAAACGGTAAATGTATCAATAATGTGGGCTCAGACGACAGCCCTTAAATCACGCCGTGAGGGAGGGGGAGAGGGGGCACTCGCAATTCATAAACCTTTCTCAACAACTTGAAACAAAAGCAAAATGCTCAACAACACTAGCTGCATATTCACACATTTATTTAAGGCAGTCTAATATGGGAACAGATTGTAAGTAAATTACGCAAAAATTAGGCCTGTCAATCAGGGGCATTGTAAAGCACTGGTTTCAGGAAATGCAATTTTATCATCTCATATAGGATTGACGTCTAGAAAGGGAAAAAAATACTGGGTTCAGAAATGCGGCTGGGGAGATTTTTTGAAAAAAACTTCTTTTGAGAACCACTAAAAATAAATATACACTACAGGGGTTGGGGTGGGGGGGGGGAATTTAACGCTGAACTTTTTAAAAAAAGTGAAGGAGGGAAAACTTAAAATGAAGTCGTATGTCGTTATTGACTGATGGGGGTCAGCTCCCCTATACCGTGACATCTGTCCTGGTCATAACCCTTCACCTGTCCTTCAAACGTTAAGCCTCTCAAAGCACTTATTCCCCTACTCCAGCCACAAATCCACTGACAGCTTCGAAAACTAGTTTACAAACTATCCCCACCCCCCAACCTTGTATGAATTCACCTTGTGTTAAGTGTACATACCCCACCCCCACACACACACCACCAAAACACCACCCCCACCCCCACACACCAAACCCCCGCCAAAACCCCACCCCAACACCCCACCCCACACACTACCCCCACACACCACACCACACACACCCCCACACCACCCCCACACACACACCACCAGTACACCACAACTACCCATGCACTGTTTATAAATAATATCACACATTTAAAAAAAAAAAATGTAGATCTACGTCTGGCCTGAGTTCGGTTACGGTGTCGTGCTGTGGTAAAGTACTCTGTACTGGGTCCACAGAAATGGCCATTTTGAAGTTGGCATTTTAAAAATTTAAATAGAAAAAAAATAATCAGACAATTTTTCTAAAACATGTCCATATGGTGAATGTTACAGATCGATGATCAAGCCCCGCTAAAGGGGGGGGGGGCGCGCCTTTTGAACGTTTGTTTGCACCGTACTGATACTATCACGCATATCTGTAGATCGGTTTCTCTGTTGTCATTTGAAATACTTTTCTTACCAGGCAGCGGGTACTACCAGCGGTTCCCCCACCCCTAGAAATTTTCGAGTATTATGGAGCCCTCGGGTATACGACATTGTCTGAATGGAACGCGTAAAAGGGGATCGGTGTGGTAGAACTGCTGTGGCGCCCCTTAGGGATTAACGAACATTGGGGTCGCGTGGGGTTACCTTCCCGGTCTCATATCCCTGTAGAAAACGGGGCATACGGCCCACAGTTCTGGAACCCGTGCGGGTACAAATTATTATCTCACGTCCGTCAAATTCCGAAGCTGTTGCAAAATTTGAGTTTTATTTTTTATTAAAACTATTTAAAAAAAAAATCTGTTGTAATCTCTTCGCCTGGAAAGGGTCCAAGAATATCTTTGTATCACTTACTCTACTGCAACATGGGATACTTTATAGAAGACGGACTTCTTTTATTTAATCCACGGTATTGGCACTTGTTACGGGTGGGGAATTTAAGATATGTCGGATTCCCTGGTTGTTTACAAATGTTACGATAGGCGACTCCGCGGCGCACCAGCAGCTATGTGAGCGTTTTTTTAGGGGGGGGGGGGTCGGTTAAAGGGGTTGGATGACCTCCAACGGAAACTTAAGTAAAAGTAAAACATTTAAAACCTAACAAAAACGGCAGAAAACGTATTCAACATATGGGAGAGGAAAGTTCTCAGGAAAATACATGGACCAATAAAGGATGAATATGGATGGAGAATACGAACCAACCAGGAATTGTACAGTCTGTTATCGGGATCCCACGATAGTAGCAGAACAAAAATAAAATAGGGTAGGCTAAGCTGGGCAGAACATTTAGCTTCAGTTCAGACGATCAAATTTCGCGTCAAATTGTTGTATGAACGCACTATTTTGTGCGTGGTTTATTTTTGGGGAAATTTAATCAAATAGTAATTTGAAAGTTGTGACAAGGCTTCATACACGAATTGCATCAAATGCTTGAAGGAAAATTTGATCGTGTGAACCGACCCTTAGAGAGAATGTCAAATGATAGAGGAGTGGAGAGTGTGCATCACCAAAACCCCAGAGGAAAACGGCTCAAATGCAGACCTTAGTGGAAGGAAGTGGTGAGGCAGGCCAATGCCCTACATGGGCTGTAGCGTCACGGGGTTGGATGGATGGTCTGAGTGGAAGGAAGTGGTGAGGCAGGCCAAAGCCCTACACGGGTAGTAGCGCCACTTGGATGGATGGAACATTTAAAATGTCTTAAAGTGGACAAAAGGCTAGTGAGTTATTTATGACTAATTTGAAGGCTAGTGAACTAAGGGCACCGATTCAAATGAAATAAACCCCAAACAAATCCGTGTGAATCCACAATAGTAGATGAGATGGATGTAAACAAGCAAAATTTATAACCCAAAAAATCTTGGCGAGCTAGAAAACTTAAAGATGAAATACTGTGTTAATCTTATCCTAGTACTTACTTCCAGTAGGTGACTTTAATTTGTTCGATATTCTGGTAGATGGTCTTAATTCGGAAGATGTTCTTAGATTGATAGTTGTTCTTAGATTAGCAGATGTTCTTATATATAGTCTAGTTCGTGGTCGGCAAACTCATTAGTCGAAAGATCCAAAAATCAGCACTAGGATAATTTAAAAATTTGAGAACAAAAGTTCTTATCAAGAACTATGTTTTTCAGAGTCAAAAACGATTTTTGGCCGGCTGGCTGATCCGTGAAAGGGCGACTCGCCGGGTTTTTCCGACCACTGGTTTTGTAGATGTTCTTAGTTTGGCAGATGTTCTTAGTTTTATAGATGTTCTTATTTTGGCAGATGTTCTTAGTTTGATAGATGTTCTTAATCTGGTATTGAAACGATAAATCTAGTAAAGTGAGGTTCATTTCACAGATACGGGACGCTGCAGATTGCCCCTACTCTTCACATGTAATAATATGCTACTTTAATATTACTTTCACGTCAAGCATTACTCTCACCTCAAGCATTACTCTCACCTCAAGCATTACTTTCACGTCAAGCATTACTCTCACGTCAAGCATTACTCTCACGTCAAGCATTACTTTCACGACCAGCATTACTCTCAAAACAACTGACTGTATGATTGAAAGATTTTTGAGAGCTCTTGTGATATTCACATATTCAGTATCTTCTTCTTTCAATTGGATGATGCACTGCCCCCAACAGTCATCCGATCTGTCTGCTCAATGCACAGCGAAGAAAAGGAGCAAAGGCAAGTCTCGCCGAGCAGAGTATTGTGCCCTGACCCGCTCTGTGAACTTATCGCAACTCAGAGCTATAGCGTCGCGCATTGGGTTTCCGTCTCACGGAACACGTGGCCTCTTGTCTTTCATTGTCCTCGTGCGATGGACTCGTTGGAGCGGATCCTCAGGTGGTCCACAATAATGCCAACCAACAAGATTTTCCCAGTGCTCCTGTAGCTCGAACGTCCCAATATCTTCTTAGATCACTTGCGCTCTGCTCCCCCCGAATATGCCCCCACCCTCTGTTATGGCGAGTGTAGCAGTGGAGGGAAATTCTCCCGCAGTCTGCATGATGTGTCAATCTTTAAGTACGGTCGTTTGGTCGTGTGGGTCTTATGAAAGGCAGGTATTGAAAGGGCGCGGGCTTCCAGCCATGAGGCTAATGTATAAGAAGCATTTTTATTTTTTGTTACGTAATTTTTTTTCAATAATTTTTTTCTTTTTTAACTTCCAATAAGGCGTCGAGAGTGTCTGCTACTGTCTGCTTTACCTTGAAGGGGGGGGGGGGGGAGGGGGTGAAGGAAAGCATGTTGTAGCGTCGCAGATTTGGTAACTGCGTGAATACTTTCGGCGAATTTTTGTCTCCCTTGGTTCCAATGAATGTTATCTCTGAGAGTGAACGCTATAAAGTCAACACATAAAGAATATAGACGAGATAGACAGTTTTTCTTCTTTTTTTGTTTTTTCTTTTCTCAGCGGTCCCTTATCGTGGGGTCAGGGATACCCCATTGGGAGAAAGAAAAAAAAACCAATAAGATTTGGTCGATATCATTTGAAATTAATTTTAAAATACTGAATGTTCAAAAATCTGTTTCGTCGGCTACCTCAGTCCCAGCTGTTGAAGTTGTGTTCTAAACACTGGTGATTAGTTTCACGGACGTATGGGAAGACCAGAAACCCAACCAACAATTACTGCCCAGCCAGAACTACCACACAAGGGAGGCAGCAAGCCTAGTTTCTACGGTCTGCATTTCGACAACTTTCCCATCCCCCAATTTCGGACGATCGTCCATCTTCCCCAAAAAGTTTCTCGTCGTAGATAATAACATTTCTTTTCGTCGTCCGGTCTGTGGTGTCGTCCGGTCTGTGGTATCGTCCGGTCTGTGGTGTCGTCTGGTCTGTGATGTCGTCCGGTCTGTGATGTCGTCCGGTCGGTGGTGTCGTCCGGTCTGTGGTGTCATCTTGTCTGTGGTGTCGTCCTATCTGGTGTCGTCTCGTCCGTGGTGTCGTCCGGTCTCTGGTGTCGTCCGGTCCGTGGTGTCATCTTGTCTGTGGTGTCGTCCTATCTGGTGTCGTCTCGTCCGTGGTGTCGTCCGGTCTCTGTTGTCGTCCGGTCCGTGGTGTCGTCCGGTCTGTGGTGTCGTCCAGTCTGTGGTGTCGTCCTATCTGTGGTGTCGTCCTATCTGTGGTGTCGTCCGGTCTGTGGTGTCGTCCTCAGGGGATGGGGACCCTTGAAACTGCAACTGTGAATTTTTTTTATTAAAACTTAATAAAAAATAAATACATTGAGCGCCAATGCTCAAAGCCGTAGCGCCACCCTGCTACACTTGTGCAGGTTGTTTCTTTTACCCCTTTAAGTTCTGATAAAAGCTTATGTCAACATTTGGGGGGCTAGGGGGGCTAACTTGAGTAAACCTCAAAGTTAATATATCATAGTCATAAACTCGTTAAAACGGCTCGTTATAGGAACTTTAGGGCGTGAAGTAAAGAGACACCGACACGGGCGTCGCGCTCTGGGGTGGTGGTGCTGTTAAGGTCATTGGGTTGCTGCTGTTCAGATCCCTTAGTCGTCGCTGTTCAGGCCCTTGAGTGGGGGTGCTGTTCAGGCCCTTGAGTGGGGGTGCTGTTCAGGCCCTTGAGTGGGGGCCTTTTCGGTGCTATATATTCACTGAGCGCGACGTAAAATTTTACAGTGACCTCACATTTTAGTTTGGTCGCCGTGAGATAAATTTCCAATACTTGAACGGTTATCTGGGGAATATGACACATTTGAAATGCGGTCGATAATTATATATGATATATGTATTTACACATCGTGATAATTGAGTACAGTGAATATTTATGTTTTTTAAATTACCCCCCCCCCTCTAAAATATACATAAAACACGAATTTCGGGATGTCAAAATAAACATATTTGTGTTCTGTGTTGAGTTCTATATGATCCTTAAATCAAAATATAGTTTAATATGATTATCAATAATATATCAAATGTCAATATTAAGATATTTTAACCGACAATATATATATGATACATGTGTATATTAACCATACACTGGTCATCTGTTCTCCCCGTTACCAGCAAGCCCACTTGTCCTTGTTTGATCCATGCGCATTAACCGACAGGCTGTATACGAAACATAAAACAAGAGATGTGAATATCTCTGAACGCATCGGGAAAGTGGGGGGGGGGGGGGTGGTCTTTGGTGCTTGGTGTATCGTTTTTTTTAGATGTCGCTAGTAGAGGAGGTTGGTTCCTGCCCCCCCCCCCCAATATCACCCTTGCGTCCCCCACCCACCCCTGGCCGTGCCCAGCTCCATAGTTTGTTGCTCACTCTGGCGAGCAACCAACTGTCGGATTCAACCGTAAAGGCACCGCAATCTCTCGCTACGGATACCAATATTTTCTCATTTCCAGAGCCCCGGGGAAAAAAAAACAAGGGAAAAAAAAAACAAACGATTTGTCTTTGTGTACACGAATTCCAGCCAATTCTTACTAACAGGGCCGGCCACAAGAGGCCAATTCCGGTCATCCTCTCTCTCTGCTCATATTTCTCCCCCGTAAGTCCTTGCTCCTCTCCGCTGCCCGCCCTTGTTCCCAGAGAGTGTTTGGGAGGATGGTCGAATCTTGTTTTTTTTCATCTCATTCACTGGTGGGTGTGGTAAGGAGGCAGGGAGAGGGTGGGGGCGTTAGTGGGCCGAGCATTTATGGTTGAAAGAGGGAATTCTGATCCTTACAGTATGAATTGTGGGGGAGGGGGATATTTTGAGAAGTAGAAGATCGGTTCAGTTGAGGAGGAGGGAAAAGTGTGTGTGTGTGGGGGGACTGAATTACTAATGCTGACAAAGTGGAGGAAGGGGAGCTAACAGACGGAAGTTCGGACAGCTAGGGAAGTCTGAGAAATGAGCGGATTTAATCAAGGGAAAATGGGCGTGACCCGGAAGTTTTGATGACCAGTAATATAAGTGTGGCGTGCGTGGACTCGAGGGCAGGGGCTTCACGCGTGCAGGAGTGATGTGAGGTCGTCTCTAGGTTATCAAAGGAAAAAAGGGTGGAAAAAGGGGGGGGGGTCATCTTATCGTAATGTATCGAGCTCAAGGCGTCATTGGGGGGGGGGGGGATGGGGGAGAGATTCATATCTACATGTAGTTCTCTGACTGCAACCAGGATGGGGGAAAAAAAATCATGTTATCTGCACCAATGTTTTTAAAAAAATATATTTATCTTTAAGTCATTGAATATAAAGTTGTTATTTATTTAATTACTATTTCTAAAATGTCAATGATGTTAATCAATAGAGTGTCCGCTGTGAACACTAGCCCTAAAGTATGAATCATTTAATGCTATCAGCTCTGGTTAAGCTCTTTCCACGATGGATTTTCGAATTGGAAACACAGCAACTAATCACCAGCTGCTTTTTTAAATACATTTTTTTTGTTGTAAAAAGTGTGATCTCAAACGCCAAGTAGCCAGTAGTTTTGATTTACACGTCTCGTTGCATTGTTGAGGTTGGATTGCAATGACTATCGGACGATAGCTTTCGTGCTTAAAAAAAAAAGTAAGTTACATCGATGGTATCGCACCCCCCCCCCCCAACCTCCTTTTACACCCCTTTTCCCTTGCCCAACTCAAGCAGTCCCGCGCGTGTCAGGGCAAGCCACCAAGGTCGAAGACAAAATTAATATAAAGACAATTTGAAGTGATATCCAGCAGACCATGAGCACCATTGTGCTGCTGTCGCACTTCGTGACGTGTTCAGTCACATTCCTGTTTGAGAATCGGTCTTCGCTGTGGTTGGTCAGCTGTCCCCGAACGTTCGTTTGGTTAAGCATCAGGATTGTATGTCGGAGATCGCGTAAAATGTAAAAAAATAAATAAATAGATGACATAGGTGTTAAGAATATATTTGGTACTGTCTCGCGCGCTCCCCTACCCTTGTTAACCCACCCCACATATAAAAAAATGCACACATAAGACAATGTAAATTACTCTATAAATAGAACTTTTCTCAATGTTTCTGAAGTAATATTTTTTACTATCAATTCCATGAATATATAGATATTTAACAATATGTGTTTTCTTTCTTCTAATTTGGTGGTAAGACTCGGGAATTGGTTCACTCATGAATTTTAAAAAAAAAATGTTTCATTATGAGTGACAGTTCTCTTTTTAAAAAAAAGATATATATAAATAAAAAACCAATGAAAAACAAAAATAATAATCTTTTCCCGTCAAGTTTTATGTTATAGTTTGTCGTGGTTCCCCGTAAGCCATTTAAGTTGGTCGGACAGCTGTACCCAACTCACCGACAGAAGCCACAAATCTTGCACGTGCTGCGAACCTCCTATAACCGCCGATGAAAATATATTTTCTCCATGGTTTTTTTTTTTTTTTTTGAAGACCTGGCGTGTTTGCACAAGGCAGAAATGAAATGGTCTGGCTGCGGAGAAAACAAAAAGTACATAGCCATTGATTGCTCCTGCGAGCGATAGTCGCCGGTTCTCGTGTTCTTAATTCTGCACACTAACGTTCTGTCGGAAATTAAGTCACTAAGCTGGGACCTTGACCCCCATTTTACTAGCTCTATGCGAATGTTTTTGAATTCGATTTTCAAATTCTACTTTTATTATGTAGAGGAAAAAGCGAAGCAAAAACAACATAAGCAAACTTAGATAATTTATTTTAAAAACTTAACTCTTTGTGTGTATGTGTGTGTGTGCCACATCAGCGCCACAGAGCTGCCATTTAGAGCGATGGTGGGCCCACCCTAAGATGAGAAGCCCTGGCGGCTCTTGCTTCTCTTCCCGGAACCCACGATGCCAGTGTCGTACCATCCGCACCAATATGGAGTCTTTTGATTTGCCTTAAATTTTTTGTGAATGTCAAGGTTGTTTCCTCGTTCTAATAGTCCACCTTGTTTATAACTAGAGTCTCTGATACGAACACTGCCCCTAAACTGTGACTCATCTAACGCTTACTGTAAAGCTCTTTCCACGGTGGATTATTTTAAATGAGAAACAACCTAATCACCATCCAACTTCAATTAATTTTTTGTTTCATTAAGAGAGACCACAAACGCTTAATCGTTTTGATTTACACGTACCGCTACATCGTTAAGCTCACCCCCCCCCCCCCCGACGCACAACTGAAACAATCCCACCACACATGTCAGGGCACGTCAGCCGGGGTCAAAGACAAATTTACAAAGCCAATTATTTGAAATAATAACCAGCAGACCATGACCATCATTGTGCATGGTGCACTCTGTAACGTGTTCATTCACATTCCTATTTGAGGATCAGTTCCTCCTCTTTAGCACAAGGTGTCAGCCGTCCTCAAACTTCGCAGGTCGAGCAGCTTTTCTTCTGGCCGGGGGGGGGGGGGGTTTCACTCGGGACCTTAACCTGCCGGCCTCTTCCAGTCCAAATGGTCGATGTGTTTGGGGAACTTAAGGGTGACATTAACACGGGGAGTTCAAGGGTGTCATTAACACGGCGAGTTCAAGGGTGTCATTTCGATGTTCAAAACTTTAATGTTGGGGTGGAGGTCTTTTTGACCCGAGGGGGGGGGGAAGGGTTGTTGTCGTCGTGTTTCATGTATTAATTTTATATGTTATTCATCGCAACCGAACTTGAAATTTGTTTCAACGAAAATAATGTTAAGTGTTGTCACCCCAGTAAAATGGTGAGGACGTATAGTCTGAATTATTATCATCTGTTTGCCCGCGAGTTCTAAAACGGTAAATATTAGAGACTTTCAATCGTCACCTTGGCCCTGTTTAATTTTGTTATGGTGGTGCCGATTCTTAGACGGGCGCAGATGTAGCCATGTATGTATTCTGTTGGTTGGAAACACCACCAAGAAATGTGATGTAACTGCGCTAAAAGCCAAAAAGTAGATAGCGTCAACATATAAAGCACCTGGGTGTCGCACGACCCTTTTCCGGGGGTCGCCTAAGACCATATGAAAACACATATGCTCTACAGTTATGAAGTAGCAACGAACTTAATTTAATGGCTGTGGGGGGTCGCCACAACATGAGGAACTGTATTAAAGGGTCGCGGCATTAGGGAGGCTGAGAAGCACTGTCTTAGGCGAACCCTGGAAAAGGGTAATTCGACCCCCAGGTTGAGAACCGCTGTTTTAGATCATGCCAAAGACCCATTTTACGAATCTTAATTTTTGGTATTTCCATTTCTTTAAAATCCCGTTGCGTTGGCCATATCATACGTTGACTGTGTTCTTCTGTTTGGTATTTTTTTCCTCTTTGATGTCTCATATAAATGTGCATTTTAAATGGGATCTCCCTTTATCATAGAAGCCATTTGATATTATATATATTTGGTATAATATATCCTCTGAAGCGCATGATTAAATGGCATAGGTTATGAATGAGGGAGAAGTCCAGTGGGACGAGCGTTGACCTACATTCACTCAGCTGACCACGTTTGATACGCGGTAACATTTCCTTGTCTCTTGAATGAAATAAATAAATCAATAGATACACGGCCATTGGAATCCATTATAAAAGTCCCTCGGGACTTTTTCCCTTTAGATATAAACTAACGATGGTCCAAAAATATTCCTCGGTGTTTTTTCCCCTCATCGGAGACTTAACCTTTTATTTGCCCTCCGAGCTGATTTAGCCAAGCTGTTATAGCTGTGGCCGAGCTGTTTTGTTGGTGGCCGAGATGTTTTAGCGGTGGCCGAGATGTTTTAACGGTGGCCGAGATATTTTAACGGTGGCCGAGATGTTTTAGCGGTGGCCGAGATGTTTTAGCGGTGGCCGAGATGTTTTAGTGGTGGGCCGAGATGTTTTAGCGGTGGCTGAGATGTTTTAGTGGTGGCCGATATGTTTTAGTGGTGGCCGAGATGTTTTAGCGGTGGCCGAGATGTTTTAGCGGTGGTTGAGATGTTTTAGCGGTGGCCGAGATGTTTTAGTGATGTCCGAGATGTTTTAGCCCAGCTGATTTAGCTGTGGTTGAACTGTTTGTAACCGTGGACGAACTCTTTTACCTATGTCAAGTGAGAGAGAGATAGAGATAGAGATAGAGAGAGAGAGTGAGAAAGAGAGAGAGAGAGAGAGAGAGATGCGTGGATAAGATAAATGCGGTTGTCCATCCCACTTTGTTTACTCGACGTGTGCCAGTTCTTGGGCCAGTGACTTAACAGTGAAAAGCACAATCTCTTCATTAAAAAGCGGTATCTCGGTTGAGTCTACCGATGCGGTCGAAAACTTCTGGAAAAAAGCAATAGTTTCATATTTGAAGCGACTTTTTTATGATAACAAGGGTTTCAGGGTTGAGGGTCACGACAGTGTTCCTACGGCTCAGCAAACTGCAATGAGCAAAGTGCCAAAATGGAGGACTCTGATTAATTTTTCATACACAATTGACTGAGTAATGTTTGATGTTAATTTTGTGGGACAACATGATATCTTGTGGTCCATGTCATATGTTTATTTGGGGGGTTGGGGAGGGGGTTGTGTCGAGTCAGGGCCTTGCAATGTTTAGCGCTTTCTCACCAAGGGGGGCACACAACCTTACCTCTCCGTCCTATTTAAAGAGGCGCCCATTAACATATCATCACGACGAGAAGTGCTTCCGCGTACAATCACCTGGCACGGTCAACAATTAAACAGGCACGTCCAGGTTATCCATTCACACGTGACTTGCTCACTCAACAATGATTTTTGGGACCCTTAAATCAGCATAACTTTAATACAGTGAAGTAAGGGGTTGACAGTTCTGTTGGGTTTCCTGTTGAGGAATGGGTCGGATATTTATCCCGTCCAAAACTGAGTACGGGGATGTCATTTCATAGTCTTGAATTATATATTAGTATTATTATTATTGTTTAAACGGAGATGCACTTCAACTGGCTTTAACTTTAGGTAAAACCGCAACACATTCGAGGACAGAGGACAACATTGGTAAAGTAAAAAGTAAACCACTCTACCTGTTGGCGGTATATTAAAAAAAAATGAAGGAAAAGAACCATTGATAGATAACCCCCAACGCATCAGGGCACACGTTGTTTATTCCCCTAGAAAGATGGCCGCTGTTCGTTATCTTAACACAGGCACCAGCACATATTTTTTTCACTTGTGGTGCAATGCAGGGCGGTATAAGGAAACGCTGGTGGCGTTGTCCGTGAGGAAATGTAATTGCATGAATATGACATGCTCACACTCTTGACATATTCGTATGGTTTTCACCATCACACTGATCATCCTCCTGATTAAGTAGCCGTTAGGGCATGTGCCCTACGACCATGTGCCCTACAACCATGTGCCCTACAACCATGTGCCCGATAACCATGTGCCCTACCACCATGTGCCCGATAACCATGTGCCCTACAACAATGTGCCCTACAACCATGTTCCCGACAACCATGTGCCCTACAACCATGTGCCCTAAGACCATGTGCCCTACAACCATGTGCCCTACTACCATGTGCCCTACAACCATGTGCACTACGACCATGTGCCCGACAACCATTGGCCCCGAAAGTCAGCATCCAGAATCGTTTATGGTAAATGGATCTGAAGATGTTTCCCGTTGCCCAAACCATCAAGCTCCTCTGCACTGACATTGCATACTTGCATCTTATTCATGCGTATACATCTACATGTATCTTTTACGGTCATATTTGATTGTTTGCTGGCCATGCTCACAACAGGTTGTTCTGCCACAGGAATGAATGAACCTAGTATTTAACGGGTCATTCTGCACGTTCTCCTTTAAAAAAAAAAAACTTGGCGTGTTCGGTCCAGTTATTATATACGAAAACGTACAGGTAAGTGGCTCTGTATCAGACACTGCAATTTTAGGATGTTATTTCTCTGCGCTGATGTCGGCTCCCTGTTAGTTTTATGTTATGTACGTTGAATTATAGTTATACCCCAAGATTCTGTATTTGTGGATACCCCCCTAAGAGAGTCGATTTATTATATATACCCTTACGAAATATTTTTTTCTTAAATAAACAAAGAATTAGTCGACAATGAAAACTAAATTCTTACAGCTTATCCGAACTCTTTTTACTATCTCTACCACTTAATGTTGTTGCCTTAATCCATTCATCAATCCACCCCCCCCCCATCTATCTCCCAAAATATCTCCTAATACATATCTCAATGCGTCCCATAAATATCTTCCAATATACATCTCCCCAAAATATCTCCTAATACATATCTCAATGCGTCCCATAAATATCTTCCAATATACATCTCCCCAAATATCTCCCATTCCTCCTCCCTATTCCTCCTCCCTATTCCTCCTCCCTATTCCTCCTCCCCATTCCTCCTCCCTATTCCTCCTCCCTATTCCTCCTCCCCATTCCTCCTCCCTATTCCTCCTCCCTATTCCTCCTCCCTATTCCTCCTCCCTATTCCTCCTCCCCATTCCTCCTCCCTATTCCTCCTTCCTATTCCTCCTCCCCATTCCTCCTCCCCATTCCTCCTCCCCATTCCTCCTCCCTATTCCTCCTCCCCATTCCTCCTCCCCATTCCTCCTCCCCATTCCTCCTCCCTATTCCTCCTCCCTATTCCTCCTCCCTATTCCTCCTCCCCATTCCTCCTCCCTATTCCTCCGCCCTATTCCTCCTCCCCATTCCTCCTCCCTATTCCTCCTCCCTATTCCTCCTCCCTATTCCCCTTACGAAGCAGAAGAAAACGCCAAACGACGTGATAAAGCAAAATCTACAGAGCATCTGAATCCTTTTCTCTTACTGGGTGCTCCGTGTGTGCTCCCACGATGCTGTATGGTTGTTCCGCAGTAGTTTAGAGCAACAGTTCTCAAACTGTAGTATTCATCCACACGGACTTGGATCAGTAAGTTCTCAGTGTGGCAAAATTTTAATAACTTAAATAATTATGTTAGAACCTTAAGACAGCTGCTGCCCAGGCTGAAATTAAGATTTCATCTGAACAAAAATCTGAACAGCAATAATATTTTTTTTTGGGGGGGGGGGGGGAATAACACGCAGTTGTAGAACATCTCTTTCGCACCAACTTCCCGCCAGCCGTTCTCCATAAGCAATCTGTTGACATATATTTGGCCGAGTCCACTGGGAAGAGTCCAGTCAATATCTCTTTGAATATAGAGTGCCTTATATATTTATAACCCAGGCGCGCGGGTCGTCAGCTCTGCTTTGTGTGCATAATGTGCACAGATCTTGTTGACATGTTTACCAATGGCTACTGCCACGCACCTAGGGTATCAATACACATACCCTGTCACATGCGGTGTAATTGTAGTTAATGAACTATTGAGTGTACATGTAAGGGAGGGCTGGGGGCGATGGATTCAGCTTGTTTATATGTATGTATGTGTGTATGTAGCGTGTGGAGGATCGAAAACATAAATATGTCTCGACTTTGTTGTAAAATACATGTTTTGTCCATTGTATTTTCAAATAGATATATTATTATTTTTTTTTTAAATCGTACATTCTTATTTTGAATTAGTGTGTGTTGATTTAAGATTTGTATGTTGTTGGTTGGGGAAAAGGGGGGGGGGGGACTCTTTCATGCGCTGATTTCCGATTCACACAGCAGGGCGGAATTACGGCACAACGCTTTAGTCGCAAAGACGCCTTTTAGTATCTTTACCAAACTGTATTTTATCCTATAATTACATATTCCGGAATACACTTACATTTTTAATTCGAGAGCGTAATGAGATAGTACACATTCAAGTAAAGACTTTTGGAGCATACAAAGTTAAAAACGTCCATCGCTAGTCCAGAACTCCTTTGTGCTCACTGCGGTGCGATATTAAAAGTTTTCTGACTTAGCTCTTTTAGAATTTAAGATTAAAAGTCGGTACATGAAAACTATCGAAATCCTTTTGGGGGAGGGTGACATGAGGGCCGTGGAGGTTAGGAAGTGGGGGAGGTCATTCGGTTCTGTTCAGCTCAGTTTAAATGGCACCATTGACCTGAGCCCAGTTTCACAGATCTTGTTGCTCTCATCAATCAAGTGGCTTGAATCTCTGCTGATTTTGGACAATTCCCGAGCTCCGTGGTGAAGACGTTTAATCAAAGTCGATGAACTCCCAATTTACAGCCCGCTTGTCTCGGTCATCATGTACGAACAAACATACGGTAGGAGCTGTTTTAACAAGGAAAGCAACAGACGTAGGGAAAGAAAAAAAGTTTGTGCTATTCAGATTTCGACACACGTTTGATGTCATATGTTGTCAAAGTTCCGGGGAAAATTGTAGCAACAATAGTTGCAAATTGCCGGGCGTCTGAAGCAACCCGGCAGGAAGCGGTCCGCTTTTGACGGTGGTAATTTAAGGGGTCATTCTCGAGTGAGGCTGACAAGTGCTGGGAATAATTGGATTGGTCCATGCGCAGAGTGGCATTTTGATTGGTTTATCGAGGTGCCGCCATCTAAATATTTATACGCATGGTCTTGTGAAGCGTTATGCTTTCCCAGCGTCTCTCTCTCTCTCTCTCTCCCAAGTGGTTGTTTGTGGTGTTAACGTGGTGAGTGTGTGTGGGAATGAAGTGCGTCATTCGTGGTGTGTGGGAATATAGTGTGTCATTCGTGGCGAGCTGGTGTGCAAATATAGTGTCATTTGTGGTGAGGGTGTGGGAAGATAGTGTCATTTGTGATGAGGGTGTGGGAATACAGTGTATCACTGGTCTTTGAGATGGAACAACGCATAAGTCCAGTGATTCACAAACAGTGACTTGCATACCAATAATTGATTAGTTTGTTATCGCATGGCAACCCAACTATAAGATTTTAAGCAAGAGTTATGTAAGAATAAGATGCATTCCTTGAACGTCAAAGAACATCTAGTTTTCCCCAATTATAGAAATGACGTAAACAGACGTTGAGCCGTTGAATGACTGGGACGATGAAATACCTTACATTGTGTTTTCGCCAACATTTAACATCACGTTTCTCTGGTCAACGGTCGCTCTGGGCGATAGGCTGAACCGCAATGTTATTCTTCTCTCTTAGATAACCACAGGCATCTGATCTTGCGACTGCGTCAAAGTACTGAACTCGCCCAGAAACTACTTACTCTGAATAAGTATCGAATCTTTATCAAAGTACTGAACTCGCTCAGAAATTACTTACTCTGAATAAGCATCGAATCCTTATCAAAGTACTGAACTCGCTCAGAAACTTCCCTGAATAAGCATCGAAACGTTCTCACGATTTTTATGGAGAGGGATGATATTTATAAGCCGATCCATCACTCCAAGCACCTCACATATAGTCAAGTTACAGAAGTTGAACCTCTATCCAGTTGGGCCATCTGATTACCCATAATCCCTTTGTTTGGCGATATTTGTACATTTTGCACCGTGTGCCACCCTGCATATGTGAATAGGAATCAAATGTTTGCACCCCAGGTTTGTTGATTTTTCACACATCAGATTTTGACAGTGTTTAGTACCTGTCAATAAAATTGGGGGGATAAAAAAACAGCAACAGCATACGCGTAACTTCCCACTTGGGGCATTGGACAGCTGACAGCAGACTTTCAATTGAATCGAAGAATTTCTCGGCACCCCGCGAATCTAATATCGACTAATTCTGCGGATTGGGCGCACACAATGCAGTGAATGGCGGACTCCCCACCAGGAGTAATCTTCGTATCTGTGTAGTATGTACGGTTTAATCAGAGATTGTTGGAATCTAGTTTATCCCTTACATAGCCAGCGCGACTTTCGGCGACCTCATACCCCCAAAGGGGGGAGGGTCCAACGTGTGACGCACGAGTTATTTTGGGGGGGGGGGGTAACGTCAGAGGCGGTATCGGTTGGTGGGCCTTTTGAGTGAGGAAATCAAAAAGGAATGTCTTTAAGGCGTCAAATTTTTGTTTTTATTGGCAAGAGAGTGTCAGTATAAATTTATTTTGAAAAACAGCAACCACCACCCAACAACATGGCATAGTAATCTATGAACTTCCTACCACGCTTGCGGAGTTGAGCACTAAGTCTTTCAGGCGCAATGTCGGGACACCATTGTTGATCAATGTATTTTTTTTTTTTTCAATTCTTTGTAAAGAACGGCATATGAAGGCAAGAAAAAATATGTGACCCCTGTCCATCATGTCTCTGCAACCACTTTTTAAGTGACGCACACATACGTCCTTGTGAGATCTATGGTCACGACAATGCTTGGGACACAGACATCCTTTGTGAGATCTATTCTCACGGCCATGCTGAGGACACATACATCCTATGTGGGATCTATTATTCTCACGGCCATATTGAGGACACAGACATCCTATGTGAGATCTATTCTCAGGGCCATGCTGAGCTCACAGACATCCTTTGTGAGATCTATTCTCACGGCGATGCTGAGGACACAGACATCCTTTGTGAGATCTATTCTCACGGCCATGAGATCTATTCTCACGGCCATGAGATCTATTCTCACGGCCATGTGATCTATTCTCACGGCCATGATATCTATTCTCACGACCATAAGATCTATTCTCACGGCCATAAGATCTATTCTCAGGGCCATGCTGGGGATGCAGGTCGTCCCCAGCGCCCCTGTTGGTTACACAACTTAGAAGCATGTTGACATCTCCGCCCCTGTCAGCTACGCGACTTGCTGCAGGTGGCGTGGACTTGAATAGGAATTCAATTCTATATTATTCCCCCCCCCCCCTTTTTTTTTTCCCAATTCGAAATGCTACATGCAGTCTTAGATAGGCTTATTGGCTTGTTTTATTGACAGACTTGACTTTTGAAATGCACTGTGCACTAGGGTTTTTTTCCCCCCTTCAGGCAGCAATGCGTTTAAACAAATACAGCACGCGAACGTTATATCTCCCTTTTTTTTTTAAATATTTTTTTTTTTTACACTAACGATTTAAAGAAATAATAGTGCGGAGCAAACTAAGAAATACCAAGAACCGAAAGTTGGAAAGAAAAGAAACTCGTGCAGAATTTGGAAATTAAAAACATTTTGGTACTTTCCGGTTATCTCGACCTCATCAAAAAACAATGCTCTAATCCTAACCCTAAACCCTAACCTTTACCTAACCCTAACCCTAAACCCTAACCCTAATTAATTTGATGAGGTCGAGATAACCGGAAAGAACCAAAATGGGTACTCTCCGGTTGAGTACATGGTTACACCCTTGAAAAAGTTTGAGAGCCCCTGGCCTCAATGGTTTCATTTTAAACTGTATGTATAATTATTGGAATATTCAGTAAGAAAACACGAGAGAGTAACTTTTCAAACCGCCGGGGGGGGGGGGGGGGGGTTCTTTGTTTGATTTCAAATTTCAATATCATTTTCAACATGTCAACCCTCCCGCAACGCCTTCCTTAAAACATACCGAGTTGCGGCTCTCAAATGTGTAGTGTGGATACAAAAAAAAATATTTAAAAAAAAAAATAATAAAATAAAATAAAACTCATCAACATGATTTTGCAATTTTCTACAATTCAATTATCCATAAATTAAGTCTCATGTTTTTTTAAAAAATAAATGCTTGGGTCTATAAGATGCTGGCTTTTGTTTTCCCTTTCTCCTTTTTAAATTATTATTTAATTAATTTAGTTTTTTAAAATTTGCATCCACCTCTTGTAGATCTACTACATTGTAAGCAGTTTCAAAAGTGCTGTAAGCAGTTTCAAATGTCCTTTAAGCAGTTTCAAATGCCCTGCTCTTTATTACAATTATTGTAAGCTATTCTGGACGGGAGCTCAGCAAATAATGTTACTTGACATTTATGTTACTTGACAGAGTGTTACTTGACATAATGTTACTCGGCCGTCTTGATTATGGAAACTTTTTTAACACTGTAACTCATGTCAGTATTTTCTCGTCTTCATCTGGCAGTTTGACCTTCTTTGCCTCTCTCCTCTGCCATTTTTTCAGCTCACTTTCTTCTCAATTCTTTCCTTGCCATCTTGTCCGTATCTTTCAGCCTTTCCCTCCCATTACGCTGTTGTAGGGCGCCACTACCTCACCTCCCCCAGCCAAGCACCCTCCTCCCACAGCCAATCACCCACATCCACCCCCCACACAAGCTCCCACCGGCACCATTAAAGACGTTTCAGCGCGCATTAAGCCCCCCCCCCACCCCACCCCACGTCTTGATGTGACAATGCCCGTCATTACGTCAATCTACTTGTCATAACTTGACATTATTCTTGGTCCGCCATTCCTCGACGCTATCCAGGGCGCGGGAGTATGGACGACGCCCCGGAGGCATGCATCGTTTATCACTATTTAACGGCGACACTCGGGTGAAAAGTTCAAAGTTGAGCGCCCCCCCCCCTTACACACCTTTTCCCCCTCCCTCTCCTCAGTGTTTCCATTAGTACGTCGTAGCTGAAAGTAATTCTAGTAGCGACGAGATCAGAGTTTCTCAATCTATTTAATAGCGGTCTCCGTCATGTGTATCACGTGCATGTTTCTCTTTAGTTAATAATGGGGTTATAAATGAGACCCTCGACTTATTTGACTCGGTGCCCCATCGCATGGAAACATTTTGATTTTTTTTTACCAATACATGCTCTTTAATGCGCTGAAAGTACTCACGGCGTCCATGGATTAATTGAGGTATATCCCAAAACTTAACGAAAATAGTTTCATATCACTAAAACAATAACCGAAAGCTATCGTCATCTCCTGAACAATTATGTCCAACATAAATACAAACAACCAAACACACTTGTCAAACTTTCGACCCATCAATACACTCCCCCCCCCCCCCACACCCTTACGGCACAAGTACAAACTCCTCCACAACTTGCAGGGTTTTACTTTCTGTCTATCCCTGTCTGCTCCCCTCTCTCTCTCTCTCCCTCTCACTCTTTCTCTCTCACACACACACACTCTCACAAACACACACTCTCACTATCTCTTTCTCACGCTCTCTATCTCCTCTCTCTCTCTCACTATCTCTCTTTCTCTCTCTCACACACAAACTCACACACACACTCTCTCTCTCATCTCTCTCAGACTCTCTATCTCATCTCTCTCACTCTTTCTTTCTCTCTATCTCTCTCACACACACTCTCTCTCTATCTCTCTCACACACACTCTCTCTCTATCATCTCTCTCCTCTCTCTCTCACTCTTTCTTTCTCTCTCTATCTCTCTCACACACACACACTCTCTCTCATCTCTCTCTCATTTCTCTCTCCCTCTCAATATTTCCCTCTTCTAACCCTGTCAACGCACCTCATCAAATTACCAACTCAGGTCCGGACATCTCTCGTTCGTCCCCGAGGCTCGAAAACTCGTTTCGGTGTTTCAAGAAAAAGTTGAACACGGTGCATATTAATTCGTCACTGATAGTCGAGGTCTTCTTTGGTTTGCTGAGCCGGGCAGATCAGGTCTTCTTTGGTTTGCTGAGCCGGGCAGATAGTCAGAGGTTGACATCTTCTCTACCATTAATGTACAGCTCGGTTTGGGGGAGGGGGGGGGGTAGAGGGTAGAATGTCAAGGATGATTTATTGGCAATTTCGAATTCAGATATTTTTCCGTCCCGTAAGTGTGAAGTAAAAAAAATTTTTTATTGACTTGCCGCTTTGGATAGATGCCGCTTATAATATATTGGCGTTATTTTAAGACAAAGGATGAATCAGGTAGAAATTTAAATCACTATTACTCTCTGCCCCCCCCCTCTCTCATATGCCACCCTCCCTTCATTTTCCTCCAACTCACCAGACATTTGTCACAAAAGCCGGGCTTATACTTCTCATACTCAAAGAACTACATTTGTATCATCTATCGGACACATCTGAAATCATGAATCATCTGAAATCCTGCATCATCTATCGGGCACATCTGAAATCCTGTATCATCTATCGGACACATCTGAAATCATGCATCATCGATCGGGCATATCTAAATCGTGCATCATCTCACGGGCACAGATGAACTCCTGTATCATCTCTCGGGCACATCTGAAATCCTGTATAATCTCTCGGGCACATCTGAAATCCCGTATCATCTCTGGGGCACATCCACCTTTAAACGTGTGCCCCCTCGGTTTGCCAATGGCCATGAAATCGAAAATTTTCCTCAACTTAACGTACATTTCTATTCACCCATACAGTGTTTTTGTTTTCTTTCTTAATGTTGGGTGGGAAAAAAGGGGGGGGGGTGGAATGGACAATTGGACACCCGAGATTAATGTAACGAGTAAATTACGAGGGTAGAAATAACTTCTTCGTGAATGTCAAATCCCCGATTCCCCACACGTGGAGAGACACATGACCTGCTCTCCAAGGCATTAATGCTTTTATTACTATAGGGTAATAATGGGGGAGACTGCAATCAGGTTAGCACAATAGGAAATTAGTAAAACACAGTAAGGTTAAACCTGATAAAAGGAACACGTTCGTTGTTTTGTTGCGTTCCTTTTATCAGGTTTAACCTTACTGTGTTTTACTAATTTCCTTTTATTACTATAGTATAGTCTATACGTTAATACCTACTCAAGCAAATGTTTGCGCTGAACATAATATTATACAGATTCGATGGTCTAGTTTGCATCGTTAACTTAGAAGTAACACCTATTTTACACCATGTTTACCGACGGAGGAACCTTTAAACGGCTGTGGTTGTCTTGACTTTAGCCCCCGGGGGCCTACGTTGACCAGTAAGCACAAATCCAATATCTAGACCGTCCGTTCACCCCTATACACTTCCCACCCCCCTCCCCACATTTTTCCCCAACCTCAATCGTCTCCCAAATTTTCGTCGATAAGGGATCTTAGACGGCGTTTTTCGTTTGGCCAGCTGCTGACACCTGTTTTGATAGTGATATCGGCCCCCACTCTGCCCCGGATACAATCGTTTTACCCCGAGGGTCAGTTAGCGTACTCAGCGCCATCTAGGGTGAATGTTTGAGGTGTCACGTGCCACTGTGCCCCAGGTGGTGGTGGTAGATGTGACGCCCCAAGGGGGATGGTAGATGTGACCGTTTTATTTGTTGTAATTCATTCACTAACCCCTTGATGCCCTGTCAACAGCGATGCCCTGTGTACGATCGGTCGATGAGTCGTTAACGACATCTCAAAGGGACACAATGACTATTGTTTGCGGCTGGACAATAGAGACCCAGACGGCTATAACATTGCTGCCAGATATGTCATCAGCTTTGTTTTAGAATAGCGGTAACCATAATGCCACCACGCATGTGTGTGCGCCGTCAAAGAGTATTTTCATGACGTCTATCAAGTCTATTTGAATTGCGCCGTCAAAGAGCATTTTCATGACGTCTATCAAGTCTATTTGAATGTCATTGCTTTTATTTTCCTTTTGAATGGGGTCTTTAAAGTTATCTCAGATCCTGCCGACTGTTGTTAACGTTCTAATTTAAATAAATTACAATACAATATCTTGAATCTTGCCTTGCGCGAGTTCTTGTTCATATCTCATGTAGTACAACGCAGTGCGTTTACCATTTAGTAGCAACATTCACTGGAGCGGCTTATTGATTGTTGAATACGCTTTTAATACCCCTATCCCGTCCCATCTCCCACGTTGCGGAAATGTCTAGGCCCCCTTAACTATAGGGGCATGTCAAACATACCTCATGCCCCCCCCCCCCCCGACCGTGTTTCTTTCATTCACATCTCGGGATTTGTAGCTGTTGACAAAAACATATATTTAAACAAGATATTAGCAACAAACGTTTTCTCATTCTTAGAACCAGTTTGGGGGGGGGGGGGGGGGTTAGATAATAAGTAAAAAAAGAGTAAGGTTAAACCTTCGTCAGCGAACAAACAACAGAAAAAAAACAGAAAAAAAAACAGAATAAAATGTATAAAAAAATATAGCACTTAGCTGAGACGTAGTGTCCGAGAGGGCAGCAAAAGGGGGTAGGGATTGAACACAAGTATGCACTTGCATGTAAGATAAATTCAGGATCCATCAAAGTTGGGGTTTACAAGCGAGGTTTTGGGTTTATATATATATATATATAAAGAGGGGTTGCGCTTGTAAACCCCAACTTTGATGGATACTGAATTTATCTTACATGCAATATATATTACGGTCTCCAAAGATAAAAACAGTTGAAAGCTTATTTAAATAAAATACTTTTTTTTTTCAAAAGTTACGCCAAATGGCAATGTTTGGAAACGTATTGTTTTATATGATTTAGTCCACGATGGCCGCCATTTCGGGGCGTGTTTTAGTAAAGTTGAAATATTAGTTTCTCAAAATTCCCCCCCCCCCCTTTTCCCCCAACCATTTTTTCCAAACTCAATGTTTAACGTAAAGATTATTTATTGTTTTCCCTAAATGTTATCAAACCTATCCACCCCCCCGTCCCCCTTTTTTTCGCTGTGATTAATGTTTGATGGATGCGTCTGTCATAACCAGGGTTAATCACCCTTGTTTGCTTTACGTCCCCTGAGCCCGTCTCCGTACACACACACACCGGTATCATTGCGACCCGCTTCTGCTGCCAACATCGGGTACTAACAACAAACAGCCCGCCGGGCGTTTTTTTTTTTACCCACCTCTCCCCCCCCCCCCTTTTTTTTCCCCGTGTTTATCAGAAACTTGTTAAGCATTGTTGGGTAACGTTTGTTTACATTTTGATTCAAGATGCAGATAGTTCATCCGGGCATTCAAAGTTAAGGGTGAAGAGATTCAGGGTCCGTGAGCCACGCGGGTCCAATCAGTGGTTCAGCATGGCAAGTTATCTACCCCAGTGTCGGTGTTGAGAAACCCTCAAAAATCCCGATCCGAAACCCGCAACACACGTGATGATAACATGAACGAAAGCCCCTGGTGTGATAACGAAGACGGAGTACTATCGGTTTAATCAGCCGCCTCGTTGTGGTACTACGCTTCAACTTGTCCTAGAAACTGGATTGAGTCCATGAAACTAAAAAAAGCCTCTCATCTTAACTTATCATTAAAATTGGGGGTGGGGGGAATAAGCAGAGATCGTCGAACTACGGTGGCGCAAGAAGGGGGTGCGGAGCCCCAATTTTTTGTTTCCGTTCAATTTATGGAGGGGCAGGGCATTTTGGGGGGGGGGGGCCAGCTTCCGGGTTATTATCGTGTAAGAAGAGTGGCACCCACCCCAGTTGCGTCACTGTCTGACTAAAGAGTTCCGGATCGAGTTTTGTTTCTTCTGAGGTGTGATGTCTTTACTGAGCAGTTACCACTAAAAGTCTTGTGAAAGGGGTCAGGGTAGTCTTATTACTATTACTAATGTGGTAAATACATTACTTCATCCGTTGGGAATTCCACCAAAATGATTGGAAACCCCACCAGATGATCGGAAACCACACCAGATGATTGGAAACCCCACCAGATGATCGGAAACCCCACCAGATGATTGGAAACCTCACCAGATGATTGTAAAACCCACCATGTCATTGGAAACCCCACCAGATGATTGGAAAACCCACCCGATAATCGGAAACCCCACAAGATGATTGGAAACTCCACAAGATGATTGGAAAACCCACCAGAAGATATATCTGCTATGCATCCCTAGACAGTACGAGTCCGTTTCACGGATATGAATCTCTTATATACAACCACGTTGTTGTCCATCTGTTATGCACTGTTCGTTAACGAACCATTATAAAAAAAACCAGATTAAGTTTGTTAAACCTTATAACGATGCGTAACAATATTCCCAACCAACCGACCCGATACATTGGCGCCACACCACGGCCCGCCGATCTCTGATCGCGTCTCTTACGCCCGGCCCCCAGAGCCCCCATGTTGTATTGTGGAGGCGACGATACGACACAAAGTCATTCTCTCTATAGTCTATAAGTAGAGCATATAATTGATCTAATCAATACGCCTAATTAAAGATTACCAGTTCGTTCCTGTCTGTCATACAAAATGTGGGACATTAAACAAAAAAAAAAAAAACATTAAAAAACATTCAACAACTCATGTTAGATTTGAATATTTTTCCTATTGAAAGATAACATTGAACTGATATAGCAGGCCTGCGCAACTCAAAATGAAATGTACCGCGGGCCGTAATACTTGATGAAACACTTGTGCAGGCCGAAAGAAAATAGTACGGGGGGGGGGGGGGGGTTAAGAAAATAATAAAGAATATTTCGTTATTTCGCGGGCCGCAAAGTGGGTGCTGGCGGGCCGCATGTGGCCCGCGGGCCGTATGTTGTGCAGGCCCGTGATACCGAACTAGGTTTTGCAAGTGTCGCTAGTGTATCAGTTCCACGGGTGCCCTCTGACTGTGCGCGTGTACTGCTCCGTGTCATCGGGCTTAGGATGCTTCTTAGGAACGACTGTTAAAATGTGCATATATCTTTATTTTAAAAATTAAGTGATATGAAGTATTATATCAATTGAAGCTGTGGACTTAGGTTCAGACAGCATTTAAATTATGACATTGATCGTTCGTCAATGCATATACTGCTAACGTTTTTTTGAATGGAAGGTTATGTCCGGAAAAAAAGGAGTTTTTTTGTTGTTGACGTCATGCCTTGACGAATGTTCGGGTTGGAAACGATCTAGCCTCAGTTCTGTTGATCCGAATCTGAAAGGACAAACGACGTGAGACCCGCTGGTCTGAAGAGGAAACCTCGCTTGTGTCCCGTGGCGGCCCCCCCCCCCCTCCCCACCAATCCATCTTTCATAGAGCTGGCCAGTTATTGGTGGAGCCACAGCCGTCTTATCCATCAATTCGTAGTTATAGGTGCTCTGTAATCCATCACCCGAAGCCGTGATCACTTATTGGCACCAGCGAGTATTCTCCCATCAGGCCGTCCGCCCGGTGTTGGTATTACCTATTAGCCATCACCAGAACTGATGCATCGGCGACCCGTTTGATGGTGTGGACACAAGGCCATCAATCAACGGCGGCCAATTAATGGCACACAAGTCTCGTGCGCTTTCTCTCCCCTTCCCCCCAACCTCCCACTTCGCATCGTCGTTACGGTCTCGTAGAAAAAAGGATCGATAGTGGTGATTTCTCCCCATACCTTCGTGTGATTTACCAGAGGGTGGTTGGGGGAGGGAGCTTCCGCCCCTCCCCCACACCGAGAAGGGAGGGCAGTGAGGTAAAAAATGTAAGCAGGAAGTCGGGCCCAGTTCACCGGATGTCGTCATTTGCTCAACAAAATGGGGAATATTCGATTCCAGAACCTGTCAGGCAATTTAAGCTGGCAATTAACATCACGTTTAGACAAAGCGATGGACTATTAACATGCGTTAGTATGCACTCAGGAGAACGCGGTTGTTGTGGGTGATGTGGTCGGAAGATAGTTTGTGGTGTGTGTGTGTGTGGTCGGGGGGTAGTTTTGGCGTTAAAGGACTTGATCATTTATAAATTCTGATTCTATTATAAATTATATGCCTTTATTTTAATTATTTTTTTGTGTTAAACTCGTCGACAGTCTTATCGTTTCGACATAATTTTGGCCAGACTGCGACTCCCTGATAAAAATGCCCAGCTGCACTTTTAGATAGCTGTTTTCTTGAATCCACCACATTCCATTGGCACAGCATTAAGATTTGCACTTTAATAAAAGTTATCCATTTAAGAGAATACTTTCAATCAAGGCGAATATAACATTTCACATCTGAGGATTCAACCTTTTTGGTTTTGGAATTTTTCACGCGTTCCTGACCCAGACGCAAGAAATCAGCACCTAAAGAGTTAAAGAGTTAAAATGTATTTTTGGTAGCCAATTAAGACACACTGTTCACACATGTTGTTTAGAATTATTAAGAGTAGCAAGACTTCTCTCAAATAGTAATATACTTTTAAAAAAAGAAAAAAAAGAAATAGGAGTGAACAAAAAAAAAAAAACAGCAAGAAATTTTACACTTTGGTATAGTCCGTGAACCGTGCCGACCCTTCCTGTTAAACCAATGACAGACAACGGGCTATCAACCCCCCCCCCTCCCACTATTTCCCTCCTTAAACCCCCCCCCCCTTTTCTCCAACCATAACTATGACCTTTAGAAGCTCCGCACTGCCAGTGGCACGTGACACACGCTGTCCGACGACTTCGTGTTTGTAGATGTCACCACAAGTAGAACAATGGAATACCTCAAACACGTCCGGGATGGGAGGAATGTGCGAGAAGAGAAAGAGAGATTGAGCGAAAGAGAGGGGGGTAAAAACACAAAACAACGCAGAGAGATAGTGTCGCGATGTTTTTTTTAATAAGGCACGTCTTGAGGTCACAGCGAGGTCACAGTGAGATGCGCAGTAAGGGAGGTGGTGATATGAACTGAAATGTAGTCACACCTCATTTGCAAAAGAATTATTCTGCCTGCCTGCCTGCAAAACGATGCGCTGTTCTTGACTTAGAAATACAACACTAAAGCATATATAGAAAATACATAATATTGTTCAGGTATTTTTATCTTATTATTATTAGTGGTCTTATATAGCGCGGTACCCCAGCCTAGGGCTGGGCTCACCGCGCTGCACATAAAAATATTAGCAAAAGAGACAATAAATACAATTTATGTTATAAAGAACAGCTGTATAGCAACGAAACAAAAACGAATGCATATTCACCCCACCCACCCCAGAACATTTACATATCAAGCCATGGACGGCGTCAGCAGCATCGTTTAATCGGTCTGAGGGGGGGGGGATCAGTCGGGGTAGTAGAGTTTAAAGAGATGTGTTTTGAGTGCAGTTTTTATCAGGGTCTACTCCGGAAAATGAACCATCCCTACATTATAATTTCTGAATTTGATGTCGTACTTCGTTTTCACATTTAAAGGCTTATCTTATATATATATATTAAAATATCCCCCCCCCCTCTCCATGCTTGACTGTCACCGCGATTTTACGCATGAAACAGTACCATGAAATTACATTGTCCTAGTCTCTAGATACCGAAGTTGAGAATACACTATGACGACACCTTCTACTTTCTGTCCCTGTTTTCATTTTTTTAAAAGTTAGTTTTGAATTTTTTTGGTGGATAATCCCCCCCCCCTTTTTTTTTCTTCCCCTCCATTCCACCACAATCCCACTTTCCCTCCATTCCATCACAATCCCACTTTCCTTCCATTCCACCACAATCCCACTTTCCTTCCATTCCACCACAATCCCACTTCCCCTCCATTCCACCACAATCCCACTTTCCCTCCATTCCACCACAATCCCACTTTCCCTCCATTCCACCACAATCCCAATTTCCTTCCATTCCACCACAATCCGACTCTCCTTCCATTTCACCACAATCCCACTTTCCTTCCATTCCACCGCAATCCCACTTTAGCCCTACCGATGAGAAAACAGCTTTTCTGCAATCAAGGGGACAGTATTGGGTGGTGTAGTGTATGTACGTGTGAAGTGTGAACCACGACTTATATTTACGTGAACTGTGGTTCCAGTGTTCCTAGCCACGTGATTAACTGCCCCCCCCCCCCACTTCGCAAGTATTGAAATAATCGTAGACCTTTAGTGTTGGAACGGACACCTCCTAAGCCACAGCTCGTATTACAGTGGTTCTAGAGTTTCTCTTTTTAAAAAAAAAAAGAGAAGAAATGAAAATCACCATTTTTTTTTCATTTCATTTTTCAATTATTATTATTATTATTATTTTCGTTCACTTCAGATTTGGAGATACTGGCGACCTTCCGTGGCCAGAACGACACGTCGGACGGCTTCAAGCTGTTGTTGGCTGAAGGAAACAAGGCTTTTATTGGAGCAAAGTACGTCATTTTTTGCAAGCTCTTTGTATTCTTATAAGCCATCTCATGGGTTGGCAGTGTTTTGGCACTCAATTTAAGATACCATTCAATCTTCAATAAATATTTTGTTAAAAAAAGAGAAAGTAATAAATGTAGTTTTTTTCATAAATTGTTTTACATATGATATGCTAATTATAACAATTCGTCTGATACATGACCATGAAAGCGTCTGATAAATGTTTGAAATGTCCTAAATAAATAAATGTTTGTAATGACATGTCCTAAATAGTTTTGAAACAATACTCCGTTTAAAGATCAGTTCTTCCCTTCTTTTCTTTTGTTGTGTCCACTCAGAAATCGTGTTTACTACGTGTCCTTGGCGGACCTGACGGAGATATCGGTGAGTGGTTTCGACAAAAATGTCCATTATTGATATCATTACTATTAATAGAGTTGGTTTATTCCTAAATTAATAAGTTAATAATGTCAACATTGATTATACTATCGCTTGTTATTAACAGCTCTGCTATAAAAATAATAATATAATAAATTTTAAATAATCAAATTGTATTAAAATACTTTTTTTTAAAAATAACTGCCAGAATTTGGAATGGGTGCCGGACACAATATCGACGGAGACTTGTTTGATGAAAGGAAAGGTAAGAAATCTTCAAGTATTTTTATTTCCTTCTTAGTTATCTTTTTTTTTAAAAATGTGTTTGTTCTTCTCAAGTCATTTTGAACGATATTTTGTTATCAAAGAATTTCTTTTGAAAAAGTAAAAATTTTCATATTTAAAAAAAAATATAAAAATCAACAAGATAAAGTAAAGTTATCATTGATGAAATCCATAATCTGCTTGAACGCTACGTGTACATATTAAATACATAATTCTTTTGAATGTTATATATACGTACACACATATGAAACTAAGAAGTGGAAGTAACGCTATTCAAACGACGCTAACATAACAGCGTCACAAAATGTTTCAGAACTCCTCAACTAGGTTTTTCTTGGCCTCTTCCTCTTTATTATTAAAAAAAAACCAATTGGCTGCCTCCCCCCCCCCCCCCAATACGGTTACCAATGCTAGCCGCCCCTCACAATTAATAAGGCATTAGTAGCTGTAGCTGACTGGTCATGGAGGCGGACATATCCCCCCTCCCCCGGGTCCCCTTTCGCTCTGTGTGTGCTGTGTACCCCGTGCATTTTGTATTGCATCTGTGATTACCTTTCTTGATTGTCTGTGTGCATTTACGCAGATCTCTGGTGTATATCATCTATATATTAATGCAAACGCCGCCTGGTGTTGAGATTCGACCTTTTTTGCGGCTGTCTGCCATGATAGTTGACTGGCGCCTGCAGCACTAATGGCAGCGGCTGTCTGCCATGAGAGTTGACTGGTGCCTACAGCACTAGTGGCAGGAATGGCGGTGGCAGTGGCAGGGTTTCACGAAGAATCTCCTGTGTACACTCGGGGAGGGATGTAAGCGACTCAATTGAGGGAAGCGAGAAAGAGAGAGAGAGAGAGGGGGGAAGGAAGGGATGGAGGACACAGTGCCACAGAGTACCTAGTCTAATACAATCCTCTTCAAGTCAGCACTATTTATTTCTTAAGAGAAAATGTAAAATATCCAATCAATCAACCGATTCACACCCCCCATCCCCACCCCCTTTTTCTTAATTAAGCGTGATACAATGTTGAACTTCGCCAGTCGATCCCTTAAATCTTTAACTCTAAAGAGATTATATGCGTCGCTAATAGTCAGTCGCTTGCCTCTTGACACCCAAGACAAACATCCTAAGCGGGCACCCTGGGACTAAATAGTTTTCTCCCCCCGAACTTCCTTATTTAATGAGCAGACGTTAAAAAATAAAAAAAAAAGAAACTAATTTAAGTTAGTCTTTAAGATTCTGAGCATCCACCGGGCCACCTCATGTGGAGTCTCATGTGACACTCAAGAACCTAAGAAAACCAACACGAGACCTCCTCGGAGAGCCGTGAGAGCTCTCGTGGCTCGGGCTCCAACCTCTTCGGCTCACGCGAAAACAAATCAAACCGTATCGATCCGGTCCGTTACGCCGTCGAGAGATTTCGGGGCTGACGTTAAAGCTGGGTTGTGACGTGCATGGGGGTTGTCACACCTACCCACGGGTCGGTCCGCCCTTGCTCGGTGACTTAGTGGGCTGTGCCCGATCTCTGCTGATTCGTGTGGATTTCCTCGCAGTGTTCATCGGACATGTGTGTAATCTACAAAACATGATGCAATCGCCGCTACTAAAATCGTGGAACTGGTAATCGTACAAGTATGATGGTAGTCGAAGAGCGGAACTTTTCCAGAAAGAACTTCTCACTTGTCGAATGAACTCTAAACGTAAAAGTCCAGAATTTGTTGTTATTTTCATCCAAATAAAAGTTGTTGTTTTTTTAAATTGGACAATAACAATTGATCAGCGTGTCTCAAAGTGTGGAGAGGGAAAGCGAGGGAGAGAGGGGAAGGGAGGATGGAGGACACAGAAAGAAACGACATGCAGATATCTAGTGCATTACAAATTCTAAAATATGTCAAATTGTACACGAGTGTTGGTGGTTGCTTTAATGTGGTACGATGCTCACACAGTATGAGGACACCTGCTCTTTACGGCGCAATAATTGAGATAAATTGGATTTTGTTTTTACTACAAATAAACTGAGCCTACCCCCCCACCCACCCCCGCGCCCCGTTCAAAATAAATCTAAAAATAATTGCGGCTAGTAACCTACCTATCAATTCAAACAAAGGCGTCTTGACTTTTGGCGCCCCCTGCCACTTTTGGGTTATGTGCCCCCCCCCCCCCCCAACATTCAAATATAAATATTCGCCCCATCCACCCTTTTTTTAATACTGAAGGTCCACGCGACGGCTCTGAATTCAGGGACCTCCAAGACCAATTGATTGAGATTCGCCTTTGGGCTGGTACAGCTGTTTTTTTTTCTTACTCTCTCTATCTCTCTCACTCTCTCTTACATCCGGGAATGTTGTGATAGGAGGTGACCCCCCCACCACCCAAAGCAACTCAATTATTGTTGTGGTCGCTTCAGATCAATCCATAAGTTAATTGGATTCCCCCAGCTGTCACGAACTGTTTGATAGTACAGCGCTTAGTGTTAAGAGCACCGGGCTTGGGGGAATCTCAAACTGTTGATTTCGTACTGCAGTAAGTGACACCATGCTCAAGAAATAAAAAGAAAGAAGCGTCAATAAATGAATCCCCCCCCCCCCCCCCCCTTTTATTAAACTGGCACGGACACGAAGGCAGTGACTCTAAACTTTGTTTGTTTATTTATGGGTGACCTCCATCATGGCCGAGCTGTCTGTCCCTAGTGCCGCCTATCAGTTCCTACAAACTCAAGCATCCGACGTTATTTCTTCCTCTGCACCTTAGCGCACGTGAAACGTTCTTCCTCGTACTGAGGAGTTTCATCTTCTTTAAACTTGTCTTTCATTGAGCAAACTACGACGTCAGGTCATTCTGCAACAGTATCTATTTCTTTCTGTTTCCTTTTTTTGCGCCTACATTCTCAATGTAAACATTCAGTAATCAGACAAACCACTTGATAGCCGGGGGGGGGGGGGGGGGGGGGAGAGCACCTCTGACCCTCCTTTCGGCAGTTTTCGAATCGCTGAGCTGGTTAGTCCTCTCCGTGTCGTCACGTTTTTTGGGGACACTTGCATCAGATCGCATTCTCGAGGTGGAAAAAAAAAACGGTGGGGTTTGGTTTACAGTTTGTGTCAATCTTTAGTATGGTCATCGAACGCATGCGCTGTGGTGCACCAGACGCCTTGGTAGGATAAACATCACACGTTTAGGCGAGTCTGGGCATCTCGACTTGCTGGTAGACGGGAAGGGGCACAACGATGTTCAGCAGCTCAGAAACGTAGCCAGGATTTTATTTTTTTAAATTGTCACTTCCGCTCCTGACGTTAGCTCCCCGGATTGGGTGTAGGGGAGTAAATTAACTGGTGGATTTTTAAAATGACTTTAAGGTCACCTCTGATAAGTTCTTGCCTATACTTGAGGAAACTATGTAAATACTTTTTATTACTTAATGTTTATTTTTCTTCTGATCATAAGATTAAATTAAAGCAAACATTATAGATTATAAATATTTAAAAAACATTCTTTAAAAAAAAAAAATACAAACAAACCATCCCGCCGAGCACCAAAACTACAGACTTCCTACCATTTCCTGGTAGCAACCAAAAACTACAGACTTCCTACCATTTCCTGGTTGCAAGTGATCTTACGGATTCAATCAAAGGAAACATATCATCGGGTCGTTATTTTTAACGTTACAACCGCGATTCACAAATACGAGGAATATCTTCGGCCCAGTGGACCCACAAATCAATGCTCAGACACCACTTGATAGCAGGCAAACATTTCACGTGCCAGCCCACCCTTGCCCTTGGCCCACGGGGGTGGGGGGTGGGAGAAGGGGGCGCACTGTCTAGCAGCGGATGCTCGTCATTCTTTCCAGAGACAAAAGGAAAATAACACCCCCTCTCGGTACGCTGGCGAATCTGGAGATTGTCATAAATGATTGTGCAGCGGAATTGTTTTATGTATATATATATATATATATATATATCTATTTTATTGTAGTTCTGTAAAAAATATATATTGTTTCTTAAAAGATTCATGCGACGCATATGTGTGCTCCCATCATCATATGATCTCTCATCAGATACCATATGTGCTCCTATCAAGGGCCCGCATTTGTAATGTGGGAAAACATTTAGACTATCGACGCTGTGTTTAAGGGGGCTCCAAACCTGAACGTGGAACGGGGCCCCCAAAAGTCACACGACGGCTTTGGCAGCGTATGTGGCGATCGGTGCCACGTTTGTATCATCATTGGGGTGGGTTGGGGTGGGGGCTTCACTTATTTGGGGGGGGGGGGGCTTCACTTATTTAATGCAAGGTCTTGTTGTTGAAGAGAAATGCGTTTGGAATTGCTGTCGTGCAGTTCCACTCAGGAGACCGTTTAATTATCATTGCCTTATTGACGCCCTCAATTAGCAATCGGCCATACGTCAATGTTCCCAAGCCTGCTGTGGCCCCACACTGAGAACGACTGATTACATTTTGTTAGTTACGTGAAGAACGGCGCGTAAACACCGAGGTACAAGTGGACCACGGTAGAGGCTGAACCTGACCGTTGCAGTCGACTGGATGTTGTTTTTTGTGTGGTCCACACTGACAGAGGCGTGCAGTCGACTGGGTGTTATGTGGTCAACATCGACATGTACGTGCAGTCGACTGGATGTTGTGTGGTCAACGTCGACGGGAGGCGTGCAGTCGCCTCGATGTTATGTGGTCCAGAATGACAGGGGCGTGTTATAAGCTGGATCCCCCAATAACGTTTGGGTGGGGCATAAAATTTGTTTAAAAAATGTATAGCAAGAACTTGACAAATAGCGTTAACAAAAAAGAAGAACGTAGCCATGTTTTTTTGTATTAATTGAGCATGCGATAGCAATCTTACTAAACACAATGATGTTGGACAACAGTTAACTCTTTAAAGCCTCGTGCGTTTGGAAAAAACAACAACAGCATTTGTTGACACAATTTAGAAAAATCCAGACAACGAAATATGGAGAGATTTTTAAAAGTCTTCTGAGACCATTGTACCCAGGGTTTCTTTCAGGAATACCTCCGGGGGGGGGGGGGGCACTGCCCCCCGGAGCAAGTCAAGTGTCCCCTGGGGGAAAATGTGTTAAAAAAATTATCTAAATTTAATTTAAAAAAATTTTTAAAAAGTAATTGAAATTTGTGTCTTTCATCGATTACAATTATTGGAAACAAATAAAATATCGCTTTGTTCGATATTTATTGATGATCCATATCGTTCAGGTTAATCTTGTTACAGGCTCGCAGAAATCGATTATAAATATCGTATTGTTTTGAAAATTGGCCGCTCCTAATCATAAGCTAAAATCTTACTTTTTCTTATTCGCATATGTCGGTATCTTTTATTTAATGAAATTTTTGCAGCTGCTCAAGTTGAAAGACTTTATAATAACACTGTATTTAAAATACCTTTACATATATATAAATATAAATGTCTATAAATTGAATGTAGTTCTTGCTAAGTAATAAACATGTGCAATCTGTTTTGACATTATATTATATAATAGCATCATGCTTTAAAAAAATCATTTTAGCAAATATTTTAATGTAGTAGATTCCATACATGTATACGGACTTAGATAAAATGAAAACTTAAAAAAAAAAACAAAAAAAAAACAACAAACAAACAAACAAACAAACTAATTTTAAAACAAAAAATTAGGAAATAACCGGTTGCATACAAATAGTGGACATTAAATCAATAATTATTAAATCGAGAGCGTTTCTAGTTTTTTAACACAGTTTCGGGAACAGAGTAAAATGATTTTTTTTAAAAAAAGTTTTTTTTATCAAATCCCCATCGACTTTTCTCTGTTAATATGATAATAATAAACAATCTTCTGCAGCTGTTTGAACTATTAAAAAAAATATTTTAGATGATAATCCAGTAAAAAGAATATTGTCACAAATGACTGGGTTGTGATTGAACAACGGCGCACCATTAATTACACATGTAACTTATGATGTGTTTTGTTCGGGACTTTCCGATATGTGGCACCACATTTATTTGATGAAAAATGTGCTGGGGTGCGATTTCCGGGGGAAGTGAGGAAGGTTTTGGGGAAGAGCTTATGGAGGTTGAGATTAATGGCGGTTAACGTTGCGTTTGAAAGTTGAGGAAACATTACTAGACTATATTAATCTATCAATACATTCTTTTGTTTACAATAGTTAATAAGGAATTCCTTGGTTATTCATTAACGTCTGTGTTGTCTTCGTTAAAAATCCTCAACGTCTGGATACTGAACTTTCGCAGAGAGGTACAGTCCCGCATTAATCAACACCAATAATACTTGGTACGCGAAGGGCCATAACTTAGAAGATCTCATTCTGTGACAAATATATATATTTAAACAACGAATAAAAACAAAATCGAGTATTTCGACTATCTTGTAAATGCTATTTTTGGTAGTAGTTAAAAAAAATTCTATAGAATTGGTCAAAAAATTGTTTTAAAGTATAATAATTATCGAAGAGGCAAGTTGTAATGTTCTGAAGCAAATTATAGTAGTTTAAAAATCTTAATCAACATTCAATCAACTGAATATTGAGAATTTAAACTTAAATTTAATACGAAAAAAATCACACATAAAAAATATATGATGTCTTTTGTAAATAAGTCATGACTTCTTAACAATTATGTAGGTTACATATGATTTATAAATAATAACAAGTTTGAAAACCCATAAAGATGTAGTCTATAGCCTTTTGTACAGTAAAGCTCTTTTTGCTTTTTGACTTTAGTGAAACTTGGAAATATTTAGAAATAAACGTATGTTTTTGGTGTTTCTTTTTCGTTCAAAATGTAAAACTATTTTAGCATTTCTTTTTGGGATGGATACCTTTTTTTTTTTTTGAAGGAATTCTTTTTTTTTTTAATTTTAAAAATATTTTGTAGTAAATTCATTATTTTTTATGTAGTTGACCCCAAAAATATTTTAAAATAATAACTTTAAAAACACATTACTTTTCATTTAAAAAAATAATGTTTGCATAACACACTTAGTCAAGCAGAGACGTCGCTTGACTTTTGTGGCACCCGTGCTACTTTTCGGTTTTGTCCTTCCCTACCTAGCAGTAAAAGTTGATAATTTAATGTAATTACAACCCAGCTTTAAGCCCCTAAAATATGCGAGACCCCATGCAGCTATACGGGTTGCAGACCTCACACGATGGCTCTTAGGTCAAATGACACATAAAATCTTAACTAGCATCTCTCCCGTTGCTCTACAGTTAAGTGTTTAATGATGCGAAACTAAATTTAACTACGGTATGTAAAATAAATGCCTTCTTACATTTTGAATTTATTATTTTGTATTTCCTGTCTATGCTATCATAAGCTGATTTGTAGTTCACATATAGTTGGTGTATGTTGATGTTGTATTCTTAGCATTTTTCTACTAGACATCTAACAGTAAATATATGAACGTCTGAAATGCCCCTTCACACATTGTCTGAAAGATATATGATACCCTCACTAAGTAACATTTGTTACCAGTGACATATCCTCATCAACACCAAGCACAGAAACATTGCAAACCCCATCTACATTCATAGGAGCCATAATGATCAATAAATTGATCGTGGGCCCTTAATATTCAGAAAAAGAAAAATTTGCATCACTGCATTTTGAATTTATTATTTTTAAATTAAGGTGACCCCTGCCCTCACTTTTGCTAAAACTCTTCGGATTCCTCAATTTCTGCTACCATCCCCCTTCCTTTTTTTCCTTGACGTCGATCAGTGTGACTTACGGGGTTGAATCTAATCTTGTGTCAAATGATTTTCTTCGGCGCACCACAACCAGAATGAATTTAGTTTACGTATGCCTCCCCTGACGCTTGAAAAATTATATTCCCCGATCAATGATAGTCTTATCAAAACATTCGAATCATGTATACTCCAAAATGCACCTCTTGATTGTTAAATAATCACACATTTTCTGCTGCCCTACTTCCGATAAAAATTACTTGCCATGACAACCAATTTTGGTGCTGATATATACACTGTCCAGTGGCGAGCCTAGTGTTAGCGCCACCCTAGGTGGGTTAAATTTTTGACGCGCTACCTTTCTCGATAGAAACTCTGCAGATGTCCGAAAATCCCACCGCTCTATCTAAAGAAAAAATGACACTTGGGAAGACCAAATGTTCGCCCCCCCCCTTTTTTACGTCACTGACGTGAGTCTTTGGTGACAGGGGAAAAGATTCATTTTTACTCCCCCCCCCTGCTAAACTCTGAAACCCATTATTTTCATCCATTAACACTATAGCCCATTTGATGCCCCCGCTAGTCTGGCGCACGGGGACATGTGTCCCATCTGCCACCCCTTAGCTACGCCTCTGGCTACTGACACCTGGCACTGCCCCCCCCCCCCCCGAACATCTGAAGTGCTCCCCTGGGGGAAAATTTCTGAAAGAAACACTGATTGTACCTATATGTTTATCAGCGGTGACACCTTCTATATTAAGTGAACATCTATTGATTGAGGTAAACATCGATTGATTGAGGTGAACATCTATATAACGACGTTAAAATCTATAGAATGACGTGAACATTTATTGTATGGCGTGCAAAAAAACCTGTTGTATAAAGTGAACAGCTATTAAATGACGTGAACATTTATTGTATGGCGTGCAAAAAAATCTGTTGTATAAAGTGAACAGCTATTAAATGACGTGAACATTTATTGTATGGCGTGCAAAAAAACCTGTTGTATAAAGTGAACAGCTATTAAATGACATGAGCACCTGTTATATTAAGTGAATATCTTTTAAATGACGTGGACATCTATTATATGACGTGAAGAACTCTTGTATGACGTGAACATCTATTGAATGACGTGAACCATACACAGAGGCCTGTACAATGTGAAATTTAAACGGATTTAACCATCGCCCGCATGACATACAAACAAAACAATTGTTAACAAAATGGTCATGTATTTGAAAACTGTAAACATCCCGGGGCGCCCCGACCCCTTAGCCCCTTGGCGCGAACAAATCTTTTTAAAAAAAAATAATAATAATAAAAAAAACTCCGATGAGTAGGAAAAAACATACACTTGTCCGTTATTTCGTATAGCCAAAAGCACCTACACATTATGATGATATTCTTAGATAAAAATATCGTTTAGTTCAAAAACACATCTTAGCTCTTTATTTAACAGGACAGCCCCCCCCCCCCCCTAAAGAGACATAACCATGTCTTCCTTTCATCGTGGGGTCCGACACTGTGGGTAAATTATAGTATACAATTTTTTGGGGGGAGGATGTGGGGTGGGGTGGGGGGAGCTTAATAAATCAAGTTTAACCTGACAATGTACAACAAGGGCTCGCGGTGCTGTTTCTTGTAACGTGGCTCCTTGTCAAGACACCAAAAAAAAAACATAAAAAAAGACAGCCGATTTGGCCGTGAACAAGGTGTCTCTAAAACATGAAGGCTGTCTCGTCATAAAACCTGTCTACAGCCCACAATGCTGCTCACTGTATGAACCCCCCCCCCCCCCTCTATAGAGAGATTTAGTAAGGATATTCGACTTTGTCCCGTTCCTCCCCCCTCCTCCCACCCCAAAGATGTCCCCCCCCCCCCCACACACCCTTCTTCGTTCTTGAACCTTACCTTGAATACTTGAATACTAAACTCGTGTTTCGCCGTGTTACAGCAGGACTGCTATGTCATCCTACAGGCAGTCAGCAGAGTAGAACGGCGTGTGCAGTGGTTCTGAAACATGTTGCGCAGTTTTAACTCTCCGCTCCCAGAGTTATGCGCTATCGCCAGGCGCCATTCAGTGGAGGCTTGGACCTGTTTTACGGGCCCTCCCCCCCCCCCCCATCAGTAACATGCAAAAATTGCAAATTGGGTCGTCCCACTTTGGACCAAGTCATCATGCCCTTGGACCATGTCATCACGTCTTTTTTCTTTGTAGTTAGTAGAAACATTCGCTGTGTAATTTGTTTTCTTTGAAAGGAGGGGGGGGGGGGGGCTCCATAATTTCTTACATTAAAATAAAAAAAAATGAATATCGAAATATTGTTTTGTTAAATATAATTCATTATGTATTATTAAGGCACCATTTAATCTATTTAAAAAAATATATACAATAAACACTTGAAGGCCAGTTAGACATGTCCAGCACATGATGTTTAGAATGGGTGTTAGCTTTCTCCTCATTCTTTTTCATTAATGTAAATGATTTAAACAATTCGGCCATCCCTTTATCTAGTCAGGTATTAAACAACGCCATTGTTGTCTCGGTTTTATTGAAGAAAAAAGACTATTAGAATACACCATCAACGTAAAATGGAATTAACGTGGAGTCCCATTAGCAAGAAGTTTTGTGTGCGGAATACAAATAGATACTTTTTTTAAAAAGCAGTTTCTATCGATGTTTCCGTACCAATGTGAGTGTAACCGGTCCAGTTTTAGAACCCTTATAACCGCGCCCGCCACCCCTTCCCCCCTCCCCATGTCAAGTGTCATGTTTTTACTCCATAGTATTAAAAAAAAAAAAGAGCTTCGGGTGGAGTTAAAGTTGTAATATAAAGACAGTATCCAAGACAGGAACAGCAAGCTTACGATTAGCAACCAGCGGGAGTAGCGGGCCTTAGGTGGGAAACACCTTCGAGGAAACGATGGTCCTCAAACTATCGCCTTGAGGACTTGAGGGGGGGGGGGGAAGTCTTCATACTATTCTCTCTCTCTCTCTAACACTCTATTCCCCGTCTCTCTATCCCTTTGAAGTACGCGTGAGAGCCCCACTTCCAAAATTTGTCCAATGAAAACAACTCTCAAAACAGTATATTGCAGTGGTTCTCAACCTTTCTAATGCCGCGACCCTTTGATACAGTTACTCATGTTGTTGCGACCCCCAGCCCCAAAATTATTTTCGTTGCTACCTCATAACTGTAGAGGATATGTGTTTTCCGATGGTCTTAGGCGACCCCTGGGGAAAGGGTCGTTCGACCCCCAAAGGGGTCGCGACCCACAGGTTGAGAACCGCTGGTCTATAGGAATATGGGATCTTGGGTTATATACAACTATTTTGATACTGATGTTATTTCTTCATTATCATAAAGATATCAATAAATTATTTTTTTTTAAAGTTGCTGAAACCACGCCATTTAAGATCGTCGGAGCATTAAAAAAAAAATAAAAACCCACCGTATTTGCAAGCTCTTTCAATTTAATGACCACGTTATGCAATTGTTAACGCATGTATTGTTATTACAGATATTTGAAATCATTGCGATTGTCTAAAATTACAATAAATAATATTTTTAAAAAAAAATTTCAATTATATTTTCAACTTTGTTTTTTTTTTTTATGTTAGGGGGGACATTTTATGTTTAAACACATACGAAATGGATCAAAACTACTGCTCTGCTTTGATAATTAATTTTTTTTTTAAATTACGCATGGTTGACATTTAATGTAACTGTCGCTCCTCTGGTTAGCTGGAACCATTTTATGGCTTAGGTGCCGGCTACCATTTCGGTAGAGTCTACAACAAATCTAGCTATTGGCCAGAAGTGGGGGGCTTCCTGACAAGATAAGAATCGCCGTTTCTTGTTTAGCTGAGTAGAGTAATGAAAAGGCTCCCGTTTACAAACGACCCCCCCCCCCCACTTTTTTTTCGCCCGTGCCACCCAACCCTCCCCTCCCCCCTCTTTTCCGACATTCGGTGACTCATACTAACACAACATTGCACATTGTCCTAGGGCCTTCTCGGCTGTCAGGCTCAAACCATAGGGCTCTTAGAAAACGAGGTCACGCCAGGCCAGGGCGACGCTCTCAGTAAAGTTACAACATTCGCGCGGTAGATAATATCAGAATTTTGGGCGGAGTTTAAGGTGGTGTTTATTTAGGTTTGGGGGGGGGGGGGGGAAGTACAGTTCTGATGAGGAGAGTGTTTGGGGCTGGGGGGGGGGTAGACACCTGTCATCTATGTCGTTATCGTTAGTAAATTTTAAATGGGGAAAAACATACATAATGAATATAATATAAAAGAAACTAATATACTATTTTGTATGACATAATTTTGTATAATATTATATATATAAATATATCTTCCTAAGTCTTCCACCACTGTTTTTTTTTTTTTTTTTTGTGTTCCGCCCCGTACTAGAAAAGAGGCGCAGACTGGGTCCGGTTAATTGAAAATTTCCTTGAACGAGTAATCCTTTCAACCGCATGACACGGCATGTACCAAAATGTGTCATTTCAAAAGGGGAAATTAAATAAGCAATCAGCGGAAATGGATCCAGCGCGTGTGGGGTTATGGACCTCGGGAGATGGCGGGACTATGACAAACATCATTTCGATTTCATGTACCGTGTCTGTGGCGGTTTGAGAGCCCAGTTGGGGGGGGGTGGGGGGGGGAGACACAAAAATCTGGGGTGTTCACCTGCTGGAAGTGTCTACTGCTGCCTGACCGCCACGGCGTGCTGTGTGGGGGTTAAGGTTCCTGAACAGTTCGGGGCCCCGGACCCCCTCAACACCCCGTCGGCCGTCATTTAAACTGGGCTGTTCCCGTCTTCGAGGTTTAAACTTTTCAACAGATCCTAGGAAGTGGCTGGGAATGAGGGGCGCCATTGCTAGTGAAACACAGGTCGTAGTGGCACCCACGTAAAAAAATGACATCCATATATACATATATATATATATATATAATATATACTAGTAACGCATGTGTGATGGATGTAACTAGCGGAAACGTCAATGGTTTGGTTAGAGATGAAACGTAAAAAAGGAGACGCGATTGCACTTGGTGTAATCCTATATTCATGTTTGGTATTTTACTATTTTGGAATTAGGTAGTTTGAGAACATTTGTGTACACATCGTTCGACGGGAAACAGAAAATGACTTAAGTACTTTTGAAAGAAAAGATGTGGTTATGATGTGTACACTTCACGGCTTTTGAAAGAAAAGATGTAGTTATGATGTGTACGCTTCACGGCTTTGAAAGAAAAGATGTAGTTATGACGTGTACACTTCACGGGTTTTAAAGGAAAAGATGTATTTAATTAGCAGACACATATCCTACCGCGGATCCCGATAAACAAAATCACTTATCAGAGAGCCCCCACATGTTAAACGACATCCCACACAACCGCCCTCAACGCTCGGAAGCGGCCACCCATAGGGCAGTCTGTTATCAACTGCCTTAATGTATTATTGGCATACAAGTCGAGAGTAAAATGTATGTATTTAATAGGCATTGTGCATTATTTTTGACATGAAATACTAAATGTGTAAATCCTATCTTCTTGAACTAACAATTATGTGTGTTTTGGGGAGTATTTTTCGTTTTAAAAAAATATTATTTTATTTAGTTTTATGAGTGGCGGACGGGGAGGGTGGAAATGAACTGCATCGAAAACTTAAATACACAAATGTGTACCTAAAAGTTTACCTAAATCTGGTTTGGTTTAGAAATTAATATATGAAGTTTATGGACATATATTCGGGTGGGGGGAGATATTGGGACGTTAAAACACCATCCCGATTCCATGGGAGAGTGGGCTGCGAACGCTTTAAACGCATCGTTTGCGGTCGACTGAACATCACCGTGCGGGGAAAGCTTCCATTCGAGTGGCCGCGATAGGGATGGTCCAGGCCGGGGGAGGTTCCCTGCGTGCCGCCGCACGGTCTTTAAGAGCTCACGCTCGACGGCTCCCAAGTGACATATTTAGTAGTGTTTGGTCCTGTCTGCCAGTCCCTTATATTAAAGTGTTTGGTCCTGTCTGCCAGTCCCTTATATTAACGTGTTTGGTTTTGTCTGCCAGTCCCTTATATTAAAGTGTTTGGTCCTGTCTACCAGTCCCTTATATTAAATCGTTTGGTCCTGGCTACCAGTCCCTTATATTAAAGTGTTTTGTCCTGTCTACCAGTCCCTTATAATAAATTGTACTTACTGGGCAGTCAAGCAAGACATCCTTCAAGCGGAAGCGACGTGTCCAAGCTGAGATTACCATTGCGTTTAAAATTAACACCCGAATACGCCTGCATATAATTGCATGGATGGCGTGTTTGGAAGAACTCGTTTTCAATGAATAAATTACCACACAAAAAAAAAAGATAAGTGTAAATGCCATTAACACGTTTCTGTATTCACGTCTGTGCAAACGTTTGCATTGTTTTAATACATACAAGACGTTTTCCGTGCCTTGGCGAAACCAGACGAACGGTGCCATTTCATTGTATAAATAATATTTGTAATGTCCTGGACGGTTAAGAGTATAGAGCCACGTATGCGCATGTCGACATGTAGATCTTCGCATGGGATGTAGCGATGTTTAGTGGTGGAGAAAAGCTGTGAGTGGATAACCGACGCTTCATCGCTAGATTATGTTGAATAATTAAATACTAGATATAGCCCGCCGAACATTGGCAGCAGCAATGAGTGAACTTCCCATCTACTAAAGTTACTTGACAAAACATGAACTCAAGCTACACCCCTTCCCCCCCCCCTTTTTTTCCCCCCCTTGATACGTCACTGCACTCTTTTTATTTCACGCCTATGAATTATATTAAATATTTTGATGTCCCACCCACTTTTAAACCGAATATTTTTTACACCATACTTAAACTGAGACGATTTAATTTTCCGAAAAGAAAATTTTACGCGCCAAACGCAGTTGCGTTATATATATATATAAATATAATTTAGCTTAGTTATAAGGACTTATATTTTGCGCGCTATTGAACTCATTATTGAACCATACTTTCTTTCAAACACATTTATTTTTAGTATACTCTCAATCTCAAATTCACTAAATAGAAAGGAACCTGAAATGGAAATTAAGAAGCAGCCCACGAGTCATACCAGAAGCTTAATATATATATATATATATAGAGAGAGAGAGAGAGATGCATGTCTGCATGCGTAAACTCAGAACAACCATCATGTCTCATGCATCACGTCTTTCCTTATCCTGTGTGGTTTGCTGGTAACTGGCCTAAATGTTGAAGCTCGCATTCCCTGGCTTAGGCCTCACTTCTTCTTCTTCACGTGCCCCATCATCTGTGTCTTGCTGCAGTGTGACGCCCAAGTGCTTACATGCAGGGTCCATCTGCTCACACCTGGTGGCTTTATGTGGGAGACGAGCTGCTGTGTGCGGCGATGCGAATGCACGTGCTTTGTGCTCGTTGCCGGTGCAAGTGTATGCGCATTCGCGAGGTGAACATAGGGGCAGTTGCAGTGTTACCATGCCGTTGTTGTAGTGTTGTGCTTGTGCCCAGATTTGGATCATTTGACATATATAGCTTACCCCTCTCTTAAGACAGCGACACTATAGGGCTAAAATTTAGCCTATCACGTTCTTAATGTCTTATGACAGGTACAGTACAAGGCTAATTCCTGCAGCTGCTAGTCATTTAGAAGACATTTTTTTCTTCCCTCACCTTCGCTGTTATGGATAATTATGCAAAATTAAAAGGTTTAGCTTTAAACAGTGGTCGACTCCAAGTCGCGGGAATTTAAGGTCGCTAAACCTTGGAGGGTCCCTGTCAATTTTAGAGGAGCATTTACAGTCAAATAATTATTGTTCTTTTAAATTGTAAGCACATGCCATTTATAGTACAGAACATTTATAGTACAGAACATTTACATACATTTTTAAAATGTCATATTTAGGGAAACACCTCCACCCTCACCTCCGACAGTTAAAATATTTGAGATGGCCATAGGATGCCAGCCATGTACTGGGACCCCCCTCTAGTTCAGGAAACGCATTACCTTCCCAGTCATTTTTGTGTCGTCAAATGTGTATCAGATATTTCCGATCACAAACAACAATGTTTATATTATCAATAGCTTTGTATTGCTGATATCTAGCAACTCAAACATCATTTTTAAAAAAAAATAATTAATTTAAAAAAAAAAACACTCTAGAAAGATTTTTTAAAAAGCGCTCTTTACGAAAGAAATATTTTGTTTACCTTACATTTACATTTTCAACTAATGAATTAGATCTAGCTGATATTTGATTTAAAAAAAAAATATATATTATTCATTTCGGGAATTTAACAAATTCTGGCTTATTTAAAAAAAATGAGTACAAAGTCTGTATAGATGTGGCTACAGGGTGTTAAACTTGTCCCAGACAGACGGGCTCCATCCTCGCCCCACTTTATGTGTTTTGTGTCGCCATTGTAGCGTTGCATGAAGTAATCCATGGCACGTCACCACATGAAAGAAAGCTTTGTTTTCGCAGAACCAATATTTGCCCAATCGGTGGTCACCTTGTCCATTCCTTGAATCCTTGCCCCCTTCCTCTCCCCCCCCCCCCCCACCTTTTCTACCACACTCCCCAAATGTTGTCTTCTGTCGCATGTTTGTTCCTTGCCATATGTAGAAGAAAATGGAATAAAAATAGTAAACAGTATTGAATGATGTTTTAAATGTTTTGAATTGTTAGTCAATTACTGCCTGGGGGGTGGGGGGGGGGGTCAGCTGAAGAGTTATAATAATTTACATTAAATATGTGTGAAGTGTGTGTGTGGAGCTGTTTTTGTGCGTGCGTGTTTGGCTTCTTGGTTGTGACGTCATTTCCGGTTTAAAACAAAAAAAGTAACGGGATTTTCTTGGTGTCTTCTGAATTTTTTATTGCCCTCTCTCCAAAATTGTGGACTGCTTTTTTTCTGGAACAGAAATGGTTCTTAGACCTTGACCTAAAACGCTTGTCTGTTTTTTTTTCTATTTGAAAAAAAAAACAGAGGTAGCCAATTACTTAAAAAGTAACATAAAAATTGAATAGTTTAATAAAGTAATCGTTCTCTCCAAATACGTGCCTTTTTTTTGTTGAGGCTAAATGTCCCTAAATTGTTGGAAGCATTCGCAAGCAGTTAACAGTTATTAATAACTATTGGCAAGCTTCTTTGATTTTGAAAGATAATCTTAAGATGTAGGCATGTATATACATATTTAACTATGTACACATTCATCAACTTATTTTGGCACCCCCTTCGTAAATTGTTCTGTATTCGCCACTGGCTCCCCCTTAAAATAGTATTGTTTTGTTTCGCTTTGAGGTGACCTCACACAACCACGACATTGACAACAATGACGAAAGAGACAAGAAGTTGCTTGAAACCACCAACCAACTGCCCCCGTGCATAAGTGAATCTGTCATTCCAACAGCCACGGGGCCCCTGGAAGACGGCTGTCACATTAGAAACAATTTGCGGCCCGATAACCCAATCAAAACGTTTAATCTCTGACGTCAGCGGCTGGCGATAAAATGAGTTCTTGAGAGAGACTGTTATCTCTCGATGGCTGCCCCCTCGCTGTGATTGGCCCGGTATTGTGGAGTCCCTTATGGCTCCCTCTAGTGGCGATCTGTGCAGAAACGCACGCGCCGGTTAGCGCGACGTGCTCAGCATTAGTTAGCGTGACCCGGGGCCTTTTGTATGTTTGTCTTTTAAGCAGTAGAGAAGTAGACGATTCTGGGTAGGAAGAGGGGGTTGGCAAAACTACATTTTAATTTATTTAAGGATCTATTTAGGATGTTTTAAGACTAACTACAAGTTATAGAAACGAAGATACCGGTATTCCAATCATTCTTTCCGCGACATGCTTGTAGTGATGATCTTTTCATCACTCCCCAGGGGCCATTCTGATGTCAAAGATCTTTCCATCACTCCTATGCGGCCATTCTGATGGCAACGATCTTTCCATCACTCCCCACGGCCACGGGCCATTCTGATGGCCAAGATCTTTCCATCACTCCCCACAGGCCATTCTGATGGCAAAGATCTTTCCACCACTCCGCAGGGGCCATTCTGGTGGCAGACGGGGTGGCTAAGTCGCAGGGTGTTTAATAAAATAAAATGTAAGGATTAAAAAAAAAGGAATTGTAGAATTCGTCGTTATTAAAATAACATTTTACAACAATCAACCCCAAGTATGATGTCACTGGAGTAAGTCATAAGGCTGGCGTTTACAGCTTGTTGTAGATTTTAAAAAATAAACTCTTTTTCTTCTCTCCGACCATAGTACGCTCACTAATCTTAGCATTAGCGAAACGAATCCGCTAATTTAGATTCTCCTTACAACGGATTTCCCTGTGGTGTTGAGTAAGTAAATTAGGCGTCTTCCTGGTGATGTCATTACCCTCCCGGCGATTTCAGTTTGTCACTTTTGTTTTCGACTGAGTTTTCGATCATGGCGTCGTAAAGGGCCACCTGGCGGAATAGAGGACTTCACGTGACTACACTAAAGACCATGGCTGCACCTATTGGTACACGTGTACCAGAATAGGGAGGTTGGGATTAAAAAACGATTTAACATGTTTTTGTTGGGTTTGTAATACTCAATTTAGTATCAAATCAAAGATAATTGAATGTACTATACGTTTGTATACTTAATTCTTCGTTTTAACTAAATTAAACTACCACAAATGACATCCGAACAGCACTTGTCAAAATGGACCCGGACACGCAGCGCCCCCTTTCGGACGTATAGTACATTCAAATTATCTTTCATTTGATACCTCATTTGGTCTTACAAACCCAAACAAAAATATTTTAAATCGTTTTTTAATCCCAACCTCCCAATTCTGGTACACGTGTACCTATAGCCACTTCGAAAGACCATGGCGACTGTGGGTCCTGCTCTCGCTTGGCTATACTGTAATAACGACGCCCACTTAGTAAAAAAACGTGTCGATAGTGATGCGTTGTTTGCACACTGATATTTAATGAGAGAAAATCAAAGTATAATCTCCGATCAAATCTGACATCTAATGACTTACAGCGTCATACCAAAAAAAAAAGTGTTCGGCTACCTTATAGCAAGCAGTGTGCACTTAAAACAGTGCCGCGGGTGGCGTCGTGTGACAACTTATTTTAGCTCCACTTCGTGTTTTATACCAGTGGGGGAAATATTGAGGACAAAACTCTGATTACAAAATAAATTGTTATTATAATTTGAGAACTGTTGAATATTTGAGAAAGTTGTTAACGATGTTTGACCCCATTTTTCACCCTCATGTATATATATATATATAAACACGACTCCTGGGGACTGCTTTTTTTCAGACTCCTACCTCACAGCCTTGGCCATAGATAGACCCGATGGGCGTCGCCCTGGTTAAAACATTTTGAGCGCGGCAAAGGCCAAAGGGCAGCATCAGAGACAGTTTGTGTACGGTACGGTAAGACCGCTCGAGGGAGGTCAAAATAGAGGGGGGTCCGATCTGCTAGTAATACCGTCCTCTCCACCGTTCATTATAGCTATCCCCCAGGCACCGGAGGGCAACGATTGAGCCCAATTATGTCACAGGCCAGTCTGGCACGCGGAGTCTCGTCTGCCCCCCCCCCCAAACAAAAAAAAAAGGGGGGGGGGCTGATTTCGACCCCTTAGACTGACGTCTGCCTACTCGGCGGGGTTTGAATAATCATTATAATAAAAATAGAATATCTCATTGAGGCGGTGCTGGTCGGTTGATGGGCGACGTCTTTACTGGCAGCCAAAAATGCGGTACAAATAGTTTTAATACTGACATTCGTCCCATACATTTAAAAGAAATCTCATTGGTGTCGAGTCGATGAATAGTAAAGTAGTGGAGAGAGAGCGAGAGAGAGAGAGAGAGGATCGCTGAAGATATTTTTACGACTGACACCTGTTGCGAGCCCCACCAGGCCGAGGGTGAAAAATGACTTAGTACATGAGAAGAACTGTCATGTTATGATGGTAGACCTGGGGCCTGAAAAAACGTCAGGCCATGGCTTTAGTAGAGAGAAAAAACACAGCAACCAACAGAAAAAAACGTTTTTTAAATGGTTTGTCAAGGTAACGAAGACAGAACGATTGACACTGAATGGTTGAACTATATTTAGGGCATGGGCACCCGAAAGTACTTACTTAACTCAATTTACTGCTTTGCCAAATTGCCTTTCGAATCACCTGTTTAATAGAGAAAGCGGCCCTCTAATCGGCATGGCACCACTCGAAATCTGAGGTATTCATTATATTTGATATATTTTTTTGTAAAAATATAGACTGGTTTCGGGAGCATTACATGAAGACTCTTGTTATTAAGATCGTTCGTGAATGTCCTATAGAGCTATAACGATTACCCATTGTGAACCTCTGAAGGTCCTACAGAGCTATGATTAACCGTTGTGAATGTCTGAAGGTCCTATAGAGCATATAATTACCAATTGTGAACCTCTGAAGGTCCTAAAGAGCTATGATTACCCATTGTGAATGTCTGAAGGTCCTACAGAGCTATGATTACCCGTTGTGAATGTCTGAAGGTGCTACGGAGCTATGATTACCCATTGTGAATGTCTGAAGGTCCTATAGAGCTACGATTACCCATTGTGAACCTCTGCAGGTCCTAAAGAGCTATGATTACCCGTTGTGAATGTCTGAAGGTCCTATAGAGCTATGATAACCCATTGTGAATGTCTGAAGGTCCATTAGAGCTATGATAACCCTATGGTCCTACAGATCTATTAGTTATAGAGCGTGCTGGTGATGAGGGGTCTGATTAAAAGTAATCTTAAATGGAGGGTGTCTGTGGTGTCGACGTTTTAACGGGTTTCAGTGGCCAGGTTTTTGAGAACAAGGGAGACATGTGTAACAAGGGAGCCATGTGTAACAAGGGAGCCATTGTAACAAGGGAGCCATGTGTAACAAGGGAGCCATGTGTAACAAAGGAGCCATGTGTAACAAGGGAGCCACGTGTAACAAAGGAGCCAAGTGTAAGAAAGGAGCCATGTGTAACATGGGTGCCATGTGTAACAAGGAAACCATGTGTAACAAGGGAGCCATGTGTAACAAGCGAGCCATGTGTAACAAGGGAGCCACGTGTAACAAGGGAGCCATTGTAACAAGGGAGTCATGTGATACAAGCGAGCCATGTGTAACAAGGGGGCCATGTGTAACAAGGGAGCCATGTGTAACATGCGTGAGGTACACTAAATTATAGAATTATCGGGGAAAATTGTCAATTCATTTTTTTTTTTGCCCAATAGATGACATCAGCTGTTTATGAGATTACGTCAAATGCCTGGACCTGATAATTACTTAAAACCTGATAGTAATAGATTTCTGACCTGATAGTTAACAGAGATTTAACATGATATTTAACCGAGCTATTACCTGGCGGTTAAGAGCTATAACCTGATAGTTAACATAGCTATAACCTGATAGTTAACATAGCTATAACCTGCTAGTTAACATAGCTATAACCTGCTAGTTAACATAGCTATAACCTGATAGTTAACATAGCTATAACCCGGTAGTTAACATAGCTATAACCTGCTAGTTAACATAGCTATAACCTGGTAGTTTACATAGCTATAACCTGCTAGTTAACATAGCTATAACCTGGTAGTTTACATAGCTATAACCTGATAGTTAACATAGCTATAACCTGGTAGTTAACGCAGATCTATATATAATCAAGCGATGGCTACTTTGGCTATGGTTATACAACATTATTATATTACGGTCGGTGGGTTAAAACCCATTACATTCCGCGATAGTGTCTCTAAAAAAAAAAGAGGCCGGCAAAAGTCCTTAAATTCGATACAGGTGCTAAGACCTGACGTTTTAGTAAACTGCTAACAATATTATTATTTTTTTAAAAGCTCTGGCAAATTTGCTTTATTCGACTCGACTGCCGTAAACGCCCAGACTCTCTGTTTGGTTCTGGTGTTGATTAAATAAAGGCGCACCCGCGCGTTACCCAATATCTTTGACGTACAGCGCCCCAATCGTGGTGACACAATTCACTGTGACGTGTTGACACGAGCAAAACGACTTGCTGTAGGGACCTGTTAGTGCAGGGATATTGAAAACTTGAAAGACAGCCCCCGCCCCCCAACACACAAAAAAAAAATCTCACAACAAACTTAGAACAATTATTACAACCCCGGCTAACTTTTTTTAAAAATAGACCTTTCAGGTTGTTCCACAGATTCAAATGTTGTTGGTGTTTTGTGTGTGTGGAGATGAAACATACTTGTACGTACGTACACGGTGCCTGTGTAATGTAACGCTATAAGCTCAGTGTCAAGTTGCTCCTATTTGAATGTATGACTACGGATGCACCACTACTGTCCAACTGACCGTCGATATCCTTCAAAAAAGAAGGTTTATCTTACAGTACGTGGAGATGTAAGCTATAGCACCCGGTATAGCAGTGCTTTCTTCACGCGAAACTCTTTCTTTTTTTTTTTTTGGGGGGGGGGGGGGGGGCGCAACTCTCCTCCCCAAAAACCTGGTGGATTTTTACAAGGACCGTGTTTGTTCCAAAAGTTCAACTAGCCGGGGTCCCACTACAGCGTTCCCCTCTAAAGCAAATAGAAGTCCGTGTTTGTCTAGTCCAGGGGCTCTTAAACGTCCGATTTGACAACGCAGTGGTCTGTGATTCTTGTAATGTAATGGTGTACGGACGGCACAATATGTATATCTTTCTTGGGTTGAGCAGTTGAAAAGAAAACAATAAAAATTGTAAAATATGTTATAAAATAATAGAAACTATTAGCAGCCAGACAGAAAAAAGTGATAGTAATATAAAAATGAATCATAACCATGCCAATGTGAACGTCTTGTCCAGTTATCTTTCAATCCTGCCCAGTCATCTTTCAGCAATTTCTTGTCATCTTTCCGTATTGTCTTGTCATCTTTCAGTCTTGCCCTGTCATCTTTCAGTCTTGTCCTGTCATCTTTCAGTCTTGTCCTGTCATCGTTCAGTCTTGTCCTATCATCTTTCAGTCTTGTCCTGTCATCTTTCAGTCCTGTCCTGTCATCCTTCAGTCCTGTCCTGTCATCCTTCAGTCCTGTCCTGTCATCTTTCAGTCCTGTCATCTATCAGTCCTGTCATCCTTCAGTCCTGTACTGTCATCTTTCAGTCCTGTCATCCTTCAGTCCTGTACTGTCATCTTTCAGTCCTGTCATCCTTCAGTCCTGTACTGTCATCTTTCAGTCCTGCCCAGTCATCTTTCAGTCCTGTACTGTCATCTCTCAGTCTTGTCCTGTCATCTTTCAGTCTTGTCCTATCATCTTTCAGTCTTGTCCTGTCATCTTTCAGTCCTGTCCTGTCATCCTTCAGTCCTGTACTGTCATCTTTCAGTCCTACCCAGTCATCTTTCAGTCCTGTACTGTCATCTCTAAGTCTTGTCCTGTCATCTTTCAGTCTTGTCCTATCATCTTTCAGTCTTGTCCTGTCATCTTTCAGTCCTGTCCTGTCATCTTTCAGTCCTGTCCTGTCATCTTTCAGTCCTGTCCTGTCATCTTTCAGTCCTGTCCTGTCATCTTTTAGTCCTGTCATCCTTCAGTCCTGTCATCCTTCAGTCCTGTCATCCTTCAGTCCTGTACTGTCATCTTTCAGTCCTGCCCAGTCATCTTTCAGTCCTGTACTGTCATCTTTCAGTTTGGTCCTGTCATAGCTCATTTAGACAACTCCACCCTTTTATCGTCCGCTGTTTTGTCAGATCGCCATTTTTTGTCAGATCCACCTTTTATCAGATCCATCTTTTATTACACCCAGCTCACCTCAGACAGATCCACCTTTTTCAGATCCCATTTGCGCCATTAAGCGGAACAAACATTTCATAGGGGGTACAACAAATACAAACTTAGAACCTCTGCATTGGAGTAGACAACGAAGCTACGTCACTCCCGTATTCCGTACCTACCTTTTCGGCATTCCAAGATTTTTACCCTTCCCCTGTGTACAGTATACCCTTTGTGGCGAGAGGGAAATGTCGGCAGTAGCCAAATGCAAGGCAACAACCAACTTGCGAAAGACTTTGGGGCGTAACGTAACACGTTCATTGGCAACTTCGTGCATACACTTTTGATCTTTTGAAAAGGGGGTATGTGATATGGAATAGCAATAGAAGTATTCTTGAAGATTCTAGTCGTCTTGTCTTTATCAAACCATTCCCTTTTTATAGCTCATGTCACTCCTCTCCATAGTTGTTCATGTCACTTCTCTCCATAGTTGTTCATGTCACTTCTCTCCATAGTTGTTCATGTCACTTCTCTCCATAGTTGTTCATGTTACTTCTCTCCATGGTTGTTCATGTCACTCCTCTCCATAGTTGTTCATGTCACTTCTCTCCATAGTTGTTCATGTCACTTCTCTCCATAGTTGTTCATGTTACTTCTCTCCATAGTTGTTCATGTCACTCCTCTCCATAGTTGTTCATGTCACTTCTCTCCATAGTTGTTCATGTCACTTCTCTCCATAGTTGTTCATGTCACTTCTCTCCATAGTTGTTCATGTTACTTCTCTCCATGGTTGTTCATGTCACTCCTCTCCATAGTTGTTCATGTCACTTCTCTCCATAGTTGTTCATGTCACTTCTCTCCATAGTTGTTCATGTTACTTCTCTCCATAGTTGTTCATGTCACTTCTCTCCATAGTTGTTCATGTCACTTCTCTCCATAGTTGTTCATGTCACTTCTCTCAATGGTTGTTCATGTCACTTCTCTCCATAGTTGTTCATGTCACTTCTCTCCATAGTTGTTCATGTCACTTCTCTCCATAGTTTTTCATGTCACTTCTCTCCATAGTTGTTCATGTCACTCCTCTCCACAGTACCAGGAAGAACGTCAGCAACAGAACAATTATCGACATGTTTTTATTTTTAAACCCTAGGGCACTCGGTATAGACCAGGGGTTGGCAAAGCGCGGCTCGCACCTTTTGAATGCGGCTCCTTAGCGATCTGAGTGCGGCTCGGACAGTCGGCCAGACATCGAGTTTGACTCCGAAAAACATGGTTCTTTTAAATGAAATTTGGCTCTCAACAAAATTTAATCGTCTTGCTGTTGATTTTTGGATTTAACTTTATCTGTGACTGGACCCGAATTATAATCCAGGCGTGATTTCCTCTGTCGCGTATATAAGACAACTAATAATAACAATAATAATAATTTACGCACCTCTATCGTGCTAGAAACGTTATTTTTTTATACATTTTTAAAATTGTATTGGTTTTTCTGTTTGTTCGCTGATGAAGGCTTCCTGCCGACACGTTCGTTGTTTTGTTGCGTTCCTTTTATCAGGTTTAACCTTACTGTGCTTTACTAATTTCCTATTGTGCTAACCTGATTGCAGTCTCCCCCCTTATTACCTTTTTTAGAAACGTTAATACATTTAGTATTATTATTTTTTATTTTTTTTTTGCTCTTGTTGTGACCTGGCGTTTAAAAGTAATATAAGCAAATAACAATTGAACTAGGCATGCATGTTTCATTTAGCAGAGTAACTAAGGCAATTGTTTCTGTCAAAAGTCGCAAATGTAACACAAAACAATACAATAAATAAAGGTAAAAATTAGTTTAAATAAGGTGTAATTAGATGTGTGTAATATAAAACTTGTTAAAGAGATTTTAAAAAAATCAAAATTCAGATATGAAATTTTTTTAAAAAAATTATGACACTAGCCAGAAATCCTCCTCTGATTCAATCTAAGTCAAGATTGTTGACTCTGTTCGGACCCAGGGAAACATGAAATCCGACAAGGTGTATAGGGTGTCACCTTGCGAGAAAAGCTTAAGAACTACTGCTCCCCCCCCAACCTGTCTCCTACCCCCACCCCCTAAACTCGTGAAGGCAATGCCCCCCCCCCCTCTCCTTGCCACCCCCCCCCCTCTCCTTGCCACCCCACTCCAGTAGTACCATCCCAGGTCTCAGGTTGGTGTTTGGTAGCGTGGTGGCGCTACTAGTTCAAGGCCGTTGGACGAAATCCGGGGCCGTGTGTTCTGCTGGCCTGACGCCAGGACATGTCAAACCACCGTGCGGTGTGGTTGTGCGATTCACTTAGGTGACGACGGCAAGGTACAACGGTAGTATAGTAGATTATAAGGGGGAGTGGGGGAGGATGGGGGAGGGGGCAGTGTTGGTACAGTAATGTTGAACGGTAATGTTGGAGCAGGGATCGGTGGCACGGGTAGACTATATAGATATTACGGCCGTGGATTTGTGGTACATTTCGTAGTTTAGAAGGTAATGGTACAATGATGTAACCATAACTTTGAGGGATCGTAGGGGATGGTACAGTGGTACAGTCATGATGTTATCATTAACTTTTAGTGAGGGTGTAGGCGATGGTGCAATGGTACAGTCATGATGTAACCATAACATTTAGGGATGGTACAATGGTACATTCATGATGTAACCAGAACATTTAGGGATGGTACAATGGTACATTCATGGTGTAAACATAACATTTAGGGATGGTACAATGGTACATTCGTGGTGTAACCATAACATTTAGGGATGGTACAATGGTACATTCATGATGTAACCATAACATTTAGGGATGGCGTGGGTGTCATTTTTAAAGAGCAGTGTAAGTGTAAAAGATGATAAAGTTGCACCACGGATTAATGGTACAGTGGTATTACGGTCGCTTATGGGATCAGATATTAGTTGTGTGGTGCAATCACCAATTAAAAATAACGTGGTCCTTTAAAAAAAAAATTCACTGTAAATTTCTTGCCGTAGCACAATCAAAGTATTTGTTAAAGTTACACAGATGCTCAACAGTAGATAGGGATCTTAACGTTCAAGAACGTTCAAGTAAACGGGAAAAATGAAATGCAACGCTGGGAGCGTTCATGAACAGATGCATTGGCGTAGCTAGGGTTCGTCCGCCCGGTGCGAGCCAAGAACTTTGCCCCCCCCCTCCTTTTTTTTTCTCCTCGAAAATGCCGCCCTTCCATATACTGAAAAAATTGCCACCCGGGGCAGTCCGCGCCCCCTCCACATCCTTTCCAACGGCGACGCCATTGAAACATACATTTTAAAGTAGTTTTAACTCTGAATAGCATTGAGCTTAATGGTACCCGGGTGCGAATGGCGGCGCTGCGTGTCCGGGTCCATTTTGACTAATGCTATTCGGATGTCATTTGTAGTAGTTTATTTTAGTTAAAATGAAGAATTAAGTTTACCAACGTATAGTACGTTCAATTATCTTTCATTTGATACCTCATTTGGTCTTACAAACCCAACAATAATATTTTAAATCGTTTTTCAATCCCAACCTCTCAATTCTGGTACCCGTGTACCTATAGCCACTTCGAAATTATATCCTAGCTCCGTGCGAGACTTGAAATGAAATCAGCACCAACACAAGTTATCATGATTCTTTGGTTAACTTTGTAGTTGGATTGTTGCTTTCAGGTGCTGCTCCTAACTACCGCCGATATAGCAACACATAGGAAATACGTGGGAGACATACATGTCGATGCCCATACAGCAACCAAGTGTAGGTTTAATAAATGCCCAAGCAGCAAATTTCCATATGGGGGGGGGGGGGGGGAGAGGCCGATTTTTTGCAGACGTATCCGTTTGATCTGTTGGGAAGCAAAAAAGAATAGAAAAAAAAAAAATTAAATAAATAAAAATAGCAATTATCTTTTTAATGATGAAACTTGTATCTCACACCTAGCGAGGCGAGGTTAAAGCACGCGGCTTGGATTAGAACAGTGGTTCTCAACCCCTTCCTAACGCCGCGACCCTTTAGTACAGTTCCTCATGTTGTGGTGACCCACAACCATAAACTTATTTTTGTTGCTACTTCATAAATATGTGTTTTGCGATGGTCTTAGGCGACCCCCGTGTAAGGGTCGGTCGACCCCCCCAATCTGAATAAATCTGAGCAGGGCTTAACATTCACTTTGTCTCGCCGTGTGCAGATTTGATCATTTCTCGGCAGAATTCACAGACGTTATAAAAAAGACAAAAAATAATGAGCTTCACGGCACGAACAGGCCAGGCCAGCCTACTTCATTCATTATCACAAAGTTCTCTTATAAGAAAAATAAAAAAATTAAAACAATTAAGAGAAAATAAAAGTGTGTGTGTGTGGGGGGAAGACGGACTGGGTCATTATTTCTGGCTGTTGACATTTTATTGTGTGGTTTATTGTGGTTCGGCCGTTATTCTTACCTACTTGTTTAACTAGGTCTATGGGCTATGGGTCGCTTCGGTTCCCTTCTGTCTCTTCTGTCTCTCTATCTTCCTCTTCTCTCTCTGATCAGTATTCTCTCTCCAATCTCTCTCTCTTGACTCTCTCATGTCTCTATCCCCCCTCTCTCTCACCTCTCTGTCACCCCTCTCTCTCTCCTTTCTCTCTCTCTTTTCTCCCCCCCCCCCCTCACATTGCATTGCATATTTCTATTGTAATTTAGTCTTCACTCTTTTTCTCTTTGTCTTTTACTGTAATATAATATATTTTTTAAAACCATTAAAAAAATGTAAGTTAGCTGGTCAGATTTTGTATATATATCCAGCACAGTTTAAACCAATAGTCTGATTATAACCTACACTATCGTAGGCACATCTGCGAATCCCGAAAGACACTTTTTTAAAAATAATACTTTTTTTTTTTTTGGAGATGCTGTACAAAGGATCTTTTGGATTGCAACCTGTAATTTTCATAAATTTTTTTTATGGCTTTGAGCTTGTAAAAAATGTGTTTGTTAGTTTTTATGTTTTTGTGCATTATTAAATAGAACGAGGAGAAGGGTTAGGATTGAATCATACGTTTAAAACTGGAATATTGAATCTGATATGGGATTTAAATTAAATTATTTTTTTTTAGCCGTTGATGCAATAAATGCTAAGACGTTTCAAAGCGCTACTCATTTCCGCCCGTATGTGTGTGTTTGCGCCTGTATGTGTGTGTTTGCGCCTGTATGTGTGTGTTTGCGCCTGTATGTGTGTGTTTGCGCCTGTATGTGTGGGTTTCCGCCTGTATGTGTGTGTTTGCGCCTGTATGTGTTTGTTTGCGCCTGTATGTGTGGGTTTGCGCCTGTATGTGTGTGTTTGCGCCTGTATGTGTGTGTTTGCGCCTGTATGTGTGGGTTTCCGCCTGTATGTGTGTGTTTGCGCCTGTATGTGTGTGTTTGCGCCTGTATGTGTGTGTTTGCGCCTGTATGTGTGGGTTTCCGCCTGTATGTGTGTGTTTGCGCCTGTATATGTGTGTTTGCGTGTCTCTTCATCGCCACTTTGCAATCCTGATTTATTCTTCAAGGGGAGTCTTCTGCTGCCCACCGCCCCTTAATAACAAACCGTCTAATGACTACGTCACTGTGTTTTATCATTTAACATATTTGGCGCCCCTCAATGAAACCCATCTCAAAAATATATATGTGTATGGATGATATTTGTTTTTTGTTTTTTTCTATCCTCAGGTGGGTTGTGACAACTTCATCCGGGTGCTGGTGCGCAAGTCCAGCGACCGGGTGTACATCTGTGGGACCAACTCCTTCCAGCCTCGCTGTCGACACTATGAGATCACGGTGAGTAGTCCGAACCGACTGGGACATTATGGGTTTTAAGGCCAACTGTCGTCATGAGTTATACGTGCCAGTATTGGGTGCCAGTATTCAGTGCCAGTATTCGGTGCCAGAATTGGGTGCCAGTATTCGGTGCCAGTATTCGGTGCCAGTATTCGGTGCCAGTATTGGGTGCAAGTATTGGATGCCAGTATTGGGTTCCAGTATTCGGTGCCAGTATTCGATGCCAGTATTGGGTGCCAGTATTGGGTGCCAGTATTCGGTGCCAGTATTGGGTGCCAGTATTCGGTGCCAGTATTCGGTGCCAGTATTGGGTGTCAGTATTCAGTGCCACGTTTATGCATTATACATAAAGGGTGTGATAAAATAGTTGGATGCGGATTTGATCCGTGATTTATGTATTGACAGAAGATAAACCCTTGCTGCTTACAAGAGACTTGAATAAAGCATTCCCCCTCCCTCCCTCCTTCCCCACTCCACCCCACGCCACAATACCGCCGTTAACTCGACATCTTTCGAAAGCTTCAAGGCCGCCCTGGCATCTGCTAGGAGCCGTTAGAACGGCAGCATCGCTTCCCCAACCGTTGCACATATGCCAGTATGTGGATGCAGCAACGTACCGAACCAGAACCAGAAACCAATGTTGTATACAGCCTGGATGGGCTTTACCTTTAGGCGCAGTGGTCTTTTCCCTTCCACTGTCATGGTTGTGAATGGCGGGTGTCCGCTGTCTGCCGCGGGCACACCAGACTTTATCGTGTTGTTTACGACCCACCATTTTATGACGGCGACACAACACAATAATCAAACTGCCATAAAGATAGAGAGAGTGAGATAGGCAACTTAAAAAAAATAATTCAAAAATAAAATCTACAGGAAGGCCCTTATTTCATTCATGAAGGATCTCTGTGTGAATTGTACAGTGAGCTGCGGGGTTGAAGGAGAGGGGAGGAACCGGGTAGGGAGGTTGGGGGGGGGGAATAGGGTTCGTCCCAGAAGTGTTTCGGCGCAAGAGTATAACGACCTAGTTGTGATTTACAACAAGAAGCCACAAGCAGCAACAAAACAAAACAACAACAACAAAAAAAAAACTTGAATAAAAATCCCATTTTAACAATGGAATAAATTAACATAAATTAACATAGAAACTGAAAGACTGAGTTAGGAGACGTTGACGAGAGAAACATGTTCCTGTCAGTGTGAACACTTGTCGCTATACGTCATCATAAAATATTCCCGCTAGCTCCTAGAGGTTGTGTCTTATGTGTGAATGTTCTTTGACTTAATGTTTGATTGTGTTTGGGTGAGTGTGTGTGTGAACGTTCTTTGACTTAAGGTTTGATTGTGTTTGGGTGGGCGTGTTTGGGACAGGGGTGGATTTGAATGATACGGGGGTTTTGTTCTTGTTATTTTACGCCCCCACGCGCATCGAAGACCCTTGCACTTGCCCAACATTAGAATTGAAATAGATGGTCGCTCTTACCCAGAACAATGTTATTATCTTTATGTGTTCTGAAATATTTTGGACATTCCCCCCCCCCCCACACCTTTTCTAAAAAAAAACCCACACAAAAAAGCGAAAAAACAAAACCAAAAAACCTCCAGCTCTGAAATTGCGTGACCTTATGGTTTAAAAAAACAACCAGTTTGCACACCTCTTAGTTACTCAGCTCCACTATTGTTTAAAATATTGTTTTTATTATTAATGGGCTCCCCCCCCCCCAACACACAAATTTTTGCCAGTGATCCCGGATTTAAGGGGTCGGGGAACAGTTGGGAGGGATCATTCATTACCTACGGTGTCTTATCAACAATCAGGGATTGTTAGGGCGTTAGTTAGGCCAGGGCTACAATCGTGCTCAGGGTTACAATCTTGCTCAGGGTTACAATTATGCCCAGGGTTACAATCATGCTCAGGGTTACAATCATGCTTAGGGCAACAATCTTGCTTAGGGTTACCATCATGCTTAGGGTTACAATCATGCTTAGGGTTACAATCTTGCTCAGGGCTACAATCATGCTCAGGGTTACAATCATGCCCAGGTTACAATCATGCTCAGGGTTACAATCTTGATCAGGGTTACCATCATGCTCAGGGCTACAATCATGCCCAGGGTTACAATCATGCCCAGGGCTACAATCATGCCCAGGGCTACAATCTTTCCCAGGGCTACAATCATGCCCAGGGCTACAATCTTGCCCAGGGCTACAATCATGCCCAGGGCTACAATCATGCCCAGGGCTACAATCTTGCCCAGGGCTACAATCATGCCCAGGGCTACAATCTTGCCCAGGGTTACAATCGTGCCCAGGGTTACCATCGTGCTCAGGGTTACAATCGTGCTCAGGGTTACCATCGTGCCCAGGGTTACCATCGTGCCCAGGGTTACAATCGTGCTCAGGGTTACCATCGTGCCCAGGGTTACAATCGTGCTCAGGGTTACCATCGTGCCCAGGGTTACCATCGTGCCCAGGGTTACAATCGTGCTCAGGGTTACAATCGTGCCCAGGGTTACAATCGTGCCCAGGGTTACCATCGTGCCCAGGGTTACCATCGTGCCCAGGGTTACCATCGTGCCCAGGGTTACAATCGTGCCCAGGGTTACCATCGTGCCCAGGGTTACAATCGTGCCCAGGGTTACCATCTTGCTCAGGGTTACCATCGTGCTCAGGGTTACAATCGTGCTCAGGGTTACAATCGTGCTCAGGGTTACCATCGTGCTCAGGGTTACCATCGTGCTCAGGGTTACAATCGTGCTCAGGGTTACAATCGTGCCCAGGGTTACCATCTTGCTCAGGGTTACCATCGTGCTCAGGGTTACAATCGTGCTCAGGGTTACAATCGTGCTCAGGGTTACAATCGTGCCCAGGGTTACCATCTTGCTCAGGGTTACCATCGTGCTCAGGGTTACAATCGTGCTCAGGGTTACAATCGTGCTCAGGGTTACCATCGTGCTCAGGGTTACCATCGTGCTCAGGGTTACCATCGTGCTCAGGGTTACTTGGGCTGTCGATTTATTATAAAATACTTGGAGATGTACGTGTATTTTAAACCTCGTCCAAAATGAAAACGTAACCATTTTAAAATAGATAAAGTGATATAGTTCAAGTCAGGGCCGACCCTAACAATTGCGGGGCCCTATGCGAAACGGACTGCGCGGGGCCCATTCTGGGTAGAGGATAAGGATAATAAGTGAAAATTAAGATTTTGTATTAGAAAATAAATTCGGGGCGGGGCCTATGAAAGTGCGGCGCCCATTGCGGCCGCATAGGTTGCAATGGCCTAAGGCCGGCCCTGGTTCAAGTGCTCCATGGGAATTTTTTAAAGAACATCCGCCATTGAACACACACACACACAAATTAAATCATGTTTTACTAAGAAATTAATGGACTACGATTAGTCACTTCCTTGTTTTGTCACGTGATACGTACCAGCCATTAGTAGGCTTTCTGCTACACATAACAACACATAACAACAGATAAACAGCTGATCAGCCATTGCCATTAATTCTAAAGCAAAATGTTTGTCTCCATCAGCGCTTCCCCAGTGTTAATTAAAATTTTACTTTTCAAAATATTCTTGAATACACGCGTTTTTTTAAAAATGACATTCATAAATGTGACAATAATTATAATTCAGTTATGATTAAAGGAAGAAAGTTGTTTGAAGAAAAATTTGTGAGCGACTAGTGTGTTGCAGACAGCCTACCGGAAGTATTACTTGTTTTTACACGTATCACGTGACAAAACAATCGACTAATCGTAGTCCATTGACTTCAGTCGAACGTAGCTTGGGTCTGGTTTGGCTTATGTTGGGGGAAATGTTGAATCTAGCCGTGACTGATAAAGAGGTGCACACCGTTTCATTGAGCCGTATCTCCCTATGTTATAAAACACAGTTTCGTGGGTTTTTTTTTTTGTTGTGTTTTCGTTTTTGTCTCTTCTTCTTTATATTCGCTTTTAACGACCGAGGTTTTTTTTTGTGTATCAAGTTTTAATGAAGTGTACTCGGGATCCGGGTACTCTCCTGTAACGTGATCTTTCTCCACCGGGCGGTAAGCGATACTCCATGGCACGTGATCGTCTTACAGACCAAGAGCGACATATTTTTTAAACAAAATAACAACAAACAATATGTTTAAACAAAAAAAATGCACGACGTCTTACTAGGTAGGAGTGAAACAACGGAAGTGACGCACGTGGTGTCTGTCGTGAGGATGCGCGGCGTCTTACTAGGTAGGAGTGAAACAACGGAAGTGACGCACGTTGTATCTGTCGTGAGGATGCTAACTATTCCAAGATGGTGTGTCGAGTTGTAATGCAATCTTAAATTCGCAAACCTTGTTGTTAAAATGTACATTTGAATTTATATATTTACCCTTTTACGTGCAAAATTTTATATATTTTCAAAGTATTTAAACATCAAAAAATGGCTTTCTTCTTTGCGTGATTACCATGGTTCAGAAAACTAACCCTAACAATTATTTAAAAATAAAATTTTAAAAAGTATTTTGTAAAAATTATGTCACAAATGACATTTAAAAAAAATCATGCGACATATAGAACGCATTAATAATTAACCAACATTTTAAAAAACAGCATTAGGTCCCATATGATGTACCTCAGCGGGCGCCACGGTTGCTCCCCCCTGATGTTAGTGCAGCCCCTTTGATGTTAGTGCCGCCCCCCTGATGTTAGTGCAGCCCCCCTGATGTTAGTGCAGCCCCCTCTGATGTTAGTGCAGCCCCCTCTGATGTTAGTGCAGCCCCCTCTGATGTTAGTGCAACCCCCCTCCCTGATGTTAGTGCAGCCCCCCATGATGTTAGTGCAGATTCCCCCCCCCCTATATTTGTGCAGCGCTTGCCCCCCTCCCCCATTCAGTCTTAATGGTTAAAAAAAAAACTGGATCTGTCTCGGCGTCCCTAATAAATGTTCGTTTTATGAACGTCGTATGTCATCGCGTGGCCGATGTTTTACAACCAAGCCTGTCATTAAAGAGCTATGATTTCGAACTAAGTCATGTGTGAAATGGCTGTTAAGCACTGCATCTCAAACGTTGGGGGGAAACAAGCCCCTCTTTCAATTATCTTTATAATTACAAATTTATCCCCAGGATGAAAAGTTTTTAAAACACCTAAAAAAAAACACATTTAAATAGGGTAAAAATCTAGACTGGGAAATTAATGTTTTTTTTATTGTACACTGACTCCCCTGCAACCCCTCGCCCAACCTTTGTACCATACTTGCCCCACCTCCGAAGCCCTCCCAAGGATATATATATATATATATATATATATAAATTTTAGATTCATAAATGTTGACAGTAAACCCAACATTTAAAAATAATAAAAATCTTGATGAGAAACTATAAAATATAATAAGTTTCACATGTCGTATAATGGTATATAAAATATGTATCCTATATGCTGTCCATTTTGTTGTCTGCGGCTCCCCGTCACTTAAATAGGAAAATTTTTTGTATAGCATGTCTCCCCCTCCCCCCCTCCACCCACCCCCCATCTTTAACAGCGCATCATCCTGTTACTGGTGCTGTCTCTTACTCTAGTGCAGTCTGACTAATTTACCTACCCCCCCCCCCCCCAAACCGAATTCGTGCCCCCTTTTAAAAAAAAAGAAGACAAAAAGTAAGTCAAGAAATGTCTGCTTACGATAAATATTCATGAAAACGAGTTTCTACGCTGTACGTTTGTTTATGTGTGTTACCAAAGTCGTTTCTGTGCGTTAAGTGTTCACGATTAATGCGAGTGTACGCCACATGTGCACGATTCCTTTTTGTGCACAAATTAACGTTGACGCCTGTATATATGTATATGTACCTACTGGTGTACACAAGTGTTTGTGTGTACGTTGGACGTACACCTGCGCCCAGATGAATGCACTCGTAGGTAAGATACCTGTAAACCTCTGCTCCCTGGCGCAGACGTATCTATGTAGTTATGTATTAGCCCCCCCCCCCCCCAAAACGGGCGCCCAGACATCGCAGTATTTGAGAACGCTGTTGAAACGTTTATGGGCCCTTTAAAATTGGAAAGGTGGAAGAAAAAAAAAGGGGGGGGGGGTAGGGGTTCTGTCACCCCTTGAGAATATTTATACCTAAACATGACATGAACGTGAAACGTCTTAGATATCGTAGCTTTAGTTTCCAGGGCCGGGGGTCAGGGTTTACATTGGGAGGAGAGGGGAGATCTGCTGTAAATGTGCTAGTCGCAGCTAGTAGTGTGAAAACAAATGAAAAGATGTATATATATATATATATATATAAAATATAATAAGTCAGAAACATGGATATAAAACGGCGAAGAGACGCAGACGTGAAGAGATAAAAATCAAGGTTGAAATTAAATGGGATTTGAAGAGAGAGATTATATGGGATTATAAGAAGGTTACGGCGTCCTTTTGGGATTTCCGCTGATTGAAATGTGAAATTTTCTCTTTTTTTTAATGTGTAGACCTAGATTATTTCATTAAAAAAAATTGAATACATATTAAAAGGGTAAATCTTAACGTGGACCTGTTACCTGGAAGACGGACATGTTAGCTTAAAGACGGACCTGTTACCTTTGAGACGTTGAGTTGGATATTAATGAGAGGATGTGGTCTTAATTTCATTGTCATGGCAAGGTGCCTCCCCCCCCCCCCCCCTGTGTATTTTTTAAACACTTTCTTTCCTCGAAGGAACAGCCCTGCAGTAGACATTGCCCCCCCCCCCCCACACCCTCCGCCGCTGCCAAACAACCAAACCACCACCCATCTTCAACCGTATCCGGAAATTTGATCGAAAGAAATTTGGTCGACGGAAAATTGATCGACGGAAATTTGATCGAACGGAAATTTGGTCGAATGGTTTTTTTATTTATACGTTAAAATTTTGCGTCAAATTTCTTTTTGAACGCATTATTTTGTTTTACTATATAGTATAGTGTGTTCAAAAAGAAATTTGACGAAAATTTTAACGTCTCGACTGAAAAAAAGATTCGACCAAATTTCCGTTCGATCAAATTACCGTCGATCAATTTTCCGTCGACGAAATTTCTTTCGATCAAATTTCCGGTAACCATCTTCAACAATCCGACTGCCAACCGTTCTGTTAAATCCAAGTTTTGCACTCTTTCGACCAGAGCCAACGTATTTGTAAGCTTTTGCTAAAGCCGCCCTGTTAGTGATGTTACATCTAAAAAATGCAATATTATGGCATTTATTCAATAACCCATGTTTTTTCATAAGTCTAGAGAACTTTTCGATAAGTCACCAATTAATGCAAACTTACTTTGTTTCCACCACCCCCCCACACAGGAAAATGGTAACTTTAAGATGGTCAAGAAGGAAGAAAGCGAAGGCGGAACTGGCGTTTGTCCGTTTGATCCTAAACACAATTCTACAGCCACATTCACAGGTGAGTCTTTCTCCTAAACATCAATTATTACTTTTGTTAATCGAGAAATTTCATTCCCCCAGCACCGCCCCCCTTTTTGGTTTTTATGTCCTTAATTGTTAATCGCCCTTTACCACATACAAGCTGATTAGCCTGGATCATGTTCTTAGCCTGCAGTTAGCCACTAGCTCTGAGATTGCCGCCTGCAGTCGGTCACCAGCTCTGAGATCACCGCCTGCAGTTAGCCACTAGCTCTGAGATTGCCGCCTGCAGTCGGCCACTAGCTCTGAGATCACTGCCTGCAATTGGCCACTAGCTCTGAGATCACTGCCTGCAATTGGCCACTAGCTCTGAGATCACTGCCTGCAATTGGCCCCTAGCTCTGAGATCGGTGCCTGCAATTGGCCACTAGCTCTGAGATCGGCGCCTGCATTTGGCCACTGTTACCGGATGTGATTCGAGGTCCAAATAAATAACTATTTAACTATCGCCAACTTTGAGTAATGTCGAGATAACACGCCCCCACCCCAGGCCGTGCAGAGGATTTTTGGGTCCCGTGAAAAATTCAAATTTTGGACCGCCACAAATTAAAAAACAACAACTTAAAAATCCACCCTTGGGGGGCCTCCGTGCGGAAGGGGCCCCCGGGTTGCGGAAAGGGCCCCCGGGTTGCGGAAAGGGCCAATGGTGACTTATTCGGGTTGCCTCGGCCTCTACAAGACCCTGCACAAACACACAAAAATCCACATAAATACTGGAACGTTGAAATAGTTTTTTGATTCCTGACTCTGACGTCATCCAGTCACAGCGTTCATTCACGTCTGTTGTGGCACCTACCGGAAGTGGAGACGGTTTCACCATCGATTTTTATGTCTCGTGAACTCTTATCGAAAACAAATGCGATCTGTCTTTGAAACGATGCGTTTATAACTTCATTCACTTTGACGATGCAGTAGAGATATGTGCGTAAATCCACTGACTATCTTGTTAAATATAACGGTCATTTAAAGGTTTTAAAATGTGACTTTCAAGGAATATTAACTCCAGTATTAATTTAATTGTGTTGCATTATGTTCAATCCTAACTAACTCCCTCCCTCTCTTCCCCCTCCCTCTCCTCTCCCTCTCCGAGGGTTCACTTTTTAAAGTTTTGAAAAAGCAGGCAGTCGGCTTGGAGACTATTTTCCACGCTTGATGTTTTTGTTTTTTTTTTGTAGGAAAAAAACAAAACAAAACAAAAACACAAAGCTACAAGGATTGTTTTTTGTTTTTACAAAGGTTTAGAGTTCATGGCAATAATAACAAGGTCAAGGCCATCCTAAAAGAAAATGTAACTGGGTTGTGAGATCAGATAAAAAGTTTGAGAAAGGGTAAAGTGGACAAATCACGTGACTATGTAAGGAGCACTGTTGTGTCTTGAAAACTTAAACGTTCATTACTTCAACAACAAAGACACACATTTTTTTTTGTGTGTGGTATTTTTCTGTTAATTTCATTAAGTCTTGAAGACTGAGGTAGATCTAAGTCTACTCGTACACAATATCAGAGAGTGTATGAGAATCGTGTGTGTGGGGGGGTGGGGGTCCTTCAGACTCCAAGCAAACACACACCCGTCTGAGCTTCTCTGATTTCACAGGACTTTTGCCGCCGTCTTCTTTTTGGTAACTAGGTCCATAGGTTTTTCTTCTTCTTTTTAAATAATAATAATAATACTTGTCATATTACTTGATCATATATGTTTTTATTATGACGATGCCTGAGTTCATTGTTAGGTTTAATAACCTCCCCTTTGTTGGCTTAATTTCGCGTGCGTCTGCTGTTCGCTTTCCGGGTGTTGACAAGGACGTGCCTGGCTGAAGGTGTGTGTGTTTGTTTACCGTCGGTTATAGCGTAACTCTACCCAGCTTCACAAGTGTGCATGTGGTTTTACAACCCATGTCCCCGAAACCTAATTTCTGTTGTTGTTGTTTTTTTTGGTGTGGTGGGGGGTCGGGGCGTGAGGGTGTGGGTGGTGGAGGAGATTAAGGAGAGAATGTTGGTGGAGGGTGGTTAAAGGGAGAGGATGTTGGGTTTGGAGGTTGGAGGAGGGATGTTACGTGGTAGGAAGTTGGCGGAGGGAGGTTAAGGGAATGAGTTTTGAGGTAGGTTATGGAGAGGAGGTTGGTGAGGTAGTTAAGGGGGGGTGGAGGTTTCATGTAGGTTAGGGAGAGGAGGTTGGTGAAGGGAAGTTAGGGGGTGGTTTACAGGGGAAGGAAGTTTCACGTAGGTTAGGGAATGGAGGTTGGGTGTGGAGGCTGGGGGAGGAGGTTTGGGAGGAGGTTGTGGAAAGGATGGTAAGTGGTAATAGTTTGGTAGGGTTTGGTACTTGTAATTTCAATGCACAGCGATCCGATATGAAGAAATGTAAGGTTTTTGGTTCTATATTCTTTATGCGGCCAAAAACAACAAGGAATGATACACAGAGTGGTTTAGACATGGGTGGAGATGTATTAAGGGCAGAAAGAAATAGTGCGACCCGTCGGACCTAAGGCATTTTAAATGTTCATTAAAGGAACTTGCCGGCTGCGCATGTCGATAGCATTTGGCATTTAAACATAAGGGAGACACGCACACACTATCGGACCTTAAAGGTTTGATCAGATTATTTCTAAGAACCAGATACCTCTGGAGAACAATACTCTTCCTTTAACACTTGCATGTTAATTGAATTCTGAATTGACCACAAGACCAGAATTTTATCCCCACAATTGTCAGTCAGAAATCCGGGGAGACAATCGGGGAACACACTGCACCGGAAGTGTCCCTATTATTGCAGCCCCTGGCCCCCTGACATTCAGATGGTGTAAGCTTGTCCTTTAGATAATCCCCACCTCCCCCGGGGGGAAGGGGATGTGGTGTTTTTTTTTTGGGGGGGGGGGGGGGAAATAAGGTTTTTATTGGGCTATTTCTGTATTTAATGTCAAGTGGGTGAGTGTTCAGTGAATTGTTCCTGACGTAAGAATCAATATCTACGCCCCCCCCCCCAGCTTAGCACAGGCGCGCAGGGATGTACTTCCGTTTTCGTTTCCAAACAATGGATTGCCATTTTTTAAGGTAAATGGAGGCTCAAAAGATATATACAGAAGAAAGGGAAATTCCCCCTCCTCCCCCACCCCCCACACCCCAAAAAAAATACCCACACCCTTGACAGTTTAAATATATATATATAGCATTTAAAACATTTTACTCGGAGAGGTAATTTCAAACTCAGCCGTTGACCACTTCTACGACACCATTACGCTATCCACGTTAAAAAAAAATCCATTCCTACCTCCCTCCCCCTTCTTTGTCTCCCACTGATCCTCATCCCCTCTCAACCATATCTCATCTCCCCACAACCTTCACCTCATCCCCACACCAAACATTATCTCATCCCCATCCCCAGCTCAACCCCTTCCACATCTATCCACATCCTCATCTCAACCACATCCTTAATCTCAGCCCCACCCCAGCCTAATCTCAATCCAACTCCACATGCATTTCATCCCCACCCCCTCTTCATCTCTTCCCCACCCGTCCTCATCTCATTTCCAGCACAGCTCATCCCCACCGAGCTTCATCCCCCCTCCCTCTTCATCTCTTCCCCACCCGTCCTCATCTCATTTCCACCCCATCTCATCCCCACCCAGCTTCATCCCCCCTCCCTCTTCATCTCTTCCCCACCCATCCTCATCTCATTTCCACCCCATCTCATCCCCAACCAGCTTCATCCCCCCTCCCTCCATTAGTTTTGCTCCAATCCAACCCATGCACCATATCACTAGGTTTCGGGGAGGGGGGGAATTTTGGTATTAGTTCAGCCACTCATCTGCCCTCTCGCCCAAGCCCCCCCCCTCCCCTGATTAATTTGCTGCTGACCACCCTTGGTCAGTTGTATCTAATCCGCACCGCCACTTTGACAGGTCGAGCTTCACCGTCACCATTCGATCAGTGGTTGGTTCCGCTACTCCGTCCCCGTTTGTAATTAGCTTGTCAACCCGTGCGCTGGTTGTCCGACTTCGTATAGACTCAACTAGACCAAACCATCCATACTCTCAGGACATTCGCCTGCAAGAGCTTGAATTGATGACACTTGTGCCACCTTTATTTTTGTCTCAACGGCAATTCCGAACGTCGTACAGAAATTGGGCTTCGGTGTGGGAGGACAGTCCATTTTCTGAATGTTTCCGAAATTTGTAACATTGCAGACTTTGACTATTGTTACCAGTACGTGGTTGTGTTACTTCTTCTTTTTCTATATTTTGAACGCTCACCAACAATGTATTGATCATTCTGGCTCCTATATGACAAATATATATATTTTTTAAACATGAGAAGGAATGATCGAATCTGCACGTCTGAAATTGAAATACTATTTTGTGAAAGCGTTCATCAATTTCAGAAGCCTTCCATGTGCAGTTGAGTTCAAAAAGCAACAACAACAAAAAATTTTAAGTAGGCGAATTAATTGTTTAAAAAAATAAAGCTTCCGTAATTATAGTTTGACAAAATGTCATCATCTTTCTGGTCAGATTCACGTACCGGGCAACCTGCCTTTTCTCGTATTTATTAAAAATTAATTTTTAAACAGAAAATCAAACCGGAGTTGTTGTTGTTTTTGTGTGTGTGTGTGTGACTTCGTGCTTGAGTTTATTTAACGCTGTAAAAGGTCAAACAATCCGCGTGCTTGAACGTGACGTCTTAGTCCTTCTGTGACGTCTTAGTCCTTCTGTGACGTCTTAGTCCTTCTGTGACGTCTTAGTCCTTCTGTGACGTCTTAGTCCTTCTGTGACGTCTTAGTCCGTATAAGTCGATGGCGTCAGTGTTTTCCGTGAGCCCCATTCTAAACACATCGAAAAGGACGCTGTCTTCAAACAAGATTAATTGACTCTGAGGAAGGGACACCGCCTCATTACGCAAGACGCCGCTTAGTTATCGGGACTTGCCAAGTTTGAATGCCCACAGCACCTGCCCCCCCCCCCGCGGGGGTAGGGTGGGGGGGAAGGCGGCAACAATTTGTGGTGTATATGTGTTTTCGGATGGTCTTAGGCGACCCCCGGTCGAGGGTCATTCGACCCCCAAAGGGGTCGCGAACCCACAGGTTGAGAACCGCTGCGCTAGACGAATTGTCGTGATTTTAAAAGAAGCAAAACAAACTGTGAAAGGGGGGGGGCGTAATGTTGGGGCGTTTCTTTCTTTGTATTTTCAGAACATTCTTTTAGCCTCGGTGACAAACAATCTATGCATGTTTGTTTTAAGCGTTTGCACTTAACGACTTTGGGAACATGTAGAAGAACAAGACTGAGAAGTCATCAATACAGAGTTGATCGATCACTATCGATGCATTTGTCACGGTTAGCTGTGCTGTTGTACCCCGCTTAAAAAAATAGTCGGAAGAGTCTTAAGCGCGATGTAATGACGTCATCTTCTAGATGTATTCTTGTTGTGTGTTTTTTTGGTTGAAGGTGTGAGGCAGGCGTTAAGTAAGGTGCTGGTTTATTTAGGTTTGTTGAAGGTGTTATGATGCTTATATGTAGGTTTGTTGAAGGTGTTATGATGCTGATATTTAAGTTTTTGAAGGTGTTATGATGCTGATATTTATGTTTGTTGAAGGTATTATGATGCTTATATGTAGGTTTGTTGAAGGTGTTATGATGCTGATATTCAGGTTTGTTGAAGGTGTTTTGATGCTTATATGTAGGTTTGTTTAAAGTGTTATGATGCTGATATGTAGGTTTGTTGAAGGTGTTATGATGCTTATATGTAGGTTTGTTGAAGGTGTTATAATGCTGATATTTTAGGTTTGTTGAAGGTGTTATGATGCTGATATGTAGGTTTGTTGAAGGTGTTATGATGCTTATATGTAGGTTTCTTGAAGGTGTTATGATGCTTATATGTAGGTTTGTTTAAAGTGTTATGATGCTGATATGTAGGTTTGTTGAAGGTGTTATGATGCTTATATGTAGGTTTGTTGAAGGTGTTATGATGCTGATATGTAGGTTTGTTGAAGGTGTTATGATGCTGATATTTTATGTTTGTTGAAGGTGTTATGATGCTGATATTTTAGGTTTGTTGAAGGTGTTATGATGCTGATATGTAGGTTTGTTGAAGGTGTTATGATGCTGATATGTAGGTTTGTTGAAGGTGTTATGATGCTGATATGTAGGTTTGTTGAAAGTGTTATGATGCTTATATGTAGGTTTGTTGAAGGTGTTATGATGCCGATATTCAGGTTTGTTGAAGGTGTTATGATGCTTATATGTTGGTTTGTTGAAGGTGTTATGATGCCGATATTCAGGTTTGTTGAAGGTGTTATGATGCTTATATGTAGGTTTGTTGAAGGTGTTATGATGCTGATATTTTTAGTATTGTTGGATGATGATATTTAGGTTTTGGTGAAGGTGTTAGGATGCATGTATTTAGTTTGTTTATAACGTGTAAATACTTCAGATAGCTTGTGTGTCCATGGGGTGGACGCTGGCTGTATGATGTAATGGAGTAGCAAGCAGCGTGAATATATATATTTTTTAATATGTTTTTATAACGTCTACAATAGGAGCAAGTTGTGAAGGCCTGGGTGCGGGGGAATCGCGGGTGTCGATGAATTTGAAAGCATTGAAGGCGTAGGCTGAAAAACGAACTAAGATGTATTATAAGACTCTCATTGAACCAGCGTACTTTCTGTGAAACAAGTTTTACATTTCCATACACGACGGCGTTTTCGGTATAAGAAAAAAAAGAGCTCATGCGGTTAATCTTCAATAATACTCTACAGGTGTGTGACGTGCCGATGGCTTGCTCGTGCGCATGCGTGACGTCAAATCGTTTCGTCACAACACATGCTTGTGGTAAGACGCCCGGCGGCCATGTTTTTTATGAAGCAAAGCATATTTCATAGAATGGACCATCTATATTTGTCTGAGATATTTCGGTTAGGCCTAGCGTCACATCTTTTTTTCCCCTCCTTCCCAAGAGGCTGATGGAAAGTCTATATCGTAGCAGTCAAGGAGCCCCCCCCCCCCGCTATTATACCTTGAGTTACGACTCGGGGGGTGGGTCTTAATGTTAGTCGTCTAACATCTCATCAGACATCACCTTCTCGCCTAATAATTACGCTCTTGTCATGAGTCCTAATAATTTTTTTGACCACCCCCCCAAACCACACACATTCTTTTTCTTTCTCTGCACACAAAACCATAAATCGTGCTGTGATATAAATTTACTAGAAAGGACCCGTCAGAAATGACGGAAATGTAATATTGTTTCTCTTACAATGTATGACATCTTTTGCATTTTATTCATTTACTGGTGGTTTTTTTAAGCGATGCGTGATGTATATATATATATATATATATATATCTATATATATATATATATAGATATATATTAATATTAAGTGTGTCAAAACACCCACGAAGTAAACCGGTCCAGCGCGTGGGGGGAGGGGGGGTGAAGTACTCCTCGAAATACCCCATCGCTCGGTGGGCAGCCAAATCAGAAATTAAACAATTTGTTTGTGTTTTCCCTTGAATTTGATGACGCGCTTGTGACTGAAATGTAACGGAACCCGGTACCGAAGACATCAGCGTATACCTTTTGGTCATTCCACGGTTTCATATCAGTACTTCCGGCAGGAAGTTGCTTTCATCACACCGGATTTAGGCGGCCTGACACTCCCAACCAGTACAATGTTTTTTGTTTTTTTTCAGTTTTGATATGTTGCCGGAGCTCGAACTTTATTTTCATCATTCAATTTACGGTTCCAGATGCCTTTATTTTGGTAGTTTTAAACAATGACTTGATTGAGTGGAAGAAAAAAAAAACCACGACAAAATTAGAAGAAGAAAAATAATTTGTTTGAAAATTTACATTACCATTTTAAAAAAAAAATTATTTACGACACCTCATCTTTAAAAAAATAAAAAATGTAATATTTAAAAAAAAATTTATAATGGGGGTCGGTTGTGACTGGTATAAGGAAACATGTCAGAAGTAGAACAGGCGCAAGCTGGTTTAAAAAAAAAAGGGGGGGGGGGGCGCGGGTAGTTCCTATAAATCACGTCGGGGATCCCGCGCGCTCTTGTTCATATGTCTTTGTGTCCCCGGTAACTTAATCTGCAATCTTAAGTCTCGTATGTGCTAGATGTCATGTTTTCTTCATTTTTTTCTGTGTGCGCATGTTACGTCGTGTCGGCCCGATACGCTCCTGTTATTATTGCCACGGGGACTACATCGTGGAGAGCGGTGTCCTATTTGGTGTCTCTTCTTCATTCAGAGTTCGTGCGGCTAGCGGTAGATAAGTGGAAGGGGTGGTGAGAGTGGGGAGGTGGGGCGACATCGAGGGTGCCCGTATCATGTTCCTGTCAGTGATATAGGAGGAGATCCTGAGGGATGTCCGAATGTTAAATGGAAAGTCTACATTATATATAGTATATATATGACATGGCAGCAGTAGCGGCTTATCCGTCTGTCGTAGTTGCAAGGGAAGGGGAAAACTGAGAACAAGATGCGGGAAAAAGAAACAATAAACGTCGAAAGGAGAGAGAGGGATAGAGACAGTGCGAGGGAGTGGGAGAGAGAGAGTGAGTGAGAGAGGGAGAGAGAAACAGGGAGAGGAGGGGATTGAGAGAGAGGGGGAATGCGAGAAGGGGAGAGAGGGGGAGAAAGAGGGAGTGAGAGAGAGAGAATAAAACTTAAGTTAAAAAGGAGCTGGTTAAATCGTTGAAGTTCGACTCTAACATCAGACACATCGAAACTGACCAAGTCAAGTGTGTCTTGAACAGAGAGGACCAATGTTATAAAGCAGGTCATATGGAATTAGCTCAACGGACATTTGGAATGACTTGACTGTGAAAAAACCATCGGAGACATTAATCATGAGCCGTTACCTGGGTGCGTGGCCTCCACCTCGCCCCCCTCCCTCAGCGTCATTTTAGTCATATGATGTATTAGGAATTTATTGGTTCTCGTCCTTCCATTCCAAGAGGGCTTCCCAGCAATTTCTTTTGCATCCTCTCTTGGACTCAAACATAAGCACGTGGAACAGTGTAGCTTTAAATAAGTTAGTTGTTTATACGCCCCAGACTAAAGGGTTGTCTCATGATGAACGCTGTACAATAATTATGTGCATACATCATATTATTATTGGTTCATTTTCTTTTAAAACAAAAAATGTACATCATTTACATGCAACATTGCCTAAAGCATGCCTGCACTAACATACGGCCCCTGGGTCACATGCGGCCCGCCAGCACCCACTTTGCGGCCCGCGATGTATCGAAATATTCTTTTTTTAAATTAATTCCTTAATAGCTTTCCCCCTGTCCTATTTACTTTCGGCCCGAACATTTTTTACATAAAGCATTACTGCCCGCCTTGCATTTTGAGGTGTGCAGGACTGGCCTAAAGGATACAAATAAAATATGAGTTAAACATAAAATCTCTATATGTCTACGAATACAACATACAGCCCGCACTACTTTCTGGTGTTTGCAGTCACATGTAGCTGTAACTGATGCAGATCATCTTCCTCGCTCTACCCCTATCCCCTCCATTGTAACCGAAGTGGGAGATTATAACCTTACTTTTTTCTGACAATGGTGCAACCCCCTTACCTTAAAAAAAAAAATTTCCCACCCCTCCCTCCCTCACCCGCCCGCCCTCTTCTCGCGTTTCCTGCGACCACCTATCTCGCGTTACCTCTCTCTACGACTATCCGGACGGCAGTGTTACGCTCCTGTGCCTACATTTTTATTTTTTTCTTGTTGGCTTAACCATTATGTAGGTCAGCAGTGATTATGAATTCAATCCCTCTCCGTGTCAGAACCGGCCAGCGGGCTCTTTTCAGACAGCGGGCGGAGCCGGGGGGTGTCCCGGGGCCCAGTGCAAACATACACCCGATGCCCCCCCTCCCCTCACACCAAGGGTTAACTTCAGTATATGTTGCTTTATCATTATATACTAAACGTACACAAGGGATTAGCGACAAGGGGTTTCGTATCTCCACCCCCCCACCTCCCGCCCTCTCTTGTAGACTGCACATGCTGCGCCCCATTTGTTCGTTACTGTTTACTTCTAAAAGCCCGTCTCTAGTCAAAGTTCTAAGTGAATTCTTTTTGTATTTTGAAAATACCCAGTTACATATTATGTAATTCTATCACTGGTTCTGATCGTTTTACAGATGGACCAAAAAAATAAATAAATGAATTTTTTATTTCCAATCACTGACCATAAAGCGCCATTTGCTTCATAGAATCCCACGGATCCCATGCCCAGCCATAAGTTTCGAACGATAACTCTTTTACTGGAAAATGTTCAAATCTAGAATTTCACAATAATCACTACAATGTAAAGCAGTGGATCTCAACCTTCCTAATGCCGCGACCCTTTAACACGGTTCCTCATGTTGTGGCGACCCCTAAACACAAACGTATTATCGTTTCTGCTTTATAACTGTATAGTATATGTGTTTTCCGATGGTCTTAGGCGACCCCTCTGAAAGAGTCGTTCGACCCCCAAAGGGGTCGCGACCCACAGGTTGAGAACCGCTGATATAAAGAATGTTCTCTGATAGGGGAATCATCATTAACAAAACATACGGTACCATTGACCTTTGCTGGCATTACTATCTAATATTTCCTTCACTTTGGTCTAAGAGTTCCTTTGCTAAAACATTATTTAACAGTAAGAAATGTTTTCGAAAGTACCAGTGTTAAAGTCGCTTCTACGTCTTCTATGCTCTTTCGTCTGTTGGAGACATCTTCACACTCACACCTAGTATCACCTCGCGGCGCACCGTTTCGGAGCTCTGTTTTAGAAGTGCAGTCCTGGCCGCCGCCCCTGATCCCTCCTCTGACATTCCCCACCACGATTAAATTGTTAAAGTTGAAAAGCACACAAGTCCTCCCTCTCCCCTCCCCCCCCCCCCCACGGCATATCCTTCTCGGTTGTTCTCATTAAAATAAAAAAGAAATTCTCCTCCTATCTCTCGGTGATAAATGACTCGCTACAAAGATTTTTTGACGAGGTCAAAAAAATAACAGAGAGGTTATAGAAAGCTGTCATCAACTGTCTGGTGACACGCACAGCTGTCTTCACGCACCGCTTTCTCCACGCGGTGTCTCCACGCACCGTTGGAAAACTCCACACACCGCTGTCTCCACACACCGCTTTCTTCTAGCGATGTCTCCACGCACCGTTGGAAAACTCCACGCACCGCTGTAGAGCTCCACGCACCACTGTCTCCACACACCGCTGTGGAACTCCACGCACGTATTGACCAAAGAAGAAGTTTTAAAAAAAAGAAACAGAGTACGTTTAACATATTTTGTGTGTGGGTTGGGGGTGGGAGGATGTGGGCGGATGTCGTTTTTAGAAAGTTGTGGACATTTCTGCAGAATGGCAATTAAATTATTATTATTATTTTTTTTGTATTTTGCTCGAAATTCGTTTATGTCTGTCCACGTTTTAAGATATCTGGTTCATTATCAAAGTTTAAAGATATCTGATTTATTCATCGCAGTTTTAAGATATCTGTTTAAGATATCTGGTTTATTCATCAAAGTTTTAAGATATCTGTTTAAGATATCTGGTTTATTCATCAAAGTTTTAAGATATCTGGTTTATTCATCACAGTTTTAAGATATCTGTTTAAGATATCTGGTTTATTCATCACAGTTTTAAGATATCTGGTTTATTCATCACAGTTTTAAGATATCTGTTTAAGATATCTGGTTTATTCATCACAGTTTTAAGATATCTGTTTAAGATATCTGGTTTATTCATCAAAGTTTTAAGATATCTGGTTTATTCATCACAGTTTTAAGATATCTGTTTAAGATATCTGGTTTATTCATCACAGTTTTAAGATATCTGGTTTATTCATCACAGTTTTAAGATATCTGTTTAAGATATCTGGTTTATTCATCACAGTTTTAAGATATCTGTTTAAGATATCTGGTTTATTAATCACAGTTTTAAGATATCTGTTTAAGATATCTGGTTTATTCATCAAAGTTTTAAGATATCTGTTTAAGATATCTGGTTTATTCATCACAGTTTTAAGATATCTGGTTTATTCATCACAGTTTTAAGATATCTGTTTAAGATATCTGGTTTATTCATCACAGTTTTAAGATATCTGGTTTATTAATCACAGTTTTAAGATATCTGTTTAAGATATCTGGTTTATTCATCACAGTTTTAAGATATCTGTTTAAGATATCTGGTTTATTAATCACAGTTTTAAGATATCTGTTTAAGATATCTGGTTTATTCATCACAGTTTTAAGATATGTGTTTAAGATATCTGGTATATTCATTACAGTTTTAAGATATCTGTTTAAGATATCTGTTTTTTTCATCAACGTTTTAAGATATCTGTTTAAGATATCTGATTTATTCATCACAGTTTTAAGATATCTGTTTAAGATATCAGGTTTATTCATCAACGTTTTAAGATATCTGTTTAAGATATCTGGTTTATTCATCACAGTTTTAAGATACCTGTTTAAGATATCTGGTTTATTCATCACAGTTTTAAGATATGTGTTTAAGATATCTGGTATATTCATCACAGTTTTAAGATATCTGTTAAAGATATCTGGTTTATTCATCAACGTTTTAAGATATCTGTTTAAGATATCTGGTTTATTCATCAACGTTTTAAGATATCTGTTTAAGATATCTGATTTATTCACCACAGTTTTAAGATATCTGTTTAAGATATCTGGTTTATTCATCAACGTTTTAAGATATCTGGTTTATGCATCGATAACATTCAGCGTCCCCGTACTTTAGCATCTCGACCGGTTTCAAACTTTATTTGTCATACTTCTCTACTCCTCCTGAATTAAAAAAAAATTAATTAATAAATAAACTAATGGATCCTTAAAAAAAAGAAAGGTTATGGCATGGATAATGATGGTTATTCGAATTTTAATGTTTTAAACAATATTTTTTGGTCATTAGTAAGGGCTCTGGGTTTTTCAAGACATTATCTATTTCCCAATCATCCTATAGGACAGGAACGGGTAAAAAAAAAATCACCGTAAACAAAATATTAGCATTTTCGCCATTTTTCTTTTTAATGTTGAATCTTTACTCTTGTTTATGCCAACACTGTCAATATTATCTCACTGATGTAGTTTTAAGACTACTTGGTAACAAACCGGTTTTCTCTGTGCATAACTGGATTGACTGTAATTTGTTTTTTTTTCTTCTGTACCCCACAGATGGCAAACTGTACTCGGCAACTGTGGCAGACGCGGACGCCAGGGATCCGCTGATTCTACAGAAGACAAACGAGAACGTCCTGGTCAGGACCCAACCACGTGACTCCATCTTTCTCAATGGTGGGTGCCGGGGAAACCTTTAAAAATATTGCACAGCCGCAGTCCAGAGACAGTCATCTCGATCACTCAGGTTCCCAACCGATTCGCCGCAGTCACACATTGTCAACCAACCTTCATCTACCCCCCACCCCACCCCACCCCCCCAAACACCAACAAACAAAAACCCAGTACACAATTACTCACGTTATCAACAAGTTTGATGTCAATCAATCATGTGCCCAAAGTAATTCATCGCAATCATACCCTCAATTTATGTTCGTTATGTTCAAGTTATGTTCAAGCTATGTTCAAGTTATGTTCAATTTATGTTCAAGTTATGTTCAATTTATGTTCAAGTTATGTTCAATTCATGTTTAGTTTGTGTTCAGTTTCGCCAAAACGAAAGTTCCCGCACTAAACGGAGTTCTTAAAAAACAATTTTCCTAATATTTTTTTTTGCTTTATCGCACCAAAATCGAATCAATCGTCTGAAAATAAAGAATTCTTACATGTAAAGATGGGAAATTATTTATTTTAGTAATTTTTGATTTGTGGGGGTGGGGGTGAAGAAGGGCTGCAATTTTTGTTTATTATGCTCCAGGCAGCAGAAGATACACCACAAAATGGTTAAGTTCATTTGATAAGTTTAATAGCATTATCTCAAACTTCAAATAGGTCGCACTCCGGATGCAATACATCAGAACCCAAGTCAGTTACCGACGTAATAATTGGATGTCTGGATGTTTGGATTTGTGGATGTTTGGATGTTGAAACATCGCAATAGCATAGGGAAATTTGCGCACTGCGCCTTCCAGAGTGACCCCGCTAAGAAGGGGGTCATATATTACCCCGCTAAGAAGTGGTCATATATTACCCCGCTAAGAAGTGGTCATATATTACCCCGTGACACGGGCTCATATCTTCTCTTAATATAATTTCTTCATTAACCTCTGCTCCACAGAACCAAATTTCGTCAGCTCGTTTGAGAAAGATGACAAGGTCTTCTTCTTTTTCCGGGAAACGGCCGTCGAGAACATCAACTGTGGCAAGGTAACTGCCCCTGCTCTTTCACCTGTCGTCCTGCTCTTTCACCTGTCGTCCTGCTCTTTGACCTGTCGTCCTGCTCTTTGACCTGCCGTCTTGCTCTTTGACCTGTCGTCTCTTGCCCTTTGACCTGTCGTCTTGCTCTTTGACCTGTCGTCTTGCCCTTTGACCTGTCGTCTTGCCCTTTGACCTGTCGTCTTGCCCTTTGACCTGTCGTCTTGCCCTTTGACCTGTCGTCCTGCTCTTTGACCTGACTAGTAGCACTATTCATATCAACGCCATTTGAAGGTTAATTATATAGTGTCACACGAGTCGTGTTATAACAGTCTTAAAGTGTGTCACTTGAAACAGGCATACTGCCCCAAAGTACGATGATGAACTAAGAGTTGTCATTAAAACCGCCCTGATGTTGCGAAGCGAGAATTAAGCATACCCTCTTTGTTTTTATTTTACCCCACAGACCGTGTTTTCTAGAGTGGCACGGGTATGCAAGCAAGACAAAGGCGGTGCCGTCCGGAGTTTCCAGAACACGTTCACCTCATTCTTCAAGGCCAGACTCAACTGTTCCATTCCCGGGGAATTCCCCTTCTACTTCAATGAAATACGTAAGCTGTGGGTTTCTCGGCTGTAATGGGGGCAATTGAGCTAACAAGGATATACATGCGTTAGAGTTCTCACGTGGGCATTTCAGAAAGTGTTCAGATAATTTTGTACTATTTATGTCACTCAAGTCACTGGTTAGTATAACAGTTCACATTGTGTAAAAAATAAAATAAATTTTTAAAAAATCTTCAAACGTTCAGAAATGTTTCAGATATTCCAAATCACGTATAACTATTTTTTTTCCCCAATGCCTAGTTTTAATTCTTTGAGTTACACATACATTTTGTGTCTCAAGAAATGGAGTCTCAGTCTCTGGGCATTAGATTGTTTTTTTTTTCTTCTTCATTTTAAAATTCTCCCAATATCTAGTTATATTGTTACATAGCTTTCTTATAAATACGTTTCTAATATTTGGCTTGTCAACCATTCTTTACAATCCTGACATCATTAAGGGTGTAGATAATTATATACAAAAAAATTTCCTCCCCTCTCTCTCTCTTCAGAATCCACAACTCACTTTGGCCAGGGCAACTACAGACCAACCAAGGACAGCGGTGACAGATCAGACATGATATATGCTGTGTTTTCATCTCCTGAGTAAGTAGTGTGAGAATCGTTTGCGGCATACTGGAGTCAGGGCCAAGACCCATTGGGTGGGGACAAAAGAACTTTTTTTGGGGGACTCAAACTCTGGATGAAATATAAATGTTTTCAGAGAAAGGGTTGTACAATTAAAACTGAGAACGTGTGAGAATAATGTAAGCCAAAGCTAGATGTGTGAGAATTATGTAAGCCAAAGCTAGTTGTGTGAGAATTACGTAAGCCAAAGCAATTTGTGTGAGAATTACGTAAGCCAAAGCTAGTTGTGTGTTCTCTTGTTGTTTACATCACCGCAAAGTAACAAGAAGCTGAACAACCTCCCCATGCCACAGATTTAGCGTCTTCCTTCCTGGGAACACCCAGCCAACCCAAAGTCATAACCCTTTCTTTAAGCTCGCCCACATCTCTAGCAGATGTGTTAAGTACAAGAGATAAATGTCTTCTTTTCATTGCAGGAACGGTCTTGGCGGCTCGGCCGTGTGTGCTTACAAGTACTCGGAGGTCTTGGAAGTGTTCAGGGGTAGATTCAAGGGACAGGAGTCCTTCTACCACAACTGGTTACCTGTCCCGTGGGAGGATACGCCGACACCTCACCCTGAGCAGGTATACAGTGGTTCTTTCCCCTATACCCACACCTGGGAAATGTTGATGTGTCATACAAGGCGTTCCTCTGTGTTTGGTGTTTGTTAAGTTGCCCGTTTGGGATTTGTTTAGTGCTAAGAATCAACAGCTTTAAGACTGTGGGTCGGGCCTAACAAGAGGACGCTAAAGCCAGAAGTATAGCGTTCTTTCAGGGAAATCGATATATATATTTGTAAAATTGCATTCATTTTGTAAATTTTTAAAAATTAATTTTGTTACTTCATTACAATTCACCCCCTCATGTTAGTAAGTAAGACATGTCAAAATGGTATTTCCTTAACTGTGGTGGTTCGTTACTGTTACTGGTGTAACAAACAAAAGAATTCATTAGTAATCAAATGCCTAACCGGAGAATACTTGCTGACTTCTGAGAATACTAGTTGTGCTGGCGTGAAAAAGACTGCTTGTATTATTTTATACCTCCTATGCCTTCTTTGGTGAACATATAATAATAATAATAATGAAGTTTATTTGAGAAATCACGCTTCATCCCCAAAGGCTCGAAGCGCGTTACAAGGTTCGATGTTCGAGAGGCATCACTGCTGCCAGTTAGGCGCATGTGAACTCCATCTCCCCATCTCCTGGGTTTGAATTCAAAGTTTGCCTTCTCTTAGATGAGTTGCCGTCCGAGGTTAACGAGTCCCATCCACCCGGGAGTTGCCGGAGTGTTTCATTGTATCAATGTTATCCGCCTATCGGGACTCCATCGCCGGGTTTGAATTCAGAGTTTCCTTCTCTTAGATGAGTTGCCGTCCAAGGTTAACGAGTCCCATCCACCCGGGCTGCTGGTGGTGTGTTTGCTTGGCTGGGCTTTGGTGGGGATTGAACTCCAGACCATCAACTTGAGATTTGCTCATTTTAGACCACTCGGCCACCCAGCACCCAGCATATACATAAATTGGTCTCATTAACCTGTTAATGGTTAATGTGGTGGTCCACTTAATGTGGTGGTCCACTTAATGTGGTGGTCCACAACTCATAATGATTTGGGAATCTGGTCCTTAATAAAAAATAAAAAAAATAAAAAAAAAAAAGTTGTGAAACACTGAAATGAGTAGTCTAGAGGAAAACTTTTTTATAAAAAAATCATGAATTATTAAGCACAAATCTATGAAGAGCTTGCATGCTCTGTTGGAGAGCCATTGCCTGTATGAATCGAAGGCTATTCTATTAAAGCTTAACATCCATGTTTCTCCCACATTAACATCCATGTTTCTCCCACATTAACATCCATGTTTCTCCCACATTAACATCCATGTTTCTCCCACATTAACATCCATGTTTCTCCCACATTAACATCCATGTTTCTCCCACATTAACATCCATGTTTCTCCCACATTAACATCCATGTTTCTCCCACATTAACATCCATGTTTCTCACACATTGACATCCATGTTTCTCCCACATTAACACCCATGTTTCTCCCACATTAACACCCATGTTTCTCCCACATTAACACACATGTTTCTCCCACATTAACACACATGTTTCTCCGACATTAACACACATGTTTCTCCCACAGTGCATGAACAGTAGCCAGGACATGTCGTTTAAAACATCGAACTTCATCAAGAGTCACCCCCTCATGGACGACACAGTCCAGCCCAAGGGAGGCATGCCCATGTTGGTCTTTCCCAGCTTCAGGTGAGGACTTTTAACTCGGCCTACTGCCCTACACCCAGTTTTTTTTATACATCCGCATGTACTTGCGTCTTGTTGTACCTCTTAAAAAAAAGTGACCAAAGGCTTGAGTTAGGCTATTCTGATCCACCAAGGAAAGTACGTCAAGAAAATGCTAATTTTGCGTCAAATTTCTTTTTCAACGCATTATTTTGTTTTACCATATAGTCTAGTGCGTTCAAAAAGAAATGGACGAAAATTTTAACGTGTGAACTGAAAAAATGATGCGACCAAATTTCCGTTCGATCAAATTTCCGTCGACAAAATTTCTTTTAAACAAATTTCCGGTCACTGATTCTTCAAGTGAATTCAGCGAAAAAAAATTAATTAAATATTTGGTATTAAAGTTTAGAGTTATTAATTTTAAGTCTGTACTTGAGGTTACTTTCGACAATCACACAGGCAGGGTCTTTCAGAATTTCTTTGAGAACCCCCCAAGCCCGACCACACAGCTCAGTGACGTCACTATTATGTCGTCATCTTGGGGCCTTACAATCATCATCTCCTTTTTTTTTTTTTTTTTTTGCCAGGCGTCATAAAATAGATGTTACCAATGAGTAGTGATGGGACGATTACAAAATTTTTAACGATTCCGATACGATTCCGATTAATCGTCCCATCACTACCAATGAGAACAGCTTTTATTTATTAATTTACACGAATTCAATTAAAAGTTGAAGTGCATGAACTATTTATGTAAATTCAGCTAATAATGAACACAATTGATGATCCCCCCCTCTCCCCCCCCCCCACAAACAAGTAAGCAATCCCATCATGTGATTGTGACTAACAAAACCATGCAGTTTTTTTTTGTACAATGCAGATGCCATAAATAAAGTATTGATTATTTAAAACTTCATGCAAATTGCAGAATGATCTGTACTCTTATACACGGCCCTGGTAATGTTGGTCATCACCTACCAATGGGTCTTTTGTCGGAAAAACGGGGTGGGGAGGGGAGAGGCAGGGGTTGATTCATCTGTAACAGCTGCTCTCAACTTGTGGGTCGCGACCCCTTTGGTTTGTTTTTTTTTTGGGGGGGGGGTCACCACAACATGAGGAACTGTATTAAAGGGTCGCGACACAAGGAAGGTTGAGAACCACTGATCTATAGTAATAGTTTTTACGCTCGTGTGACGTTTTCAGTTGTAACCTCCGCAATGTGGTAATTCCTCACGTTCCTGATGCCCTAATTAGGAAGCCCAAACACACACCACCATGTGCGTGCCTTGTTTCGTGGGGTGGGACAGGTCGCAGGTATTAACTGTCGGTGTTTGATTTTGGGTTGGTAACATTCGGGCTTGAGCAAGCGGCCCCCTGTGTTTAACGGTATATTAAAATTTAAAAAAAAAAGGATTTTGTACTTAGCAAATACACGTCACCAGTTGAAAGGAAATGATCGTGCTCTATGTACTAAACACCCGGCCAAGGGCCTTAGTTATCGTAAACGCCTGGGTCTATTTATAGCCCAATTTATCATGTAATCTATTTATAGATTCTTATTTATAGGGCAGGGAATTTTCCTTTTGTTGGCCAATCACATTCTTTACAAAACAAACGTTGTTTAAAACTGATGGTTGCTTTTTGGTTTCATAAGTGTGTCTCTTTGTCCGATAGTTTTGTCACCCCTCCCCCCAATGACTTATTACGCAAAAGTCGTTCAATCCAATAAGACTCTCAGGCGCAACAATTCCTGCGCCCCTCCACCCGAGGGCACTCCCCAGCACACAAGCTACTGGGGCGTTGAGCAAGGGATCATACCTTTCATACCTAAATCTTGAGCAGCGGATCATACCTTTCATACAGCCATTTTAATCAGTGGATCATACCTTTCATACCTCCATCTCGAGCAGTGGATCATACCTTTCATACCTCCACCTCGAGCAGTGGATCATACCTTTCATACCTCCATCTTGACCAGTGGATCATACCTTTCATACCTCCATCTCGAGCAGTGGATCATACCTTTCATACCTTCATCTCGAGCAGTGGATCATACCTTTCATACCTCCACCTCGAGCAGTGGATCATACCTTTCATACCTCCATCTTGAGCAGTGGATCATACCTTTCATACCCCCATCTTGAGCAGTGGATCATACCTTTCATACACCCATCTTGAGCATTGGAACATACCTTTCATACCTCCATCTTGAGGAGTGGATCATACCTCCATCTTGAGCAGTGGATCATACCTTTCATACCTCCATCTTGAGGAGTGGATCATACCCCCATCTTGAGGAGTGGATCATACCTCCATCTTGAGGAGTGGATCATACCTTTCATACCTCCATCTTGAGGAGTGGATCATACCTCCATCTTGAGCAGTGGATCATAACTTTAAGGCTACTCCATTTTTAGCAGTGGATCATACCTTTCATACTACTCCATCTTGAGCAGTGGATCATACCTTTCATACCTCCATCTTGAGGAGTGGATCATACCTCCATCTTGAGGAGTGGATCATACCTCCATCTTGAGGAGTGGATCATACCTCCATCTTGAGCAGTGGATCATACCTTTCATACCTCCATCTTGAGGAGTGGATCATACCTCCATCTTGAGCAGTGGATCATAACTTTAAGGCTACTCCATTTTTAGCAGTGGATCATACCTTTCATACTACTCCATCTTGAGCAGTGGATCATACCTTTCATACCTCCATCTTGAGGAGTGGATCATACCTCCATCTTGAGGAGTGGATCATACCTCCATCTTGAGGAGTGGATCATACCTCCATCTTGAGCAGTGGATCATACCTTTCATACCTCCATCTTGAGGAGTGGATCATACCTCCATCTTGAGCAGTGGATCATAACTTTAAGGCTACTCCATTTTTAGCAGTGGATCATACCTTTCATACTACTCCATCTGGAGCAATGGATCATACCTTCCTACAACTCCATTTTGAGCAGTAGATAATACCTTTAATGCTACTCCATCTGGAGCACTGGATCATATCTTTAATGCTACTCCATCTGGACCACTGGCAACTCCATGCAATCAGATCACTAGACATCATGATGGGAATTGTGCTCTTTCTAATCAACACGATGGCACCACCACTAACCTCGACAGGTCAACTCACTTGCCCCCAAATTCATGCCCCAGGTGCCCCCTCGCCCACCCTTCACCAGGATTAATCTCCCCCCCCCCACTTTTTTTTCTTTCAGCCCCACCCACTTCATGGCACCAGATGTCCAAAGCCCCGCTCACCCCTTCCTTTGATGGACCCCCCCCCCCCGTCCAACAAATACACACACACACACACATTTCTTCTTCCTGTGTCATGAAATCTTATGCCCCCCCCCCCCAAATCCTCTTCCAAGCTCCCCTGCAAGACTCATGTTTGACACCCATGTTCCACCGCTACCGTTGTTGTGATGTAAAATGTCACATAAAGAGCAACTCTGCTTAGAAACTAACTCTACCCCCCCTCCCACATGACTCCCCACTATCGCGCCTGAAACAATACCACCACCGCTCTGGATTCTCACCCTCCTGGAAACTGTCCCTGGTAACAATAGACCTGTGGCCTACCTCTTGGGCTTACCGGGTCAGCGGTTCTCAGGATCTGGAAACACCTAGCGCATTGTTAAGTGAATCACTGGCCGTAGCTGTCTACAGTTTATCTTTGATTCCTAACTGAATGGATCCGACTACGAGACTGAACGCTAAAATCTTTACTTTGTTTAAAATGAACTGAAAGACCGAAATAATTGTTTCTATTGAAATTAGGAAATCTATACTCGCAAACTCTCTTTCAAACTAAGTTTGGAACATATCTACTCCCCATTTAAAGCGATCTTCTAAATGAAACTTGATTAGCGCATGTAACCTTTAACTTGCTTTTTTCTTTCTTCTTTAAATTCACCTGCCGTTCACGATCAATGTCTTAGTTATAGATGATGTAATGCTTGCCGGGATTACCTGTGTTTAAACAAAAATTGTAATACGTAAGAGCCTTACAACTAGACTCAATAAAATACTCATAAATCAGATTTTGACATGCACAGACGTATTTTCTGTCAATTAAAAATTTACCCTGCTGTTGTTATTGTAGGGGACGCGGAAGTGGATTATTAACGTGGTAGTGGTGACATGCGCAGTGCGAAGTTTTAAAAAAAAAGTAGTGGACGAGTTGGTGGAAAAAAACTAAATAATCCAAACATTCATGGGCCGTATTAACAACAAATTTATCGCGGGTCTGTTTTAACCAACATTGATGCACACAAAATTGTAACCCACCGGCGTCACTACGGGGTGGGTGGAGGGAGTTGAAAAAAAAAACACAACCTAACCTTCTGGACTTAACTACACTGAAAATGTCAGTTGATGAGCGTTATTGACGTGTCTTGTAGTTGTAGTATGGGGCCACCAGAATTGTAGCCCCCCCCCCCTTTTTTTTTGTAGGCCCTCTCCCCCCGTAGCTGCCACGTGGTTCTATCCTACAAATATCCTCTTTTTCTGAGAATTAAGGCTCATATGTTCGATGCTAGATCTTTTTCTTACAGGCTAAAGAAGCCTCTATGTGACAGCACAAAGTTCCAATATATATATATGTTAGTGTGAGTGATAATTTGTTGTTAGCTGTTGGCCCACCGTGTGCTATTTCAGGCTACTGCGTCACGCAGGACCAAACGTATTTCATGGCATATCCTACGCTTTAAAAATTCAAAATCTGATATGATCCAAAGAATGTTTACTGCAAGGGATCTCAGCCTGGGCCCAGCGGTTAATTAATTTCTTTTTGGGGGATCCTTGAACTTAAAATTGGAGGCTAGAACAAAAACATATGTTTCTAAGTTTATTCCGCCGCTAAATTGTGATGATTTTTCTATTTTCAGGTCTAAGTTGACACAAATAGCCATTGACTGGCAGGTGTTGGCAGCGGACAAGCGCTATTATGACGTCATGTTTGTTGGCACTGGTAGGTTGATTTTTGCAAGCCTATAAGATGTATTAACTTACTTAAGTTAAGTAGAAGTCCATAACACCAGTTGTCCCAATTATCACACCACCGCCGTGCCAGATTGCTAGAATAGTGGATTAACATAGACTAAAAGAGAAGGATGGAGGGGGCCCGGGACACTTATTGTGTTATACAACTGTAGCCTCTAGAGTTATAGGAGAATTACATGCAAGTTATGGTTAAATCCATGATTTTACCTCTTGCTCTGAATTTAGTACTCTACTCATACACACCTTTCCGAGGCACACTTCTCTGTTCCAATACTTTCTCCCAAAAAACCCAGAAAAAAACAACCTTTGATCTCCATTTTCTATAATGAGAAGACTATTCTCTTTGAGTAGTTGCCCTTGCTAAACTAAAGTGTCCATCCTAACTGTTGGGAATCTTTTAAGGCACGACTAGTGGACGGTCTTCAAGATGACATGACGAATATAGGAATTCTCGCCCCAGGCACTTTAGTATAGTTATCTCTTCCTGTCCTTTTCTGTCCTTGAACTCGCAGTCTAGGCGTCCGTCAGGGTCCATAGCTACACTCACCCTTGTCCTGATCGTGAGAACCTGAGTCCGAGACACTTTGACGACCCCCCCCCCCCCCCCCCACAATGTGGAACGTGTTAAGCTCGCTCGAGGAGACGAGGAGATAAGATCGCCTTTTCTGCGTATCAAGTCGTAAGATGATGTGTTGTGTCTTGCTCTCTGTAGATGACGGCAGGGTGATCAAGGCCATCAACAAAGGGGAGGGCTCCAAGGTTGAGTCTGTGGTCATTGAGGACATCCAGGTGCTAGAGCCGGGCGATGCTGTGGTCAGTCTGAAGGTGCTCAGCGACCGAGCGGAGCAGGCGCAGCAGAAACTGGTGGTGGTGTCCAAAAAGAGTTTGGTTTCAATACCGTTGCACAGGTGCTCCAAGGCTAAATCATGCAGGTCAGTAAGAGGGCAACAAACCACATCGGCATTTAATAAAAATCACATTCTTTTATGAAATATTCACCCAGGATTATTTTTAAGTGTGGGGTAATTTAGACTTAAAATTTGGGTGAAAAGATCATTTATTGTGTCTAATTTCTTTCATAAAATTGGTTCTCATTACACGATGACACATAGTTAAAATGGTTTGTGCCTTTATTTTGTATTGTCCATAATAAAAGAACGGTTCTCTGTGTGTTCAATCTACAGCTCCTGCGTGGGGCTACAGGACCCATATTGTGCCTGGAATCAGGAGATGAAGCAGTGTCTTAGTGCAGAAACCGGGTAAGTCTATTTGGGGGGGTGTGGCGGTATGTCAAGTAGGTTAACAGGTGTGGTCCTTTAATCAAATCCCTGCACAAGATTCTTTTGTTTATAAACTTTGAAATGAAATACGATAATCGCCATGGAGCACGGTAATCGCCATGGAGCACGGTAATCGCCATGGAGCACGGTAATCACCATGGAACACGGTAATCACCATGGAACACGGTAATCACCATGGAACACGGTAATCGCCATGGAACACGGTAATCGCCATGGTACACGGTAATCGCCATGGAACACGGTAATCGCCATCGAACACAGTTATCGCCATGGAACACGGTAATCGCCATGGAACACGGTAATCGCCATGGAACACGGTAATTGCCATGGAACACGGTAATTGCCATGGAACACGGTAATCGCCATGGAACACGGTAATTGCCATGGAACACGGTAATCGCCATGGAACACGGTAATTGCCATGGAACACGGGGAGTTTTTTCATTTGTTTTTATTTGATCTGACACTTACTGAACTTGAAAAAAAGCATTTCTTTTAGCTTTACGCAGTTAGAATCCTCTCAAGATACGAACTGGGAGGCATCTTTTTTAACTGTTCATAATTTTAATGAGATAACATGTGCATTCAAAAAAATAAATAAATCAATGTACCATTCAGATCTTCCTTGTAGTTATAACTCGTTATGGTCCACCAAACAATGGTGGGGGCCTTGCATGAATCTACTTAAAGTACATGACAAAACGCTCATTCCAGTAACACACTTTATAATATAAGAATCCCAATTAGTTCGCCCCCCCCCCCAACCACTTTTCCCATGTACACCATCGCACAATTTTTTCACATCCATTGAAATTAATTAATATTCTAAAAATCGAATTTTATGACATAATATTTAAATAGGGGCTATTTCCATAGAACAAAACAAAATGTTAAGCGCGGAACACACTCGCAGTATTTTTAAGAATATCATTTAGGGCAGCGGTTCTCGACCTGTGGGTCGCGACCCCCTTGTGGGTCGCATGACCCTTTCCCTGGGGTCGCCTAACACAATCTAAAAACATATATGCTCTATAGTTATGAAGTAGGAACGAAAATAATTGTGTGGCTGGGTGGTCGCCACAAGATGAGGAACTGTATTAAAGGGTCCAGGCATTAGGAAGGTTGAGAACCACTGATTGTGACAATGTAGACGTAGATCACTATATTGTGACAATGTAGACGTAGAGCGCTATATTGTGACAATGTAGGAGTAGAGCGTTATATTGTGACAATGTAGATGTAGAGCGTTATATTGTGACAATGTAGACGTAGAGCGTTATATTGTGACAATGTAGACGTAGAGTGTTATATTGTGACAATGTAGACGTAGAGCGCTATATTGTGACAATGTAGACATAGAGCATTATATTGTGACAATGTAGGAGTAGAGCGTTATATTGTGACAATGTAGACGTAGAGCGCTATATTGTGACAATGTAGACGTAGAGTGTTATATTGTGACAATGTAGACGTAGAGCGCTATATTGTGACAATGTAGATGTAGAGTGTTATATTGTGACAATGTAGACGTAGAGCGCTATATTGTGACAATGTAGACATAGAGCATTATATTGTGACAATGTAGATGTAGAGCGTTATATTGTGACAATGTAGACGTAGAGTGTTATATTGTGACAATGTAGACGTAGAGCGCTATATTGTGACAATGTAGACATAGAGCGTTATATTGTGACAATGTAGACGTAGAGCGCTATATTGTGACAATGTAGACATAGAGCACTATATTGTGACAATGTAGACATAGAGCGCTATATTGTGACAATGTAGACGTAGAGAGCTATATTGTGACAATGTAGACATAGAGCGCTATATTGTGACAATGTAGTCATAGAGCGCTATATTGTGACAATGTAGACATAGAGCATTATATTGTGACAATGTAATTGAAGCTTGAGTTGTGATCAAGACATTCTTGTTTATTCCATCCAGCCTTCAGAATATCATAACTGGCAAACACAGCAGCTGTAAGGATATTGACGGTAAGCCCAGAGATCATCTTAGTCTTACCCTTTGGCTTTGCCATGTTTGATGGCGGCTATATTCACTTCCATTCATCTTTAGGCTTTTTGTGTGTGTGTTTTGTTCTCATTTGGACAGCTTCAGGCCAGATTTTGTGTGCAGGTGGCAAGGTTAGTCTTTCTCCAATTCCCTCTTTGATTACCCTCTTTTGTTGGATCATTCTATTGCAGTTCTTTCTATCTCCAACTTGATCCAGGGGCTTTGTTAACCTGCAATTGATCAACACCATTGCTTATATTAATTATTATGCATTCGAATTTTTAAATGATATTGTTTTTTTTGTTGGTTGTTTTTTTAAACCATTGACTATCTTAACATAATAACTGCCCTAATTTAAATTGTCCTTAGTGACGGTGGAATTAGTTAACTTTCTCAACCTCATTCCCCCAAGATAGGACCAAAATAATCGGATAACTTTTAGAAGCAGGGACCAGAGATCTTCCTAAAGTATCAAGTTGAAATTGTTGATATCATTTGATCATGCTTCATCTTACTCTATGTTACTCGGTGTTCAACATGTTGTCATACTCAGTGCTTGTTAATAAACTGTATACATTTACTGTGGCTTTATTTGTTGTGCCTGCATGGAGAAAATATTATTTTATTACTGAATGTGCAAGCTAAATAAAAGCTGTCAGTGATACTCACCACTGACTCGGTGATACTCACCGTTGGCTCAGTGATACTCACCGTTGGCTCGGTGATACTCACCATTGACTTGGTGATACTCACCATTGACTTAGTGATACTCACCATTGACTCGGTGATACTCACCATTGACTTGGTGATACTCACCATTGACTCGGTGATACTCACCATTGACTCTTGACTCCCCAATTTGCAAAGGGTCACATTAGTAGACAACAACACTGAGCAGGTTGGGGAGGGATATTTTTGTCTAGTGGATTAAGCATTGCTGATTGCCAAATTTGTGACGGCAATTCTATACACTTTTAAAAATCAATTTAAAAACAGAAGTTACTGTTAGACACTCGGCCTTTAACTCTATTTTTAGACATTGACTTGTGAAATTTATGCATATTGGAAACATAATTGTCAATATTAAAAAAAAAATAATTCATGTCTGAGACCAATAAAGATGAAGCTTCAACAAAAAATTATGATACATTCATGAATAGTGAAAAAAATTCTTATTTTTTGGATAAAGTTTTATTTAACTATCAAAAACCCGAAATGTTTAGAGCATGTTCTGGCAATAGTGATGATCTAAAAGGTGGCCACTAAGAAACTTGTCAAACACTTCACAATGCTTGTACTGATCATAAATTATGTAACATTAGCTACTTAGGAGACTGAAATTGGTACTAAGGAGACTGACATTGAAATTGGTACTAAGGAGACTGACATTTGAACTTACCAGACTGACATTAGTACTTTGCAGACTGACATAGGTACTTAGCAGACTGACAATGGTAAACCTTGAACATGATTTAATTTTTTATTTTTTTTCAAAACGTTTAAATATTTTAATTTTTCTTTTGGTTGCGATCTTATTAAAGCTGTGAATGAGGTCACGCCGACGCCAGAGCCACTTCCTGTTCTTACAAAGTGCACATGTCCCCCCTCCCCTGGCATTGAAGAGTTCATCAAGGAAAATCCTGGCACTGGGAATGAACCTGGTTAGTTATGTTAACAGTTTACCCTAGGACACAAGTTATCGTAACAGTTTACCTAGGACGCAAGTTATCTTACAGTTTACCTATGACGGACACGTTATCTAATTGTCTACGGATGATGCACAAGATATCAAACGGTTTACCTATGACAAACAAGTTATTTAATAGTTTACCGCAGAAGTTAGCCTCTTGTTTAACTGCATTACAATTTAGCTCAAGCTTTTCATGACTTAATTTTTATTTTTTTTTAAAATTTGCTTGAACCTAAATTAGTCAAAAAAATAAAGTAGAAAAGAGAACTGTACATTTGAGTGAAGCGATGGTGCTCAAGTATTGTGACTGGCAACTGGTTTTTAAAACAAAATCTGTCCAATTAACAATTAGCTAGAAGATGCATTGTTGTGTTATTTTCACTTTTGGGGGGTAAAAAAAAAAATGATGTCGTGTCACGTCATTCTCAGCAGCCTGGGTCATCAGGTACTGCATGTCAAAATGGCTGTAACAAAAAAACACTATTTAGATGTAGGGTGGGTGGCCATGGTCATACTTGGGCACTAGATTACTTGAACCTTGGGGGTGGGGGGGCATGGGGGATGGGACTGGTTTAATCTGGATCCCAACTGGCTGGGACAACAGTTGTTGTTTAGTCTGGCCCCTGTCCTCCCCAGAGCCTTTATCTGGCCTTGTCAGAAACTCAGTGTTGACACAGCCCACTCATCCTGATTCCTTGTTAACATTTGACACAAGTGGGGGGATTCATCCTGACTCATTGTTAGCAGTTGACCTTCACTTGGGGGGAAAACAAAATATGTCACATTACACTGGTGGGGTTCAAGGAATCTACAATCTGCTTCTGGTCAAATACTATTCTGGACAAATACTCTTCTTAACAAAAACTCTTCTGAACAAATACTCTTCTGAACAAATACTCTTCTGAACAAATACTTTTCTGGACAAATACTCTTCTGGACAAATACTCTTCTGGACAAATGCTCTTCTGGACAAATGCTCTTCTGGACAAATACTCTTCTGAACAAATACTCTTCTGGACAAACCGGCTTTAAAAAAAAATCTTAATGATCATAATTGAATATTTTCCAAATGAGGTGTTGGAATGAAAGAATAGGTGTCCCATGAGCTAAAGTTTCAAAATAGTATGATTCATTGTATAAACTACTCTAGCAGTTAGAACTTAACAGAGGAGTAAAACAACGTTTTTAAAAATACAAATTGCAAGTTTGCTGTGCAGTAATTGATATATTGTGTAGCAATTAGTTAATTGATATATTGCTTAGCAATTAGTTAATTGATATATTGCTTAGCAATTAGTTAATTGATATATTGCTTAGCAATTAGTTAATTGATATATTGCTTAGCAATTAGTTAATTGATATATTGCTTAGCAATTAGTTAATTGATATATTGCTTAGCAATTAGTTAATTGATATATTGCTTAGCAATTAGTTAATTGATATATTGCTTAGCAATTAGTTAATTGATATATGGCTTAGTAATTAGTAACTTTCTTTCTTTTTTTTTTTTTTGTTGCTTTTGCTGTTACTGTTGGCTTTTTTTTTCCATATAATTTTTGTTCTCTCAAAAATGTGCATGTGCAGACAAGCCTGTGACAGAAACGCCTCTGAAGGAACCAACTAGTGATGAAATTAAATGTCCAATAGATGGTAAGTGTAAGTGACAAGAGACGTAAAATACACTTTGGAAGAAATCAAATCACAAAAGGAATAACATGTTCTCAAATTATATTTGAAATCTGGTCATGGATACCTTTTCCAGATTTAAAAACAAAGTGACAAGATTAATGACAGTAAAAATCTCTTGTGTGTCACACAATAAAAAAACAAACTTGATCATCATTAAGATTTCTGTGGTGTAATTATTATTTAAGACATAATTAAAAATCGTTTTAGCCAGGTTGTTTAGCGTACATATCAGTGTATCTTATTATTTGTGTCTTGCCTTTGAGTTAGTCTTACTTTTTTTTTGTGGTTTCATCCATTTCATTTAAATGTACTCCAAATTTTTAAAATTATCATTTTTAAAAAAAGAAATGTTGTCTTTAAGCACTAGTAGTTTAAAGTTTGCATCTGGAAAAATTGTCTAAAAGAATTGTTTCCTTGAATGTGTTTAAAAAATGGTTTAAGCTTTTAAAATCGTTTGTTTCTTGATACTAACTAACACACATATTCTGGTGAGGGCCTGAGATCACTCTCTTAAGGCCCCGGCTAGTAAATTGGCAATCAACTCCATCTGCTGAGCTGTGCCATACAACATTTTCCTCAAATAGGGTTCCCCCTCCGCCCTGGCCTCCCACAGAAGCTCCAGTGAGGGACATTCGGTCAACAGATGCGCCAGCGTTTCCGGGACCAGGTTGCAATGCCGGAAGGTGGGATCCCGATTGTTGTCTAGACGCCAGAAATACGTGCCTACGGGGCAATGCTCGGTGCGCATTTGCGTCACTAAACTCTGCTGCTTTTGGCCTAACCCCCACCATGGGTCTTGTTTGCTAGGAGTTTGCATGTTCGAATAGACGCCTCTTGCGGTCGTATTGTCCGCCCACTGCCTGTACCACTTTTTCCTAAAATGGTCAGCCAGCCAGTTCTTTATTCCCAATCCAGTCATTGGTGTTTCTGGCTGAGGCTGGGCGGCCCCGGTTTTCGCAAGAGTGTCCGCTTTCTCGTTGCCACTGATGTTGACGTGGCCAGGGATCCATTGCACTGTCACCTTGCCTCCTAGTTCGCCGATTTTGCATACGTCATCCAAGATGACGTCAACCATGTGAGTGGTACCCTGTCTCTTTCCCAAGATCTCGAGAGCAGATTTTGAGTCCGAGAACACGACCACATCGAGTCCCGCAAGCTCGTTTCTCTCAGTGTGTGATGCACGCTCTCCAGTGCCCTGTGTATAGCCTCAAGCTCCGCATCAAAGTTTGATGCTGTAGTCCCACAGGGTCCGGAGAGTTCTTGGCTTTCTGGCCCCCCCCCCCCCGCTGGGTATAGTATGAGCGCACCATACCCAACAGTACTTTCTCTCAGATTGGCAGATCCGTCCGTGAACACTTTCACAGGTACTTTGGAGTACAAATCCATGGTCTCAAGGGCGGCCGCTCTCTGAACATGCTCAGGGCTCCGTTTTGTCACTGCCGTGTCGGTCAAGGCCAAATGTATGGTAGGATGTGAGGGTTCCGCGTACGGCGGATTAGCTGGGATTCGGGTCAGCCGTTCTCTATTTTGGGGCAGATCGACAGTCCTTTCTAGCTCCACGACCTGGTGCATGAATGAGGATCTTTTTAGTCTTCTGCCCGCAACCCGGTTATTCTGCATCTGAAACGACGGTTCTCTTTCTGTCAGCCGTCGGTACCTCTCTACGGTACTTAAAATAGCCGTTTCTTGATACTAAATTGTTTAATTCATAAAATTCCTTAGTTTTACATGGCTGAGATTGTGTATAAAAAATGTGAACCTAAAACTTAAAATGTTATTTTGTGTTATTTATTTATATGCTGCTCATTTCTATGATGGATTTTTTCCTAAACCTTTTACAAAATATATCGTTCTATATGTATGTAATAAGAAATCTTATTAGTATTATGTAGTACCGATATTATAAAATAATATGAATTGGTATTGTACCTATAATTTGTATGCCTGTCGCCACTATTCATGATGTAACCTTAAGAAAAATAATTGCATGCAAATATGGTCATCTTTCCAATTTTGTTATGCGAACTGAATTTTTAAATAAATAAATTTACAGAAATATTCCTTCTAAAGAGAAGAAGATTTGTTTAAACCGAAGGGAATTAATTAAATTTAATTTAGGAACAGGTTCCAAACTGTCACACGGAAAGTTCTTTCCACTATCTAAAGATCATAAATAACAAAACTATTTTTGGGGCTTATCTTATTTTCAAAATCACGAATATTATAATGGCCTAACAGATTTCAGATTGACGTAATTTCTCTCTTTTTTACAAAAAAAAATGTAATGGCTCTTGCAGAAAACTCTCAACCCATCACTATTTTTAAAACATAAATTCATATTCTGCTGTATTTATATACCAGTATTTCAAGTTCCTCTACGTTTTTGAAAGGTTTTTATTAATCTATAATATCTGATATGTCATCCCCAGAAGAAGGTCAGATCGGTGCAGCCCAGCAGACTGTCCAGGCCGGGGGCACTGCCCTGGAGATTGTCATCACGGCCGTCATTGTTTCCATCATCGTGTCGCTGGTGATAGGATTCTTCATTGGCTACAAGTTCCACGCATGCAGGGGCGGCCGGGAGAGTGACGTCTTCTATGAGGTGTCGTCACTCCAGCGCGGGAGGAACAGGCTCTCCTCTGGAGACAACCCCTACTTCCACACTGACCCCAAGAACATGCCCCATCCACCCAAACAGATGAACTACGTGGTCAATCTGAAGTCTGGTAAAGGCAACCCTGGTGTTGAGACCAAGCCTGTCACCAAGTCCAACAAAGTATATCTTTAAAGCATAGAAGTTTAAAAAAAAAATAAGACACACAAATGAAGACTGTTGGAAGACTTTTCAAGTGGCTCTCAGAAGCCGTCTGCAGTTCAGTTCTCTGGCCTGATGTAAACCTTCTGCAATGAGACGGAACTGCATTGATTTTATTCTGATTCTAACAGTTTTTCCTCTAGCAGCAGGCAGTTACAGCTGTCATCAGTTGCATCATCTACATATCTGCAAGCTTATTCTATTTTTCCTTCATGGTTTACATCCCAGCCATCGGAGGTACAGACTTTTTGGAGTTTATGTTAATTGGAAAACAACCCATCGGGGGAATGGGCTTCATTCCCCGGGAGCAGGGCTCAACACTGCTGATTAATCAAAACTTTGTGTATTAGGGCTAAAGACATCCACCCAAAACAAAGACTAAAGGATTGTGGCTGTTTTGCTAGACACAGCTGACATCTCTTGTGCTAGTTGCCAGCTTGTAGCCAAACCATCTACTTCACTGATTCCTCTGCATATTTCCTGGATTATCGGTTGTTTTTTTTAATCATGGAGCAAACACAATAGTTTTTTTAAATATAAATTATACAGTACGCTGGAGATTGCTGAAGTATTTCTTCTTTTCTGAAGCATGTGGCTTTTGGGCCTGATCATTGTAGGCGACAGGATCGCAGCACGCTTTGAGTTTTTGAAACAGGATGTTGATACATGTGGCAATGTTGAAAGCGTATTAATAAGAATTACTGTGAATGCCCTATGTGAAGTACACTATGGAAGAAGTGTTTATTTCTGTGTCTAATTAACAGCAGTGTTTATTAAGTGTTAAACACTTAACCCAGTGGGCACTTAGAAAATGTCTGTGTGTTTTATTTTTCAAAAGAAAAAAAATGAGGCCCTCCTGAAATCTATAGGTGCTGCTTACAGTTGCTAGCGCAAATGTAGGAGACAGCCATAACTGCTGATTTCCATGATGATTCCCAGGTAACAACAGGTGCGGGCCAGCTGGAATGCATCGCAAGGCCAACCAATCGGTTGTGAGTTTAAATTTTATTGTTAATGTAATCATCATATTAAGACTGCTTTATTATTAGAAATTTAAAAATGGCATAATACATAAATAACCATCGTATAAAATCATATTGGACAGAGTAATCCTCTAACTCCATCACAAGTTGCATTGTTTCAAAATGACAAAATCAAAACGTGGCATCACATTAATATGTTTAAGTTAATACCAGCTTCGTCCCAGTTGTCTTTTTATTTGCAAATAATTTTTCAATGGTTTAAATCTTCAAATCAAGCTTTGTGTTGTCATGGTAACTTAGGTTTCTTAAACGTATCGGTGGTAACGCCGAGGGCTAAAGAGAACATTTCAAAATACAGCTTTTCAATGTAAATGATAGTAACAAATTTTAGAGGCAACAATAAAAAATAAAATAAAGATAATGCAGAAGTTAAATTATGTATAGAAGCGGCATGTTAAATAAATTATTTTTTTTAGTAACTAGGGCATTAAAGTATGAGTATAAAACTTGTAAAGCTAAACTAACTAAACGTCAATAACTTTAAACGAAATGAATTCTAATTATGGCTGGCTCAATGACCATCTTATGTCATATGATAACATCCCTTGTTCTCCAAGCTGAACCCAACTTTGGATAACTTGGTGTTTACAATGCTTCCTTCCAATGTCTTCAAATAATGAAGTTTCAGTCATTCCACCACCCTAGTTAAGTAATAATTTATCCTACATTTTGGGCCCAGCTGATTCTTCTTGCCTCCCGCCATTATAAGATACTCCATGGAAGCTCTTCCAACTGTGACCGCTTCTATGGTCTGCCTGAGATCTGAAAGGCTGAGGTAACGGCTGGGATCAAGGGCAGTCTCAGATCTGGTTGTGACTTCCTCTTTGGGTCAGTCTCTACATGAGCTGATTACTTCACATTCCAGTGTTTTGACCGCTGTTAATTATTTGTATTGACAAAATGTCCCCCCACCCCCACCCCTCCACATCCAAAACCCCCCAAAAAATGTTTCTAAAACAGTGTGTGATTTCATAGCCCCACCTCAAGACTGTCTGCTTCCCTTAGGGTTAGCTTGTGTGCCATATCTCAATGTTGTATGTTTGCAAATTTTGTCTAGTATTGATTGAGGGATTTGTTCAATTGACAACACTGAGGTCACATACAAGGCTGAACTCTTAGCAAAATACTTTAACTGTACTTGCCTTTTTATGTAGTGTACCATATCAAAAACATAATACAAAAAAAGGGTTATTTCAACAAACAGTGTCATTAATGTTAGGGAAAAAAAAGAACATGGATAAGGTAATTTTAATCTTAATCAATGTTTTATATTTGAACAGACCTCAATGTTGTTTTGGAACAAGTCCCTTATCTGTTGTCATCTGGTTAACAACACGCCCCCCCCCCCCCCAAAACCCAACTCCATATGAATGTTGAAGTTGCCAATAATGCTAAATATGTTATCACTTTACTTGTACATAGACTGAGCCATCGTACTGAACAAATAATTTCATCTAATCATTTTACTGATACTCCTTTATAAACTTAATTACTTATATTTACCATTGCCACTTTTAAAATAATTGTGATGTATTTTACAGTTTAAAATAATTGTTAAATTGTTTTGTTTGCAGATCCCACTTGTTTGACTGAATTTTTTTTTTTTTTTTAAATTTGACATTATTTCTTTGTAAAACATTTTATAAGGATGTAATATTTTTATTGCTTTTCATTTGAAGCTGAAACACATAATAAAAATGTATTCTTATCTCTGCACTTGTGTAAACTTAAAACTCATTTCAAGCTGACTGTAAAAAAAAAAAAGAAGATTTTGGGGCCAAGGACAATATATAAACAAATTCATCATCAGGCCTCATCTTCAGCTCATCTAATTTCTTTACTTCGCTAACAACTGAAATAAATTATTTAATCCTCTGGTTCAGTATTTCATTGTAAAAGTGTAAGATTCAGGTAACTGAGCTATTCACTACTTATACATATATAAAAACTACAAATTCAGTTGTTAAAAGGAAAATTGAACTACTTGAAGATGTTCACATTTCAAGTCATGTCACTATGACATGACTTTTCTTAATGAAATCTTCTTCCTTGTTGTTTTTGTGTGTTTTCTTTTTTTTACTGGTTAGGTTAGCTAGTATAGAATTTATGGACAGTGATTCTTACAGGATCAAACAAGTTTTATTATTCAAGGTAACGTTCCCAACCTTTCCTAGCACATTAAAATTTCTAACTTCGGATAAATGTAATTCAAACTTTGCTGGATCAAATACATTTTTAAAATTTTTAGAAAGAAAAAGACATATATTTTTTGTATGGCATTTTGAGGATAATTTTATTTCTGTCCAGTTGAAAACTAGTGCTGTTTGGTTTGACACAGTTTAGCTCACCTTACATGTTATATTTCCTGAACTATGCAAGCTCCACTATCATGATATTGCCACGTTGTATTCTGGTATTGCTAGCACAACCAAAGCTCTGGATTCATCAAATGCTTACATTCAATTATTAATTATATATAATTGTATCAGCAAAATTTAGATATGAATATATAAATATATATATACATACACATGTATGGCAAGTCTTTGCATAAATTTTTCTGCGTGCATGGTAACTATGTTGTCAAGCAAAATTGATACCATACTTAGTACTTCAATTCTCTAAATAAAGAAAAAAACATTAATTTTATTATATTGTATTCAGAGTGTTCACACGAAAAATGGAGGCCACCTTCAGGAATTCACATCAAAGTGATCTAAACCATGACTTAATTTTCTACTATTTAAATATTTACCCTTTTCTATTGTAGTTAGTTCATTATTTTAATTCTTTCATTTAAAACAACAAAGTTTTTGCTGGTTGTACTCTAATCAAAAAAATTATGTTCTCTGTGTGCTTTTTCATCAGCCTTGCTGGCGTTAGGCCACATTTTCTAAAAATCGGAAGTTTAATTTCGTATCCACAAGATAACATCAATTTAATTGCCAGCTTCTTTTAACTAGATAAATTGCAATACAACTCAGCCAACATTGGCTCAGCAATCTAACTTGTGCTATTATAATTTATGTGTTACAAATGAAACAAAAACAAATGTGTATGGTCACTACAAAACTTTCTTGTAAATGTAAATGCTTCTGGAAAGCTATGATTTGAAGTGAAGATTGCAGAGTATTGTTTTTTTGTTGTTGATTTTTTGCATTCCTGATTTAGCTTCATAATCATGTTTTCTTTAACACTAATCCTTTTATCTTGTTCAACTTCTTTGAAAATTTGGCAACTGACCTAATTTTTTTTTTAATTCACAGTGTGTTCAACACATAAAATCGTACTACACTATGAACACTATTTTTTCCCACTCTTGTAATTTCTTGAGGGTGTTTGTTCATTTCAATTTTTCTTTATAAATCAGCAAATTTTCTTGCTGCTAAAAAAATAAACCACCAAATAATTTTTTTAATTTTTTTTTTTAAAACTGACTCAAAAACTATTTCATTGTTTCTTGTTACATAGTATATAAAATGTCTTCCATGCATCTGATCAGCATAAAAAAAAATGAAACCAAATCAGTATGTGTTGGAACAATTTTTTTTCTTCTACATCGCATGTTGCAACTGTTTTATTATACAAGCACCAGAAAAATAAATTGTATAAAATGTATACCGAATACTACTGTATCTATTTAAATATTTGAACTATGGCTTCCAATACTTTAATTTTTTTTAGGAGGGGGGTTTGATTATAATTTTTTTTTAAATATTCATGTATTCATGGGTAGGAGGATGTAAAGGGACAGAGTATAATTATATTCATTCACTGCCATTGTTTTCACTGCTCATGTTATCTTTGTCCTGGCATATATGTGTGAGCAAAAGCTCAAGGTGTGGCCCGTGTAGGCATATATGCCTTGCCAGCTTGAGCTAGTAGTCTGTGATATTTTGGCAGCTTTTTTTTTTTTTTTTTTTTAAACTTTAGTTCTAATTTTAAATCTGCTTAAAAATAAAAGAAAAGCTACCAACTGAATTTAAATATTTTAATGGAGGATTTTAACTAATGTAGTATTTATGAAATTTGTGTAGAGTACATTTTTTGACTTGTTATAAAAAAAAATGTACTCAAAATTCACTCTTTCTAAGCAAAAAAGGGAATTATATGTGAACACAGCCTGGCAATTCTTATATGTTGTCAGACAATTCTTATATTTATATGTTGTCAGGCAATTCAGGAATCCTTCTCATAACCAAAGCTGGATGAATGAATTTGAAGCAACTTTAAATCAAATTAACAAGTTATCATATATGTCATGACTGTCAATCATAAGTGACATTTTTGTTAATTTTACAATGACTAGGCAATGTTATGTTATTTTTTTTTAAATTTCCTTTTAAGAATTTTTGGGAAAACAGGATTTAATCAACAGATACCATATGAGGTAATCCAGCTCTGTTGATTATTTTACAATAGGAACAGGTTCCTGCAGTTAAAATATTCTGTGTTCTTATTATTGACGAAAGGACTCAATTTGTTTATTCTGGTACCAGTCACATCAAGCTAGACTAATGATTATAATTTATTATGTTTTTTTTTTTTTAAAATATATATTTATTCTTGATTTATCTTAGGAAATAATTTTAAAATTCACCATGGGTAAAGTTGATTGATCCAAACCATTTAGAATCACAAGGTGAATTTAAAGATCATAAACATACATAGAGTATAAATTCAGTGAGGACTTGAAGCAACAATGACGGATGAAGTATATGAGCCTTTTCCTCATTGATCTTAATTGTAACAGTCAAGCCAGTTATCCACGTATTACAATTACATTTCAACTGGACTTGTCACTTGCTGGTCTTGCTCTCTCATTAAATCATTTAACTGTTTTATTAGTTGTCAAGATGTTTCTTTCTTTTTTAAAAAATTGATCTAAAATTCATAATGGAAATATTTCTTATGCTAGAATTATCCTTGCCAAAAAAAAAAATGAAATAAATTCTTGTAAGAAGAGACAGTGAAACATTAATTCTACCAAGTACGATTATGTAAAATTCAAATTTTATACAATATTAAATGTATTTATGTATTTGCTACTGTTATCTCCCACAGTTTAATATAAAAAAACAATATACATACAAAATCTTATATAATAACCTGTCTTTGTGCTTATTAGTGCCAATATTCTGCCTGCTTTTTACCTTTTAGTTACAGACTAACTTTCTGCTTTGCTAGAACTTGTATAAACAAATTTGACCTATTATCTGAAAACATTTTGCAGTAGGCTACATCATGAGAGTATGTTTGTAGATTGTATGAGAGCATGTTTACAGATATGTTGTTTGTTTTTTTGGGACATAACGTGTGATGTTGTCATGGGACTTGGGCTTGTTCTGTGTGTAAGGTGTAGTTTGTTTGGGGGGAAAAAAAGAGTTGCCGCTGAGACTGATGTTATTTACACGTGTTCCATGATATTTTTTTTGTCTATTCAGATAACTGGTTATTTTTAAAAATATTACTGACATATGAAATAAAATATCACATTAAATACAAAATGCATCTGTTTTATTATCATTTCTTGTCATGCTAAAAATAGATTCTTACTACAAAAGCCACACTGAGGCCTAAGTGTAGTGATGGTGATAAATAGTTGGATAGAACTTGGAGGTTGAGCAATATCGCTCAATTCAATTTTATTTTTTTTTTAAATTTTTTTTAAAAACATGATACACCACATGAACATTAAATATATATATATATATATGTATATATATATATATAATATAGAGAACTGTGGCTTTAAACAGAATAAAACAGGTAAACTCCACATGATCCACCAACACAACACTATGGCTGTTGGGCCTTTTATAAAATTTTGAGAACAGCAAATATTTTTTTTTCTTTTTTTTTTTTACATTATTTTTATAAAGAATATTTATTTCTGTGGCCAAGTACAAATAGTTTGGTGCACCCATCTAAATTTTACTTGGTACTCATGAGTGCAGCTTTACTGTACACATTTCATGCTTCAGTTTCAGAATTTAGCCAGTTATTTTGAATAAAGAAAATAGATTATAAAAACAACACTTCTTCCACACTGTGCACACCTATGAACAAACCACAAGGGCCAAACTGATTCTAATTATATTTATTATTTTTTCTCTCAAATACCAAATGATAAGTATGAGGGAAAAAAAACAAATATTTTTTAACAAACATGAAAACCTATTTTTTAAAATAAAAATAAATAATTACAAATAATCTTATTTAACATTACATCATATAAACTAGCTAAACAATCCAGTTCTACCCACAATCCTCTTTTATATAGCTATACATCATCACAATGCAGAGAGCCTGGCCACCAATCAAACAGACCAGCCAGCAGTCCATGGTACTCACTAAGTCTTTCAGGCTCTGGCCCGGGGCTAAGCAAGCCCTGCATCCAACTAATCATTCCTTAACCAGATCTTGAGGAGGGAAAAATACTCCCGGACACCAAATCACATTGGATAGAATCCAGTGGGGAATATCGTTATTCGTTCCCTCCAATCTCATTCCCCGGCAATTTCCCCTGCCCCAATATCTGGCTTACCCAGAGCAGATCCCTCTCGGTTCCTTTCTCCGGGTCGGGGCCCCGGGGCCTGCCCTCATTTGTTTCCTGGGCCAGCAAACTGACCACATTATTGCTTTATTTTTTTTGCCCCTACCAGATTGTATTAAGAAAATCTCAGGATGGTCCCTTGGTGGTGGCTATAAGACTTACTGTACCAAAAAGTCTTGTACCAATGGTGGCTATAAGACTTACTGTACCAAAGTCTTTTGTGGCTATAAGACTTACTGTACCAAAGTCTTGTACCAATGGTGGCTATAAGACTTACTGTACCAAAGTCTTGTACCAATGGTGGCTATAAGACTTACTGTACCAAAGTCTTGTACCAATGGTGGCTATAAGACTTACTGTACCAAAGTCTTGTACCAAACAATATGAGGCATGAATTTTTACTTTAAATGGGTGTGGAGTTGGTACCATGGTGTGAGAGCTAAAGATACAAAAATCAAAAGTTTTTTTAATAATACTAAAATAATAACCATTGTAGCAGTGCTTCTCAAACCTTTGAATGTGTTGGGCTGGCAAGGTTTATCCATTCTGCCACAGCAACCAGTGCCAAATTTAGAGATAAAATAAAATAAAAACTTCTTTTATAAATTTTACTTTTGTGTTGTCGACCAGCAACTGAAGGTTTGAGAAGCACTGCTTTATAAATACCGGGTAATAAATAATACTTAGTGGGGATGTCCTGTCTGAAATGTCCTGTTTGAAATGTCCTGTCTGAAATGTCTTGTCTGAAATGTCCTGTCTGAAATGTCCTGTCTGAAATGTCCTGTCAGAAATGTCTTGTCTGAAATGTCCTGTCTGAAATGATCACAGGAAAGTTGTTTCTTTTTTTTAAGTCAGGAGAAAGTTACCACACCTTGAAATTAAAAAAAAAAAAAATTATTACACAACTTAACTTATCCACAGAAAGTTTTACAGAAATCTTTTCGAATGCTTAATTTTTTGTAACATTGAATCTGATAACAAAGTTATTCTATTGGTGTGGTGAGCCCAACTGCAGTCGATAAAGTGCAGGCCAGCTGTTTGATTGGTGGTGATGATGATGGGCCTTCCATGCCTACGTTCTCTTTCTGCTCTTTCATCCGCTGCACTATTTCACACAGCACCGTTCGTGACACATACTGCACTATTTCACACAGCACCGTTCGTGACACATGCTGCACTATTTCGAACGGCACCGTTCGTGACACATGCTGCACAATTTCACACAGCACCGTTCGTGACACATGCTGCACTATTTCACACAGCACCGTTCGTGACACATAATGCACTATTTCACACAGCACCGTTCGTGACACATACTGCACTATTTCACACAGCACCGTTCGTGACACATACTGCACTATTTCACACAGCACCGTTCGTGACACATACTGCACTATTTCACACAGCACCGTTCGTGACACATACTGCACTATTTCACACGGCACCGTTCGTGACACAGACTGCACTATTTCACAAAGCAACGTTCGTGACACATACTGCACTATTTCACACAGCACCGTTCGTGACACATACTGCACTATTTCACACAGCACCGTTCGTGACACATACTGCACGATTTCACACAGCACCGTTCGTGACACATGCTCACAGATAAGCATAACTATTTAACCACGTAACATCCATTCATGCCTCTATAATCTATATTAAAAACATAGAAAACATCCAAACACCGAAGTGCTGGTTGTAAAGACAAAATTGCTGGATTGGTTCAACGGCGTGCTGTCAACAACAATCTTAAGTAACACCCCCACCCCTCCTCCCCTTTATAAGATATATATTTTCTTTTAACTCAGCTCAAACTGTCCAGTTGGCTTTGAATCGTCTCCAGCTGTGGAAAGATACATAGAAATATATTTTAAAGACATGGTGTGGGGAATAAAATCAACTATTTTAAATGAGGTGTGAGTTAATGAGACCAACAACGGAAAGATCAATTTGTAATGTAATGCGAGTAGTTATTATTATTTTTTTGTTCCAAATTAAATTCAATTTGTTGTTGAAAATAAGCTTGAGGTAAGTATTAGTATTAAGAGAAAGACAAAGTCGGTGGCTATGACAGAACATGGGGGATCTCATCGGTAGATAAGACAAGTTTTTTTATCAATATGGTAAAAATAACCCACAGCCCCACCCCTCGCATCTCCCACCCCTCAAAAACCCACATCCCCCCCTCGCATCCCCCATCCTCACAAACCCAATGCCTCCACCCCTCGCGGCCCCACACCTCACATCCAACACCCCCACCCCTCACAGTCCCCACCCCTCACAAACCCCCCACCCTTCACAGTCCCCACCCCTCACAAACCCCCCACCCCTCACAGTCCCCACCCCTCACCCCTCACAGTCCCCACCCCTCACAAACCCCCACCCCTCACTGTCCCACCCTCGCAGCCCCACCCCTCACATCCCCACACCTCGCAGCCTCCACCCCCCTTCAGCCCCCCACCTCACTCTCATTTACGTTTATTTTTCCTGATGGCCTCTCCTGGGTGTGTAACATTAAGTTCGCCACCATGGCTGATGGCCTCTCCTTGGTGTGTAACATTAAGTTCGCCACCATGGCTGATGGCCTCTCCTGGGTGTGTAACATTAAGTTCGCAACCATGGCTGATGGCCTCTCCTGGGTGTGTAACATTAAGTTCGCCACCATGGCCGATGATGTAGACTTCGCAGGACGAAATCACAAGACCCTGGAACTTAACTTTTGAGACAATAAGCCTGGCTCCCTTGTCAGCAGATCCCCTCTCTCCGCGTATCTGGTGGAACCCAAAGGGCACATCAAGTGGAGATGATACGGCTTGCGCCTGGAGTTGAATTCTACTTTCGCGTCAACTGGCAAACAACTAACTGTGTATGCCCCCCCCCCTTTTTTTTTCTTTTGGGGAGGGAGAGCTGGTGGGACTAGAATTGCATTTAAGCATTTAAACTGACCATATCAGTGGCGGCGTCGACGACGGCAAACCCACAAATTGTGTCTGTCAACAATTGCACATTATCCTTGACAGTTTAAAAGAAAAAAAAATCAACTTAAGAATGGCGACATAATATCGAATTACCCTGAGACATCCTGTACGATATTAAAACCACAGTTGTCATGTTTGCCAGCAACACAGCAGACACTGCAGTCTTACCCACAAAAAAAAAAAAAAAGAATCAAACTTCGTACAATTCCCCCCCCCCACACTTTTTTTTGCACCCCCAACCCAACCATTTTATCAAAGCACCTATCCATTTCCAACAGATCCGAATAGTAAATATTGAAATGTGGCATCGGCTGACGGAGACACTCGATCACCCGTCAAACACCGGTTGCAATACAACATATCAGGGAGATGTGTTGCACAATATATCGGGTGGGGGGGGGAGTATTGTTTACTGTGTGCAAGTCAGCATGATCTTATAGCTAAGCCCCGATTGTAGCAGGGTCATCCTGAACTTTACAAAACAATATAAAGAAATCAAGTTGTCTGTATACACTTAGCCGTACTGCGCAAGCGGGAGCGTCTCCGAGGAAACTTGGGGGCGCTCACATGGGGTTTGCCTCTTCATGACGTGGCGGACTAGAAGAGTGGACCTGTCCACCCGTAGCCGAAAACCCCGGCCGACCAGTTGACGCCCAACGCAACGTGAGTAGTAACGCAATAACACTATTACTTGTTGCCGTTAATGGATATGACGCTTGGGTGGTGGTAAACCCATGCCGATGATTTAAGCTACGCGGCCGTGAGAAAGCTGCTCCGAGGCAACCGTTTCGTCCCAGCTTACCGTCCCGACCGAAAGACTCGCCCAAACCCTCTGGGGGAGTTGGCTGCGAACGCTTTAAACGCAGCGTTTTCGGCTGACCGGGCGTCCCCGAGGCCGGGGGGGGGGGGTCCCGGGGCATTAAGATCTCACGCTCGACGGCCCATCGACACTATTGCCCAATCTGATGTATTTAATAGACACTTAGCACTAAACGGCAAAAAAGTGGCTCCGAGAAAATGTTTAAGTACATAGAGAGCTTCTAAAGAAGTGCGGGCACTGGCGTATGTAGGGTTAGTGCCGCCCGCGGCGTCACAGGCTTTTAGCTGCCCCCTTCCAGGAAAATGCCGCCCTTCAATATAAGGAAGAAAAAAAAAGTACCGAGAGGGACGGACCGCCCGCTTTGCACCCCCTTCCTACGCCACTGATTGCGGAACAAACATGGACTAAACAATGAAACAATGCATTTTTTCTATTTGCCCTTCGCGCGATGGAGCGCTTAATGAAAGGTGGGCGACATAAGACGTCATGGAAATGTTATCAGTGCCAATACTATAACCATCCCATCACGCCCGAAATACCCAGTGGCGTATCGAGTCATTGTGCCACCCGGGGCGGACTTTGAATTTGCCTCCTAGCCCCGAGAACACAACACATAAATATATATAGTGCTTTCTGAAACCTGGAAATAATGAAACTTTAAATAGCGATGTCCCTGTCACATGCATTAAAAACCACCCCGGAACGGAAACGCAAAAAAAAAGTGGGGGGCGGGGGAGGAAGTCAAGGGCTCCAAAGCCAAAGTAGGGGCTAGGGAGGGTGGGATTCATCTACCCCGCCACCATCACCACACACCTTTCCACCACAATCTCTACCCTGCCACCATCACCAAACACCCTACCAACACAAGCTCTACCCTGCCACCATCACCCAACACCCTACCAGCCCACCAAGACAAGCTCTACCCTGCTACCATAACCACTCATGACCCAATACCATCGCCACAAGACGCACCCTGCCACCACGCGCCCAAACAGGTCACCCCATTCCCAACGCTGCAACAACACACCCACACCCTTTAGTCCCCCCAAGTTGTGAAGATTTATTTCACTTGACAAAACTAACTCCCATTTCCTCACCGCGTCCCTCGCCAAATTAAGCGGGTGGGGGGTACGGGTGGGGGGGGGGGAGAGCACGTTTCTCAACCCGCCTCAATAGGATTAGATAACCTCTCAATCCCAGCCCCACGAGAGGTCACGGGTCGTCATCAAACCGGCATTTCGTCTCCCCAATTTCAGATTGTAGCGGCCCTAATATACCAACAAATCTGTCCATTTTAAAGTCCACTACTACAAGACGACAAACTCCAATTTCTTTTCTCTTCCCTTGGGAAGACAGGGGAGGTAGCTCCCATGGTAATCGCCTTTTCCGTCGATGAGATTCATTATTGATGGTGAGGAGGGAGGGGGGCCGAGTCCATCATCAACTCTCCGCTGGGATCACCGCCGAGCAGACAAGAGCAGTGCGAGCACACGTACGAAATACGAGTGAGCTCCCGTGGGGGGTTATCTCCCACAAGCATGAAACTGAACGAGGCTCGTAACTTTCCAGAAACTCCTACATGAGGTCATGATTTCTTGGTATGGGGTCATAATTTCTTTGAATGAGGTCATGATTTCTTGGTATGGGGTCATAATTTCTTGGTGTGAGGTCATGATTTCTTGGTATGGGGTCATAATTTCTTTGAATGAGGTCATGATTTCTTGGTATGGGGTCATAATTTCTTGGTATGAGGTCATGATTTCTTGGTATGGGGTCATAATTTCTTGGTATGAGGTCATGATTTCTTGGTATGAGGTCATGATTTCTTGGTATGGGGTCATAATTTCTTGGAATGAGGTCATGATTTCTTGGTATGGGGTCATAATTTCTTGGAATGAGGTCATGATTTCTTGGTATGAGGTCATGATTTCTTGGTATGAGGTCATGATTTCTTGGTATGAGGTCATGATTTCTTGGTATGAGGTCATGATTTCTTGGTATGGGGTCATAATTTCTTTGAATGAGGTCATGATTTCTTGGTATGGGGTCATAATTTCTTTGAATGAGGTCATGATTTCTTGGTATGAGGTCATGATTTCTTGGTGTGAGGTCATGATTTCTTGGTGTGAGGTCATGATTTCTTGGTATACGGTCATGATTTCTTGGTATGAGGTCATGATTTCTTGGTATGAGGTCATGATTTCTTGGAGTGAGGTCATGATTTCTTGGTATGAGGCATGAGGTCATAATTTCTTGCTATGAGGTCATGCTCCCCAAAGTCTCAACCTGTGCACTGGTTGGCAACTGGTTGGGTATGAGGATCGTTTTGTTCTAATCGATAAATCTGTATCTGCGGTTTTGACACATTTTCGCTGCTCCAGTTTCACTTCCATTTTTCTAGTCGTCCTCCATTGTAGACCATATTATGACGTCACCCCACACAATCCCTCCGTCTGTCAGTCATCCCAACCCCCAGTCTATCACCCCACTCCTACGTCTTTATCACCCCACCCCTACGTCTTTATCACCCCACCCCTACGTCTTTATCACCCCACCTCTACGTCTTTATCAACCCACACCTACGTCTTTATCACCCCACCCCTACGTCTATAACACCCCACCCCTACGTCTTGATCACCCCACCCCTACGTCTTTATCACTCCACCCTACGTCTTTATCACACCACCCCTACGTCTTTATCACCCCACCCTACGTCTTTATCACCCCACCCCTACGTCTTTATCACCCCACCCCTACGTCTATATCACCCCACCCCTACGTCTTTATCACCCCACCCCTACGTCTATATCACCCCACCCCTACGTCTATATCACCCCACCCCTACGTCTATATCACTCCGCCCCTACGTCTTTATCACCCCACCCCTATGTTTTTATCACCCCACCCCTACGTCTATATCACCCCACCCTACGTCTATATCACCCCACCCTACGTCTTTATCACCCCAACCCCATTTTTCTAGTCGTCCTCCATTGTAGACCATATTATGACGTCACCCCACACAATCCATCCGTCTGTCAGTCATCCCAACCCCCCGTCTATCACCCCACTCCTACGTCTTTATCACCCCACCCCTACGTCTTTATCACCCCACCCCTACGTCTTTATCACCCCACCCCTACGTCTTTATCACCCCACACCTACGTCTTTATCACCCCACCCCTACGTCTATAACACCCCACCCCTACGTCTTGATCACCCCACCCCTACGTCTTTATCACTCCACCCTACGTCTTTATCACACCACTCCTACGTCTTTATCACCCCACACTACGTCTTTATCACCCCACCCCTACGTCTTTATCACCCCACCCCTACGTCTATATCACCCCACCCCTACGTCTTTATCACCCCACCCCTACGTCTATATCACCCCACCCCTACGTCTATATCACTCCGCCCCTACGTCTTTATCACCCCACCCCTACGTTTTTATCACCCCACCCCTACGTCTATATCACCCCACCCTACGTCTATATCACCCCACCCTACGTCTTTATCACCCCACCCCTACGTCTATATCACCCCACCCCTACGTTTTTATCGTCCCACTCCTACGTCTATATCACCCCACCTCTACGTCTATACCACCCCACCCCACGTCTTTATCACCCCACCCCTACGTCTTTATCACCCCACCCCTACGTCTATATCACCCCACCCCTACGTCTTTATCACCCCACCCCTACGTCTATATCACCCCACCCCTACGTCTTTATCACCCCACCCCTACGTCTTTATCACTCCACCCTACGTCTTTATCACACCACCCCTACGTCTTTATCACCCCACCCTACGTCTTTATCACCCCACCCCTACGTCTTTATCACCCCACCCCTACGTCTTTATCACCCCACCCCTACGTCTTTATCACCCCACCCCTACGTTTTTATCACCCCACCCCTACGTCTATATCACCCCACCCTACGTCTATATCACCCCACCCTACGTCTTTATCACCCCACCCCTACGTCTATATCACCCCACCCCTACGTTTTTATCACCCCACTCCGACGTCTATATCACCCCACCTCTACGTCTATATCACCCCACCCTACGTCTTTATCACCCCACCCCTACGTCTATACCACCCCACCCCACGTCTTTATCACCCCTAAGTCTATATCACCCCAACTCTACGTCTATATCACCCCACCCCTACGTCTATATCACCTCCCCCTCCGTCTATATCACCCCACCCCTAAGTCTATATCACCCCCCCTCCGTCTATGTAAGCCCACCACTACGTCTATGTAAGCCCACCCCTCCGTCTATGTAAGCCCTCTACCCCACTCATTTCACTTTCTAAAGACTTGCAATTAGTCTGGTGTATTTTTTAAAAACTGACTATTTCCCCATCTAGGGGGCACAACGTTACATACGACTTACTATTTCCCCATCTAGGGGGCACAAAGTTACATACGACTTACTATTTCCCCATCTAGGGGGACAAAGTTACATACGACAGTGCTGACTTGTTGTCAACACCACCATCACAAAATGGACAACACTGATCCACTCGTCGGAAGGACTTGTGGGCCGGACTAAACATATCATTGGGCCCCATGTGACCCCACAGACCGCAAGGTCCCGTCCCCCCCACACACACTATATCCCCGCTGATATAAGCATACCCACCAGAAATTAATTTAAAACCATACCATATTATACAATGACTGCCCTCAGTGGCAGAGCCGTGCGAATGGGAAACTCGCCCTGGGTGCCAATACAAGGGGGGGGGGTGCTTAAATCGTTTTAAGATAGGAATTTGATAGTGAATCAAACATAAAATCCCATGTACTTCACAAAGACAAGGGGCGCCAAAATCTTTCTACTGGTCCGCCCCGAGCGCAATTTTATCTTTGTATTAAGGGCAGCATTTTTTTCTTCCATCCTCCCTCCCCAGTGAAAAAAAATATATCTGCAGTTGGCCGAAAAAGATGTATGTGTGTAAAAAAGAGGTTATCGCCCCTCCACCCCTTTTCACTTCGCCAGTGACGTAACTTCCCCCTTTGCCGTGCTATGACGCCTGGAGAGCCTCGGATCTCACTACAGCCCATGGAAAAGTGGCATGAATAGAATTTTAGCAAGCGACAATTTGTTAGGGTAGATTGTGTGTGTGTGTGGGGGGGTGTTGGGGGTGGAATATGATTTGAAATGTCGTTTGTCTCCCTGATTTGAAAACGGCAGCGCGGACCATAGCCGGATTAGCAAATCGATCCTGTCCTCTTTTTATCAACGAGATCGCGTGTCTGAGGGTAAATAGCCGGTGTCTGTATAAGTTGCAGTTTAATAAATAATTGATTCTGCCCTCTAATCTATAGGATTTCTTTTTATAGGCCTAAATATTTATTTAGTATTGTAGCAGAGACAATGAAAATGGGTTTAGTCGCGTGAGTTAGCTTCTAATAAACTAAAAAAAAAAATTGAACTGACTTCTATGGATGCCGAAATTAACACACTACGGTAGAAAAAAACAACAACTAATATCAAGGAGGTAAAAATTGTATTGATTCATTTTCAAAATGACTTTACATAAAGATATTGTAATGGCCCCAACACTATGACAGGGATAGAAAGGTCCAACACTATGACAGGGATAGAAAGGTCCAACACTATGACAGGGATAGAAAGGTCCAACACTATGACAGGGATAGAAAGGTCCAACACTATGACAGGGATAGAAAGGTCCAACACTATGACAGGGATAGAAAGGGCCCCAACACTATGACAGGGATAGAAAGGTCCAACACTATGACAGGGATAGAAAGGTCCAACACTATGACAGGGATAGAAAGGTCCAACACTATGACAGGGATAGAAAGGTCCAACACTATGACAGGGATAGAAAAGTCCAACACTATGACAGGGATAGAAAGGGCCCCAACACTATGACAGGGATAGAAAGGTCCAACACTATGACAGGGATAGAAAGGGCCCCAACACTATGACAGGGATAGAAAGGTCCAACACTATGACAGGGATAGAAAGGTCCAACACTATGACAGGGATAGAAAGGTCCAAAAGAATATGACAGGGTGATATAAATTTTGATGCAGATGCTGGCTTTGAAAACCGTATTCATTATTTGCGTTTAAATGTCTGGTCTTTTGATCTGATCAAAAAAAAAAAAAAAAAGGGAAAAAAGGGGGGGGGGGCACTCTAGCCCCTCGCGCCATTAACTTTACCCCATTCGTTTATTTACACATTTGTTCATAGGAACAAAATAATACAAAAATGTGAGAAGACATTGGATGATGATGATGAGCATTTAGCAGCAGATAAAGACGTCATGCGTCATGGCCACATCCCTGGCTCTACCTCAGTCTTCAGTTTTTACATCTATGAATAAATCTTCAATCCATCATTATTACGACACCATTTTTCGGCTCGTAATTGAGACCCCCCCCCCCCCACAACTCCCACCCCCAACAGACCCCTGACAGACCCCCTGACACCAGTACACTATAGACTAAGCTCAATAGCTACATTTCGTAGGATTATCATGCACCCCCCCCCAAACACACACACACCTATCTGTGTCCTTATAACTTATAGTACACCAGATCAACTTAATCCATTGAGTGCTAAGACAGTGATTTGTATAACCCTAAATCTCCCCCCCCCACCCCCTCTCTCTCGCCAGTCAAAAGAGTCATACATCTGCTGACCTAAATTACTGTTGGCTCAATGATTAAGAAACCTGCTCAAATATCACACCTAGCCAACAAGATTATCCCCCACCCCCTGTTCTTTTATTGTCTGGAATGGTGAGGCGTGGTTTGGGGGGGGGGGGGTCTTCAGTAACTTTAAGACCAGGTTAGAAACATATGTTGTACAGGGCTCAGCCAATGCTGGTTTGGCTTAACAGTGAAATGAAGTCAAACAATTAGACAGGACAGGCCCTAGAGTAAATGTCTTGAGACAATTGTAGGAAAAAAAATGAAGTTCTTCCTGTGAACTTTTTTCCTAGCAAAATGTGTGACTTTTTTTCCACTCACCATCTCAAGACCCATGGTAATCTCCTAAGTCCTATGGTCACTGTGGTAATGCTCTAAGAGCCATGGTAATACCCTGTGACCCCTGGTATTTCCCTAAGACCCATGATAATTCCCTAAGACCCATGGTAATGCCCAATGACCTATTGTAATTCCCTAAAGCCCACGATAATTCCCTAAGAGCCATGGTCATTCCTTAAGACCCATGGTAATGACCTACAATGATGTCCTACGATGATGTCCTACGATGATGACCTACGATGATGTCCTACGATGATGTCCTACGATGATGTCCTACGATGATGACCTACGATGATGTCCTACAATCCATGATACTTCCCCAGATGTGGTTCTCAAACTGCCCAGCATGACAAACCAGCAGAAGTTTTCAAACAGCTGGTCAAATTATTGGTTATTGTCATTTTAAAAAAAAATTCTTCATTAATGTCCCACTTTTTGGGGACATGCATCTCGGGGAGGAAGAGGGTGGGGGGTGGGGTGGGGGGACACACAGACCAGTGATGATTCAAGAGCTACCATTTTGAGAATCACTGCCCTTCTGCATAGTCCATGATCATGTCTTTCTAAACACTCATCTCCCCTTTAACCTTAGGTGAAATTTTCCACTAACAAGTCCTAAAACAAGGCTTCTCAACTCAAACTACAAACTACACAAGGAATTGATATCACTAGAGACTGATACCACAAAGGGTTGATATCGCAGACTGATATCACAGGGGATTAGCCCCTTTTTATATTTTGACCACATCCAACAAGAGTTAGAAAAATGCACGGTTGTCATGACAACTGAGATGTTTTACTTGCAAATTTATATTAGTTTTTTAATTCATATTATTTGCATTTTTTTTTTTTTTAAATCTTGCTCCAGAAAAAATAGGCCTGGCTCCTGCATGATTTTTAGTTCTGTATGGGCCCCTTACTCATTTATGCAAGTGTTTCATTACCTGGTTATAGAATTGGTAGAGCTCCTCGTGAGTAAACTCAAGTCTTACATTCTCAGTTGTCTGCAAGAAATATAGGAGGACAAATCATATTAATATGTTCAAATATATTCCTTGTTAATGCTTAAAGTATTTGTTAACTCCATGTTATGATAGACAGGTTTATAAAACAGACATTTTCTAATTTCATTTAAACACCTGGCATATTACAGAGTTCTCTATTGAAAAGAATTTAAAAAAAAAAAAATATATCTTAGGAATTAATTTGACGGACTGAAATCCATATGTAACTTCTAATTTAAAGCTGCACAATTCAAGTACAATGTACACTGTTTCTACACTATCATCAGAGTAAGCTGTACCTTCTGTTACTAAAACCCAACACAAGTCTACCAAGTGTTCACACTTTAAATGTCAAGTCTCCCAATGTCAAGTCTTCCAATGTCAAGTCTCCCAATGTTAAGTTCCCCAATGTCAAGTTTCCCAATGCCAAGTCTCCCAATGCCAAGTCTCCCCCCTATTCATCAAGTCAACATAACGGGAAGCGTGTACCCGGGTAACTTCTAAAGCTCACTCACCCCCGTGTCTTCATGCCTGATGCCCAACTGAAAGAGGGCGTTGGGCACTTTCATTTTGGACTGGCTGGACTGGGCAAGCTGGAGGTTTATACGCCAACTGATGTCCTCAAGCTGAAACAAAACAAAGTGTGCTCCTATTAATGTTATATTGTCGTGTAGCTTCAGCAGCTGTGAGTGACAAAATCGCTGGTTTTAAAACAGTTTAGGAATGTCTACAACAAATACAAATGGTCAAATATTAGCTATTTAACATATCACACACAGAAATGCAATTTATTTTTCATTATTTAAGACTGAAATATATAGCAAAATACGTCTGTAAAGAATAATTTCGAAATTAATGTAAAGTAATAGGAACTTAAAATTTTTAAACGAGGGCGAGAGAGATTTTTCCAGAATGATAATGTAAGGGAGGGAAATGCAAAAATTCTAACGTTTTATTGAAAAGAACCAGTCCTTTCCCTTGAAAGTAGCAAGTTTTTGACTGAAATAGACTATAGCCAGATAACCTAATGGTTTCAAAGTTCAACAATTTGCGTGTCTCAGTCATCCACGGTGTTGTCCATTGTAAGTAGGTGCACGCTTGTTAACCTACATTATTTATATGATACGAGGGATCAGCCCACGGCCTATATCACATCGCTGCCAGTTGAAACTTGTTATGTATGTTTGAGTAATTAGCGAAACATTGTTAATTTTTCTGCTACATTATCTCTCCCCCCCCCCCCCCCCCCCCGTCTATATTAAGATCAATAATGAATAGGATGATTGATACAAATCGCTAACTAGCTTAAATTACTCAAACTCCAAATAGATGTAATCAAGGAGAAGGGAAAAATAATAACAGCACAATATACATAAGGGCTAGGGTACCTGCAACCATCTATGTCTTCAAGTGCAGCCTTTTGACTGAATCCAAATTGTACAGAAACAATTGCTTTTTATTTTAATTTGATTACAGTACTGATAAATGAGGGGGGCGGCCTTATTTGATTACAGTACAGATATATGAAGGGGACTTATTTGATTACAGTGCAGATATATGAAGGGGACTTATTTGATTACAGTGCAGATATATGAAGGGGACTTATTTGATTACAGTGCAGATATATGAAGGGGACTTATTTGATTACAGTGCAAATATATGAAAGGGACTTATTTTATTACAGTGCAGATATATGAAGGGGACTTATTTGATTACAGTGCAGATATATGAAGGGGACTTATTTGATTACTGTGCAGATATATGAAGGTGACTTATTTGATTACAGTACAGATATATGAAGGGGCCTTATTTGATTACAGTGCAGATATGAGAAGGGGCCTTATTTGATTACAGTGCAGATATATGAAGGGGACTTATTTGATTACAGTGCAGATATATGAAGGGGACTTATTTGATTACAGTGCAGATATATGAAGGGGACTTATTTGATTACAGTGCAGATATATGAAGGGGACTTATTTGATTACAGTGCAGATATATGAAGGGGACTTATTTGATTACAGTGCAGATATATGAAGGGGACTTATTTGATTACAGTGCAGATATATGAAGGGGACTTATTTGATTACAGTGCAGATATATGAAGGGGACTTATTTGATTACAGTGCAGATATATGAGAGGGGTCTCATTTGATTACAGTGCAGAAATATGAAGGGGACTTATTTGATTACATTACAGATATATGAAGGGGACTTATTTGATTACATTACAGATATATGAAGGGGACTTATTTGATTACAGTGCAGATATGAGAAGGGGCCTTATTTTATTACAGTGCAGATATATGAAGGGGACTTATTTTATTACAGTGCAGATATATGAAGGGGTCTTATTTTATTACAGTGCAGATATATGAAGGGGACTTATTTTATTACAGTGCAGATATATGAAGGGGACTTATTTGATTACAGTGCAGATATATGAGAGGGGTCTCATTTGATTACAGTGCAGAAATATGAAGGGGACTTATTTGATTACATTACAGATATATGAAGGGGACTTATTTGATTACATTACAGATATATGAAGGGGACTTATTTGATTACAGTGCAGATATGAGAAGGGGCCTTATTTGATTACAGTGCAGATATATGAAGGGGACTTATTTGATTACAGTGCAGATATATGAAGGGGTCTTATTTTATTACAGTGCAGATATATGAAGGGGACTTATTTGATTACAGTGCAGATATATGAAGGGGACTTATTTGATTACAGTAGAGATAAATATAGGGGGTCTTATTGGATTACAGCGCAGATAAATAAAGGGGATCTTATTTGATTACATTGAATATAAATGGAGGGGTCTTAACATGAAAAGGTTCCCCCACCACTGTTATAAAACATCCACACATCTTGAAGTTATATCTTTCTCTATGCATGTGCATGCATCTAATATTTGTATCAGAATTTGCTCCCACCCAACATGACATCATGGCCAGACTCACAGCTCTGTTTACTTGTACAGATATTCACAAGTGCCAAGTAAGCATTTCAAAAGATTTGGAAAGTAAGGGAGCAACTTAAGGAAATAAAAACAACTAAAGCAGACTGCTTTAACAGGAAATTAACTTTTTACCCATTAAGATTAGCAATGTCTCCACTATTTTGGGGTTTCAATCCCTCAACACCAATTACAAAAATTAGTATACACTTCTCAATGAAAAAAAAAATAATTTTTTAAAATGGATGGTAGTGATTCCTGGTGACCAATTAAATTAAAATTGAGCTGGTCCACTGTCCCAGTATTAAACAGAAACTTGTCCTTCTCCCCCTAGACAGCGAGGAGGCCACCACAGGCAGTTCCAGCTAATAAAAACAAGAACTCGGTACAGGAGCTCCTCATTCCTGCCAAAGACAATAAGGGACTGGAACAAGCTTCCAAAAGCAACAGTTGAGGCGACTACACTGGACACATTTGCGTCTATTGCCTCCTGTCTTCCAACCCCCAGTTCATAATACCATCGTTGAGTAGCCCTGGCAACCAGTGAAGTATCCCCTTCTAAACCACGCACAGTAACATCGTGAACCCCTCTGAAACATAGGAGCCAGAATTATCAATTCATTGATCATGGGCCCTCAAATTATAGAAGAAGAAGAAGAAATAACGAAAAGTGCTCTTTGCAATTTTGTCAGTTGGTTTAAAGTGGAAAAGACTTAAATTGTCAAATCACATGTCACTGCTTTGGAAATGAGTTAGTTGTTCATATACAGCAAGATATTGAAATCTACCTTCTCATAAATGAACGGGTGTAAGAAAAAAAACACCTTTTTTCTGTTTTTGTCCATTATCCAAATAACTTTTGTATACCCCAAATGGTCCCGGTACGCATACTACAGGTTGGGAATCGCTGCCTAGGACAAAATCCAACTTTAAAAACAACATGAGAGTAAACATACCTACTGCAGTGTTGTAACATTCCGAACTCATCCAAGAAGGAATTTCTCAACACCAAGAAGAGTGCAACTTTAGACTAGAGGCAATAGATCAGGACACAAAGCCAGTTTTTAGACTTGGGGCAATAGATCAGGACACAAAGCCAGTTTTTAGACTAGGGGCAATAGATCAGGACACAAAGCCAGTTTTTAGACTAGAGGCAATAGACCAGGACACAAAGCCAGTTTTTAGACTAGAGGCAATAGATCAGGACAAAAAGCCAGTTTTTAGACTAGATGCAATAGATCAGGACAAAAATCCAGTTTTTAGACTAGAGGCAATAGATCAGGACACAAAGCCAGTTCATTTGTTTCCTTTGATTTTGTGAAAAACACTGAAAACCTTTTTTTTTTTTTTAAACTATGTAGTGAAAAAAACAACAACCTCTAAGTCTAAGATTATCTTATGTTTACAGACCTGGTGAGGATGTACCGTCCTCTCTCTCAATTTCTGCACCAGATCCCTGGCACCGTTGGTCCATGCTTCAACAATTGTGTTCACCTGACCGATGAGACATTGTTTTAAGTTTTTTTTTTTTTTTTCAATGTTAATCAAGGAATTTATTTCATTCAGAACATGCTCTGTGAGCTTTATCTTGTCATAACTTTTAGAGGAAAAAAACAAAAGGCCTACCAAGTATTTTACCATTTCATGACAATGGCAATCACTAAATCTTATCCCCTTCAGATTTAATCATTTAAACAAAGATTTAAAAAATATTAATATACAACTTTTAATAAATGATTTATCAATTTTTGCTTTTGTTAATCTCAACTTTTGATCTCTAAGCACCAAGAGATTTGAACAGATCTATTTGAACACAACAAAGACCCAAGGGACATTAACACCGGCTCAAAGAAAGCTTTTGTTAATCTCAACTTTTGATCTCTAAGCACCAAGAGATTTGAACAGATCTATTTGAACACAACAAAGACCCAAGGGACATTAACACCGGCTCAAAGAAAGCTTTTGTTAATCTCAACTTTTGATCTCTAAGCACCAAGAGATTTGAACAGATCTATTTGAACACAACAAAGACCCAAGGGACATTAACACCGGCTCAAAGAAAGCTTTTGTTAATCTCAACTTTTGATCTCTAAGCACCAAGAGATTTGAACAGATCTATTTGAACACAACAAAGACCCAAGGGACATTAACACCGGCTCAAAGAAAGCTTTTGTTAATCTCAACTTTTGATCTCTAAGCACCAAGAGATTTGAACAGATCTATTTGAACACAACAAAGACCCAAGGGACATTAACACCGGCTCAAAGAAAGCTTTTGTTAATCTCAACTTTTGATCTCTAAGCACCAAGAGATTTGAACAGATCTATTTGAACACAACAAAGACCCAAGGGACATTAACACCGGCTCAAAGAAAGCTTTTGTTAAGCTTGGCTCATGACATAAAATCAAGAGATGTATTGTTTACCTTGTCGTCGTCAATTTCTAGTTCCTTCAGTTGACTGCTGAGAGCCAGTGGTTTGGCTGTGTGATAAGCGGCCTGGAGTAAGATGGAGATGACAATTTCTATATAACAGCAACAAAGGTTGCAACATGCATTAATGTTAGTATCCGAAATTAATCAGTAACCAATTTCTACAAAGGAATGTTGTTTTAATGGAATCTCATTTGAACTAAGATTTGTTCAGATGGAATTTTGTTCAATTTTTAAAAAAAACTTTTGGTCAATTTATGGCACGTCGACCAAAATGCATTGCAACAGATCGGATGGGTCGTGGCAGCTCTTTCCCATGATTCTTATAATGCAGCCTTTGAGGGCACTGCTCCTAGGCAACCGTTTAATCCCAGCTGTGATGTGACTTAATCACAAAGTAGAAACCATGTGTAGAAACCCTACTAGGGGGCTTCTGTCCCCACCCGGGAATGAGAAGGGGTGTTTTTGGGAAAGTTAAAATATATCCATCCCGGCCAATAGAAAGCTAAACTGCAGGTTCTGTGAGAGCAGCACAACAGGCAGACCAGGTGTTCTTTCATTCATGCCGCCTCACTCGCATAGTCAATCGAGTGGAAGGCGGGTGTGGCTGTCTCAAGGGGCGGAACTGGAGTAAAGATTTATCGGGGTACTAAGTTGAAGGCCGGTTGAGGAAGACTTCATGAGCTTCGGCTCGATGGTTTGCTGTTTTTCTTAAGAGAGTTAGTTGGTAATAAATAAAAAATTCACAATGATAGCAAAAGTATGAGCTAAATTTTACTTATTAGTTGTTGTATTTTTAGTTTTACTAAATTCTGTGCTCCTAGCAATACACAGTGATAATTAGAGAATTATTATTTGTTATTTCTCTTTCTCAATAAATAATAGATTTTTTCTGGATAGAAACGAATCAATAACTCCTTTGCATTGAATATGAAAATAAAAGGCTGTAATTTATTGACAAATAATTAGATTTAATTTGAAAATGTCAACAAAAAAATGCATAAATGTCATGGATAATAGAAATGCAGTTTAAAAAATAAAGCTAAGGATGAAACTGTTCATCTTTTATACACATGCTAGTAATGATAAGAGGACTTGTAGGTTACCTGCTGTAGAATAAATTCCAGCGTTTGCAGAATCAGATCTAAATCTTTAGACGAAACGCCAAAAGCACTTTGCAGTTTTTCTTCTTCTTCTTCCGAGAATGTTCGCTCTTCCTGTTACATAAATAAAGTGACATCTTTTTACATTTCTTTCTTTTTTAAATAAAAGACACAAAAGCTGCATTGAAATTGAAACTGAAAAATCTGCATTGCTTCCTATTTGATAATAAGGATTGGTTGATTTTAAGTTAGCTATACATCTTTTATGAAGGCTAGGTTGTTAATTCTTCACCTTGACATGAAGCTTCTGCATTATTCTTGACAGAAGCAGGGGGAATTTGTTAATGTCCAGTTCATTGATGAGCACAACAGCCCTTTTGATGCTAAGAAGAAAAACAATATGTAACACATCATTTATGTGTGATTGAAACATTCTTGGACTAATCATTTTTTTATTTTTTTGGAAAGTTGGTTAGGGATGAGGAATAATGCGGAAAACTTTAAACCACTTCAAAAAAAAAAAAAATTTAAAAAAAAAAAACCATTAACTATATACCCCCCCCCCCAATTTTTTTTTTACCAAGGTCCTTAATTATACCCATTCCAAACTTATAAGAAGATCAGATATCTTCTAGTGAACTTCTGAATTTTGAAGCTCAACTAAATGTTATTGTCATCATTGTTTAAGAGAAAAAAGCACCAGTTTCAAACTTCTTGCTAATATGAAAAAGACAATTGTGCAATTTATATATTTTGTGTGTGTCTTATAATATTTTATTTGGATTCTCTGGCAAATTAATAATAGTAATTACGTTTATATGAAAATCACGCTTCATTTACAAAGGCTCGAAGCGCGGTACAAAGTCAACCATATTAAAAGGGAAATGAAACAATCTACATATATTTTACCACATTGAAATACAAAATGCAACATTAGAAAAACTACATACGAGCATAGCCATTCAAAGTCTTTCATCCCTTGCAACCATAAACAACACAAGCCAATATACAGCTAGGAGATAATAGCTAGCTGGAAAAAATGGTAGACAACATCATCCCAACAGGTTTTTGCAAAATAGATGTGTTTTCAAATCGGTTTTGAAGGACTCCAGTGTCTGGCTGTTTCTGAGAGCGACAGTAAGGGTGTTCCAAATTGTTGGGCCAGCAAATTCAAATAATATAATCACACTAATTCATAAAAACACCCAAGTCTGGCTTCCTGTTGCATCCGGACAAGGAAAAAGTGTGTCTTACATGTTTTAAATATTTGTTTTTATTTTTTAAAATTTGGCTTGGCATAGATGTAGTCCACCTTGAAATTGGCGTAATCAATCTGGCCCCCAGAGCATGGCGGTATCCTTTTACCGACGCTCGTAAAAAAAGTTTGCAGACCTCTGGCATAGGTATGCTTACCAGATTTTCTGGATGCAACCAGAGGCATAGCAGTGGGGTAGAAGAAAGAGAAAAAAAAGGTGTTGTGCATGAATTTTAATATCCTTCTGTACATAATTTTGTTACCAACTGTTGAGAATATTTTGAAGACCCATAAATAGCTTTGAACAAATTTCCATTCTCAAAAAAAAGCATATCATAAAACTGAGGAGATGTAAGATCAATGTTACAATGAAAAATTAAAGTATCTCTCTGAGTGGTTACTTTCAGCTGCGATTTCTCAGGTGTCCAAACATTATTGCCTGATAGAAAGCTCGTTCCACAGGTTCATTTGTGCCGGGAAGGCTGAATGAAAACCCAAGCAGTAGTTGAAAATTTCCAAAGGATACTTCAAGATTTCTTTGAAATTTGCATTTTTATCTACAGAAATGTGAGTTTCATTCTTCCAGCTTAGCAAGTGACAATAATTGTTTCACGTAAGTTAGCTCATCAAAGAGATCAGTATCAACAATTTTGCTTTGGAAGATTTCATTTAGATAAGTGACACTTCTTTCTAATTTGTCCCAGGAAGGGAATACTTTCACAGTCATCCAAGAAAATATTTCAAAATCTTCATAGTGAAAATACCTAAGCTGCATATATGTTACATATGCCATAGAATGCAAATTTGCTTTTTCTATCTCTCTTGCATTTATTTCACCTGCTTCTTCCAAAACTCTCCACTTACTGTGAAGAATGAGTGGAATACATTTCTGTTCTAGCATTTCCTGACATTTTAGCAGGAGGCGTTCAATTCCTCTGCTACTTCAAGCCATATTGCAGTCTGACATCTGACTTTTAATCTTTTTGACAGTTACCTGAAACATAGCAGCTTGGTTGTGGAAATACCACCAAAAAACTGTTTGAACAGTACGCACTAGGGACCTAAATTCCTGTCAAAGTTTCAAAGACAATGATGTCCAAGAAACATGAAAGCCAGAAGTCACGGATCCCATAAAAGACACGGCACAGGCTACTCAGATAGTCTCACGCTGTTTCCTGCAGGTGCAGCAGTCATGCTTAGGTTAGCGAGAAATGTTCTGCACAATGGCAATGGGGCTAAAACTATTCATTTACTGGCCTTTGCAGGGAAATGAGATAGGACAAATGGAATACGGCAAGCAAGTCGTCGCTGACAAAAGTACTGGCAAGCCTGACAATGAGTGTGGTCTAATCAAATACAGATGCAGAAATATTTACAGACAAGGGGGTCAAAAATACAAACTATCCGTACTTAATGTCGGGTAACCCATCAGCAGTGCCATCATCATAGTATTTGGTAAATGTGAAGAGATATCACAGCGTTTTTTATCATGGCCGTCATCTTGCTTGCCGCCACCTGCGAACTTATGTGAACCCTAAATCTATCGCCTAAACCTAATCTGAACCCTAAATGTATCCCTAACATATATTTTGACCCTATCGGAACCAGGGTTTTGACCCTATCGGAACCAGGGACAAAACATGCAAATGACGTCATGGTGATATCTCTTCGCATTAGCCGCCTAATCATAGATATGACATACTTTACTAGACATACAGTATAAAAATAATACTATACTTAAAAATGACTATACTATTACTATGTCTATACTAGTCTATAGTCTCTATTCTAGTTTATACTTCCTTTTATTAACACTTATTTATACGTTATACTAGGCCTACGCATGCTCAGACTACTCACTGACTACTCACACTACTCACTACTCAGACAGTGAAAGAGTCTTCAAAGAGATGGAAACGCGACGCCTATTTTATTTGTATTTATTTTACGTGGCTAAAATACAATTTTACCCCAGATGTATTCTATTATTTTTTGGCTATTTCATACAAGGAGTACCTTGAATTCAAGTGCGTGTTTAGGGTTCAGGTTAGGGTGAGGGATAGATTTAGGGTTCAGGTTAGGGTGAGGGATAGATTTAGGGTTCAGGTTAGGGTGAGGGATAGATTTGGGTCATTTTTTCGTTTTTAAAAACTTTTTATTCGTAATTTTAGCAAAAACATGAGTTATTTTCTTTTTCCACGGCAACCAAGATGGCGGCCGTGTGAGACATCGCGGTACGAATTGTATGAAATCTCCTATTTTTTTTATAAATTCTTAATAATTTCAATTTTTAATAGTACTTTGTTAAAGTAATGTTTGTTTTAAGAATCATACCTAGCAGAAGCTGTAAACATAGACGCCATCTTATTTACTGTAGTATTACTTTTTTCAGAAAAAGTATCGATAACTTACTTACATCACCTTGAATATAAGTTAATAAAGACCACAGAACAACAACAAAAATATTCGTTATAGATATTTAATGTGAGGCTCTAATTATTAATCGCAATCTAATGTTTATTTTAAATAACACGAGATGGTGAAAAGTTATAACAAGCGATTTGACTTAATGTTTTAATAATTAAGATATCGATATATATTGCGTCAACCAAAAGAAAAAAATCTCCATGGCTAGAGAGTTGAGCCCCGCCCCCCTGGAAACTAAAAAAAAAAAAATTGCCGTAATGTGTAAATTTTCCGTAATAAATTAAATCTATTTAGCTTACCCCACCACCTATTTCATCAATCCATTCCTCACATCTCTCTTTCTTCTCTCTTTCTCTATCTCTTTTTATATGGATGCAGCAACGTACCTTACCAGAACTAGAAAGGAGGTACTACTACTGTCTGGGGCGTCACGAGGGTTGGTTTTTGGCATGGACATAGAGATTTGGTGTCCGTGCGGTAATTTAAAACTCATGGCGTCTCCACCTATTTCGGAATCACCCCCCCCCCCCAACCTGCACCGTGTAATGCTTAACCAGAACATACAGAATAGCTCACAGTCTTCCTCTTTCGCCTTTTCATCCTCGAGGAACAGCAGCCGATCTTCATCGACGCCTGTGGTCATTTCTAGGACATAGGCCGCCTACAAGAGCCCCCCAGGCATCACGATCCTGAGCCAATCTCTCCAGCCTCCCCCAAGTGTTGCCAAATTTCTTGGTATCCGCTTCCACTTCACGGCGCCAAGTGTTCCTCAGCCTGCATCTTTTCCGTTTTCCTTGAGGGTTCCAGTTCAAGGCTTGTCTAGTTATGCTGGAGGCAGGTTTCCTGAGTGTATGGCCGATCCGTTTCCATCTTCTCTGGAGGATCTCTTGTTCTATCGGGTTCCGCTTTGTCCGCTGCCACAGTTTCTGGTTGCTGATTCTGTCGGGCCAGTGAATCCCGAGAATCCTTCTTTATTGATGAAGGACTGGATTCTCTTCATATTCCCAGCAGTGGTTCTCCATGTCTCTGCACCAGGTTTCACCATGGTGTTGAAGGTTCTGATCTTCAGGTTGGTATTCAAGTGTTTGGAGGCCCAGACATTATTGAGTTGTTGGAAGGCTGCCCGTGTCTTTCCTACCGTTATTTTGACGTCAGCATCCGTCCCACCTTGCTTGTCCACGATGCTGCCAAGGTAGACAAAGCTTTCTACCTCTTCGAGCGCTTCCTCTTCGAGCTTGATGGGTACTGTATTGGTGGCGGCATTGACCTTGAGGACCTTGCTCTTCCCCTTGTGAATATTAAGACCAATACGTGCAGAAGTGACTGCAATAGTTCTGGTGTTCTCCTGCATCTGTTGTTGGGTATGGGAGAGGAGGGCAAGATCATCAGCAAAATCGAGGTCATCAAGGTCCATTGAATACCATTCCGCTTCTGGTGTGTGGATGTTTTCATCACCCAGTCAATGGCCAATAGGAACAGGAAAGGCGAAAGCAAACATCCTTGCCTCACACCGGTCTTCACTAGCTCATAGTAGTGTTTGTAAATTAAGCCCCTAAACAAAATATGTATATATTTACAACAAAACAACAACAAAAAAAAAAAGGAAAAAAAAAGCGGGCCATCCATAAAGTAGGCCTACGTCACGCTCCGGAAAGGGGTTGGGTCTAAGAAAGTGTGACAGGCACAACAAATTTTGCTATGATACATATAAAACCGTTTGAGGTTTCAGTGGTGTTGAGCTTTCTGTTGTGATGGATCTATTCTGACCGAAAATGTCACTTTATAAATTTAACAGTTCAATGGTGAAGTTTATTTCAGATTAAATTTTAATCCGTTTTTTTTTTTTAAATTTAAAGATTTTTAAAGTTCAAAAGTGTGACGTACATTAAGGGAGGTGAGCTGAGATTGTGAGAGGGGGGGGGGGAGGGGGTAAAAAGTGCCCAAAAATAGTTGAACGTTCTTTATGCACGGCCCCTAAAAGTGTTTTTAAAACTATTAATTTAAAAGGCATCAACAAGATTGCACAACAAGAAATAATAGATCGTTTCATATTAGATCGCAAATAGCTCTTTAAAAGCTCTTTACGACGACTATCCATTCTCTCCATGATTTACAAGATAAATAATGGGCTAGTCCACTGCTCTGGCATTAAACAGAAACTAGTCCCTCTCCCTCATAGACAGCGACGAGGCCACGACAGGCAGTTCCGGCTCATCCCAGCGAGAAGCCAGTATAGGAAATGCTCATTCCTACCAAAGACAATCAGGGACTGGAACAAGCTTCCAAAAGGAACAGTTGAGGCGACAACACTTGACTCATTTGCGTCTATTGCCTCAGGCCTTCCAACCCCTAGTGTATGATACCCTCACACAGTTACTCTTGTAACCAGTGAAATATCCTCATCAACACCAGGCACAGAGACATTGCAAATCCCATCTACATTCATAGGAGCCATAATGATCAATAAATTGATCGTGGGCCCTTCATGTATAGAAGAAGAAGTTTCATTCTTTTTTTAAAAAAAGCCAATCTTTCATGAAGGCACAGATAGGCTTAAATAAAAGGCGTGGGAGAGATTCTAAGAAGTCCCATTCAAGACAGGGTAATAAAACTAACTAAGTAAAATAACTGCATTTTTTATATTTTTTTATTTTTGCATTTGTTTAACATTTCAATATTTCAAAGTGCTACAGATAATTGAAAAAAAAATATACAAAATAATAAAGCATATGCTCTTTTATAGAATAAAAATAACTTTTGCTCATTAAAACTGGACATTATTTAAATAAATTACATTGAATTTTACATATATGTAAAGAAGATCGAATACATTTACAAAAACAATCTTATATTTATTAATAAGTCATTTTTATCCGAGGGAAGCTTGAAGCGGTATAAATGTCCCCTATATGAAATAAGTAAACTAGAAAGGTTTATTTATGGAATTTCAAACTACTATAACCAGAACCGTCTCACGGGACCTGCATCCTATGCGACTGCAGGAGATGGGGGCCTTGGATATATAATGGGTGTAAAGCTGTGATGTGGGGGAAAAAAACTATTAATTTTGAATGCAGGAAGCACAAGCATTAAAATAGACAGGGGGTCTAACCAGAGGCGTAGCTGGAGTGTTTGGCGCCAGGGCACAAGATTCGCGCCCGGGGACAAGAATCATTTTAAAGCTCCCCCTTTTCCTTTTTTTCAACTCTCAAACCCATTATTTTCATCAATAAAATAATACCTAAGCACATTTTTGCGCCCCTAACTAGCTGGCGCCCGGGTAAATCTGTACCCCCTGCCCCCCCCCTACGCTACGCATCTGGGTCTAACAAAGTCATGGGATGGCACTGAGTAAAACTTTCTTCAGATAGATTACAAATTTAATGAGTATACATTTTATGTCACCTATTGTTAAAATCTTACTTAATTTCAAGGCCACCCCACAAATCCAAAATTTTTAATTCTTTTTTTTTTTAATTTTCGAGTTTTCTAAAACTAATAGTATTTTTTTTTTTTTTAAATGGAATTGATTTGAACAACTAAAATATGTTAATAAAAACTTATGAAAAGTGATTTCCACCGAACCTTGAAAACAAATTACATTGCCTAAAACCTAAATGTCTTTTAAAATTCATTAACAATAATATGGCCAACTTGATGCTCTTGGAAGCGTGATGCCCTTAAAAGCTGTCCTCAAAACGATCCTACCGACGATGCCAAAACCTGTAAAAGAGTGGTGAGTAATCTGGTCACTACAGTGGTGAGTAATCTGGTCACTACAGTGGTGAGTAAGTGATCTGGTCACTACAGTGGTGAGTAAGTGATCTGGTCACTACAGTGGTGAGTAAGTGATCTGGTCACTACAGTGGTGAGTAATCTGGTCACTACAGTGGTGAGTAATCTGGTCACTACAGTGGTGAGTAAGTGATCTGGTCACTACAGTGGTGAGTAAGTGATCTGGTCACTACAGTGGTGAGTAAGTGATCTGGTCACTACAGTGGTGAGTAAGTGATCTGGTCACTACAGTGGTGAGTAAGTGATCTGGTCACTACAGTGGTGAGTAAGTGATCTGGTCACTACAGTGGTGAGTAAGTGATCTGGTCACTACAATTGTAAGTGATCTGGTCACTACAATTGTGAGTAAGTGATCTGGTCACTACAATTGTGAGTAAGTGATCTGGCCACTACAGTGGTGAGTAAGTGATCTGGTCACTACAGTGGTGAGTAAGTGAGCTGGTCACTACAGTTTTTAATATTACCAATAATCCAAGGAAACCAGGTCTTGAAATCTAAAACTTTGCTTTCTTTTTCTTAGCGTATGGTAACCATAAATATAAAAAGGGGGAAGAAAGGGTAATCCCGCCAATGTAGCCATGCCGAGTGGAAAATGTGGTTGGTAGGGTTGTGGCAATACCAATTTTAAAATTTATTTCACAACGACAGGATATGGTCTTGAGAACTATAGCTTTATTGGTTCTAAGAATATGATAAAAGTAGGAAATCGAAAGAAAATGGAGCAATGGTAAGTTCAATTTAAGGTGAAAAAAAAAAAAAAAAAACCTTCCCAAATTACTGCACTAAATGAGATTCTTAAAATACCGCAAATGCGTTTGGTGCGTAACATTTTCTTTTGTTTTACAATTTAAATTCGTATGGCATCTTTCCGTCTACGAGAGACGATAGGTTTATCTTTTCTGATTGCAGCTCTTGGTGTGGCTAGTGAGACCGATCCTCGAGTGGCAGTCTCTTTTGCATGTCCCACACACGAATACGGTGGAGCAGTGTTTTCTGGCTTTTCTCCGCGCTCTCTTTACAGCTGCTTCCGCCCTGTAGAGCTCCTCGGCACGTAGTGATCCTTCCTTCACGATGCCCCGCCATGTGGATCGATCCTCCGCCAGGTCCTCCCAATTTGAGATTTTGATGTTGGCCGCCTCCATGTCTCTTTTGCATATGTCTAAGTATCTGAGACGAGGCCGTCCAACTGACCTATTCCCTGTCGCCAGCTCGCTGTACAGCACGTCCTTAGGTATGCGACCAGGTTGCATTCGCTTGACGTGCCCAAGCCAGCGGAGGCGTCTTTGGATTAAAATGGCTGGGACGCTGCACATATTTGTTTGAGACAAGACATCCGTGTTGGGGACTTTTTCTTGCCATTTGTTGTCAAGGATGCGGCGCAGGCATCTGAGGTGGAAGCCATTGAGCCTTTTTTTCGTGCCGGGTGTATGTGGTAATTTAAATATGATGAAATAAATATGCTGTGTAAATGGGTGTGTGACAATAGAATGTAAACATAATTCATATGCTTGAAAAAAGTGTGCGGAGGCGTACCACTAATTGGGATTCTTATAAAGAGCATTAATTGAATCCATGAATCTTTGAGGAGTATTGAAAAGGATAGAAAATCATTTAGGAAATATTTAAATACTTTTTTTTGTTTAAACAGATTTATGAAAACCAGAGCGCAGTGAGCATGCTAAAGTAGCATGGATACCAGCGCCATAGAAGTATCCAATCAATCAAGCAAAGTACTTGAGGTTTTAGATATTTGTTTTAATAAATAAATAAATATATGTTACGCCAATGTTGGAAAATACGGTTGACACAGTGTGGGCATATTTACATGATATATATACCTCAAAGCTAAATGAAGTTGGAAAAGGGTAAAATAGTGGATAAGATTGTCTATGAAACTAAGGACGTCGAGATATTCCCTTTTTTTTGTGTGTAACAAAGATACAATTCAGGGGCGAGGAGAAGGCTGGGCACATATTTTTTAGAATAATAATATGTTTTTACTAAACGATGTATTGTGACCTTTTCGCAAAAAAATAATTTCAAGTGCGAAAGAAAGGGAATGGCACTACTTTTCTGTTGATGGCGATACGTGTCAAAAGGTAATCGGAATCGTTACGAATAAAATAGAGCCATACTTTTGTTCATTTACCTAAAATACATTCCTAAACCTAGGGACAGAGGCGTAACTGGGTTTTTGACGCCCTTGGCTAATTCATTTTGGCGCCCTTGATATTTGAATAAAAATTAAAAATTAGAGATTTAGCGGCGCCCTTTTGAACTGGCACAGGCCGGTGCCCTTGGCAACTGCCCTAATGCCATGCCGTTGTTACGCCTCTGCCTATGGGCGTTTTTCAGATTTTCTTTAAAATTTAAAAAAATAAAATATTTGTCTTTCCATTTTTTCCAAAATGCAGTTCATGGAAAAGTGCGTGTACATTTTCATTACAATTATGTTAATAATATTTCTTTAATTTTTTATTTATTTTTTAATTATAAAAAAAAAAGGCTGTTAAAGACGTGAAACGAAATTTTCTTTTAATTTTAAATTAATAAATGAATTTATCTACAAAATGGTACTTATAGCAATGAGAATAAGTGAAGGTCTATGGTGACAGATAAAGTGTGTGTACGTGGATTGGTGCGGGCGCGGGCGGGTGAGCGAGCGACAAATTTTACTTTAAAATTGTCAGTGTGGAAAAAAGAATTTCCTTTGTTTAAATAGATATTTTAATTTTTTTCCTAGCGATAACTAGCATAGTCAAAGACAAAATTGTCTAGCATTGCAGTAAATTTATCATGGAAAATATAATTTTTTCTTATTGTATATCATATCATATATATATATAAAAGTGAAAATTTGTTTGTTTGTCTGTTCCACAAAGGCTTTTACACGGATTGATTTGATGGATCTTGATCAAACTTGGCACATATATCCATCATTATCAGGAAGGAACTCTTAAGGGGTTGAGACTTATAATAACATTTCGTGTGAGCCCGGGGGCCCCGAATTCGTTTTTTTCTTATATGTTCTATATTAAAAAATTACAAACAAATACTCCTACGTGAATGGATGGACATCGATCCAACTTAGTACACGTACACTTGATTATCCATATTAAAATACCGAAGGGTACTGAACTCATAATATCCATTCTTCTGGGCCCGGGGGCCCCATTTCATTTTTCCTTATATGAGCTATATAAATATCAATAGGCTTAGACAACACTATAGGTTCTATGTGAATTGATGGATATAGGCCTAGGGTGGTAGCAATACACTTCACTGTCCATACAGAAATATCGGTAGATGTAAAACTAATAATATCCAATCTAGAATTTTCCAGAAAGTTCGATATTCTTAAAATGGCATTATTCCATATATTTTATCTGGAAATGGGATAACATTAGAAAGCAGGGTCCTTAGATGGTACGGATCATACAGATAACAGTATCCTAACGGGATCTGTAGGCCACCGGGATCGGGGTCCTAATGAAATCCCGGGCAACGCCGGGTATATCGGCTAGTATATATATAAAAGTGAAAATTTGTTTGTCTGTGGATTTGTTTGTTCCACAAAGGCTTTTACATGGATTGATGGATCTTGACCAAACTTGGCACATATATCCATCATTATCCAGAAGGAACTCTTAAGGGGTTGAGAAATTTTAATAATATTTCGTGTGGGGCCGGGGGCACCGAATTCGTTTTTTTCTTATATGAGCTATATTAAAAAGTTACAAACAAAGACTCCTACATGAATGGATGGATATCGACCAAACTTAGTACACGTACACTTGATTATCCATATTAAAATACCGAAGGGTACCGAACTCATAATATCCATTCTTCTGGGGCCGGGGGCCCCATTTCGTTTTTCCTTATTGAGCTATATAAATATAGATAGGCTTAATACTTCTACATGAATGGATGGATCTTGATCAAACTTAGTACACATACACTTGATTATCCATACTCAAATACTAAAGGGTACTGAACTCATAATATCAATTCCTCTGGGGCCGGAGGCTCCATTTCATTTTTCCTTATATAAATATCAATTCAATAGGCTTAGACAACACTATAGGTTCTATGTGAATTGATGGATATAGGCCTATGGTGGTTGCAATACACTTCACTGTCAGTACTGAAGTATCGGTGGATTTAACACTAATAATATCCAATCTAGAATTTTCTAGAAAGTTCAATAACTTGAAAACGCTATATATATGGCATTATTCAATAGATTTTAATGGGACTAATTTTAAATTTTAATTTCATAACTCATCTGAATGATTCTTATAGGGCCCATATCAGGCAAAACTAATTCGGTACAGTTATGGAATGGGCCCCCCGGGGCCCCTCTTCAACTTATATGTATTCTAGCATTTAGTTGTATAATTTTTCGTATTCGAAGAATAATTACATAGAAAAGATAGTTTTTACACAGTTCCAGCAGGATAATACATTTAATGAATGTTCCAGAAAGTTCTATAGGTAAATAGGCTTACTACTCCTACATGGATGCATGGATCTTGACCAAATTTGGCACATATATCCATCATTATGCAAAGGGAACTCTTAAGGGGGTTATGAATTTTTTATGACATTCCGTTTGGGTCCGGGGGCCCAAAATGTCGTTTTTTCCTATATGAGCTATATAAATAAAATTAACAACAAATACTCCTGCATGAATAGATGGATCTTCAACAAACTTAGTGCACATACACTTTATTATCCATATTTAAATACCGAAGGGTATTGAACTTATTTTATTCATTTCCCGGGGGCCCCATTTTTTTTTCTCCTAATATAAGCTATATATAAATATCAATAGGCACCACCGGCATCGGGATCCGACAACTATCGTTATCCCACTGGTATCGAGATACCACCGGGATCGGAATACAGACGGGATTGGAATCATACCAGATTTGTGATTCAGAGGGATCAAAATCCCATCGGGAAACGGTATACTAACGGGAGCGGGATTGGGGATACCGACGGGATTGGGAGCCCACCGGGATCGGAATAATTATAAGGCTGTAGACTTTTGAAGTTCCTTCGTTCCGATGTTATCCCTGCAAATTTGCATGGTATATCCGCTAGTAATATAATAAAATTGATACATGTACAGGTTATTTTTAGACTAAGGGAGATAATAAATAAATTTCTTGTAAAACCGGGTAAATAAAGGGAATCTACTCAAAGCATTTCAAGGTACTTAAATCTTTTTAATTAATTAAAAAAACAAATTGACAATTATTCCAATCCATTTAACATTATAATTTATTTAAAATGGATATAATTTTTTTCTTGGTACTTTCTATTCCAATAAGTATTTAATTTTTTTTAAAAAAGTAAAATACTTTTAATCTTGATAATTCTTCAATGTTACTTTTATTACAAGTTGTAAGAAAATAAAACAATGATTTTATTTCATTTGATTGTAAGGTGATACCTCGTAACTTCAGGCAATTGTGGTCGGATTAATTGCAAAATAAATATTGGGGCCGTAAGGTCCTTATCTAACAACATCCTCTCAGCTAAAGAGGAAAATGGACCACCAGCTGTTAATAACAAATTTGCGCTCTTCCTGGACGAAGATGAGGATCCTGTCAAGGCAGGAGGAGCAAGCCAAGAAGAATAAAGATGAAGGAGAAAAGAAGCCGTCTAAATCTAAACAGAAGAAGACAGCTGTGCCCGAGACCAAAGCCAGGAACAGTCTGTCCATTTATTTGCTTTATTCCATGCATCATGTTCATTTTGCTCCCATTTACACGTGTAAATGTGCACTGTGTAACTTTCTGATAGAGGTCTTGTCAAGGCAGGAGGAGCAAGCCAAGAAGAATAAAGATGAAGGAGAAAAGAAGCCGTCTAAATCTAAACAGAAGAAGACAGCTGTGCCCGAGACCAAAGCCAGGAACAGTCTGTCCATTTATTTGCTTTATTCCATGCATCATGTTCATTTTGCTCCCTTTTACACGTGTAAATGTGCACTGTGTAACTTTCTGATAGCGTTCAAAAGAAAGCTTGATTGTATGACTACTATACACATCCATCTCATCTGTCAAATCATTCATTACAGACTGCCAACATATACTTCATGCTCATGATTGTCATTATGTGCTATTTATTTGAACCATACCAGAGAGGTGTAATTTTTTTTTTTTAATGCGGGAGCAGCTCTGAACATTTTGTATTTTATCAATTTGAGAAGGTAGATTGTTAGGTTCTAAAATGTGAGAGGAGATATATGAAGTATGAGCCTTACACAGATTTTGTGGTGTTACCATTGTTTTAAAGTAGTGTAAAGAAAAAACAAAACTTTTTTACATTTTTAATTAAAACTTTTTTTTACTCTGTTTTTGAACAATTTGGCTTTTTAACCACAATATCTGAAGAATCTTGCAAATTGCCAAGCAATTGTAAGGTTCATATATAGTAAAATTAAAATGAGTGTCTTGTTTTTGTGGGGCTGACTGGCCTTGCTTGCAGCATGAAATGAAGATAAAATGTCTATTGTATTGTTAAGTGTTGCATTTGAGATTGTCCGTCATTTTGTGTGATTTGTTTTTGAAAACAAATTAAATTAATAAATATCCCTTTCCTGAAAGAAAAAAAAAAAAAAAAAAATGGGGCTGCTACCATTAGTCCCAGGAGATGCTTTCCTTAAAAATTCTTTGGACGAAAATGATTATTTTGTTTTTAAATACCATAATTTGGAGCATCCTTGGACTGTGGGCCACGATGATTAGCGTAGCTTGAAAACACTGTCACTTTCTCAATCCCAGGACGGCTTTATAGATGTTAATAATAATGACACATTAAGAATAAGCTATAAAATTACTGATCTAAATGTAGGCCATGATTCAAAGTCCTTTAACTGATGCTAACAGCTGAAGAGAATGCAAATTAAACGACACCATAATTTTCTCTGGTTTTGTTATACATATTTACTTTATTCTTCTTTAAAGATCTCAGGGACTCTTTTTTTTTTTGGATACTAAAAAAATGATTTTAATATAATAAATAAAAATTGATAAAATACACTCAAGGAACAGACTATTTAACAACTGCAGGCATTCAAATGAAAATTAATATATTCTAGTAAATTAATTGGTATTTTAATTTAACAAAAAGATTTGAAACGATCAAAATGTGCACATTCATCCTAAAGCTAATTGTGACAAAGATAACAATGCTAACCTACTTATGCTACAGTTCTTGAATATCAATACAATAACTTAAGTCGCCACACTGAAAAATTTACAAGTTCTTCATATAAGTGTGTACAACTCAAGAAAATATCTATATTAAAACTTGTCACCCCCTTGTCATTTAAGTACATTGACTGATTTAACTCACGCACCAAAATATATCATTTTTTTAAAAAAGAATCTCATTTAGTCCAGTTTTTGGGAATTTTATTCTCTGAAATCAGTGCCACCAAATTTTTGTCATCCATCATCCCTTGAAAAACCATTTTAGGGGTTGAGGCTGAAAATAGGAAAGAATGTTTTGTCATCTGCAGTGAGTCTATATGCCAAGTTTCAGCTATGTTGGTGGACGGGAAGCGGGTAAAATGGCCGCCCGAAGATTTTGCCAGCCAGCCACGAACAAAATCTAGGGACATTTTTATATTACGTTTGACCTCAGCTTTCCTTTTCTCCTCATTTTACCATCTGATATGGATCTCAAGCTTGTGCTGCACCCACCATTGGCCAGTACGGATCTAAGGATTGTTAAGGCATCTGACTTGGTGCAAATGGATGAGATCACTTACAACACCAATAAGCTGCCACTGATCAATCTATGACACTGGCTCCGATAGCAGCTATAGAGACTACTTATTGGAGCATCAATTTATATCACACACACAAGAAAAAATTGAGTTTCATTATCTTAATCATTATCTTGATACGACTTGTGACAAAAAGGTTTTCAAATAAATCAGCATCATTTTACTCTAGACAAATAAATTATAACAAAAAATACATTAGTACAAAGGATGCAAGCATTCATACCCCAACAAGAGTAAGTGAAGTTTAAATAAAAACGAAACTTTTAGATGTTCAAATACTTTTGTGGTGGGTAACTATTTACATTTTATCTAATACTTCTATCAATATCAACTACCACATTCCTTTTTACTACAAAATATGGAGACCAAATGCATTTTTGTTTGAGACCAAAGTCATTTGGAACAAAAAAACAAGCCAAAAAAAAAAAAAATCTTTTTAAAAAAGGAAATAAAAAATGCCTCACAATCACTTCTGATTTAATTCAATTAACTCCCTTGTTGAAAACCTTAAACCTCCACCGATCTTCAGAATTATTTTTAACGCAAAAGATTATTGAAAATGCAATGGTGAAACTCAGTCAGGGTCATCGTTACAAGAATTTATATATGATAGAAAAAAATACATCATGGTTTTTAAAGATCTTTAGCAAAGTTATGTCAAAAGTCACTCTGCATCAAGTCTTCAGACAATCATCACACTGGCACTGTAACCCTCAGGTGGTGCCAATGTCTAAAAATTACAGACAGAAATCATGATGGCTGTGACAAAAAAAAAAACATATCGGGAAACTCATATTTTTTTTCTAAGAACTTAAAGAATGCTTTTATTACATTTAGAACAAGGGTTCTCACACACATGATTGTTTTTGACTTGGATGGAAGGGACCATGCACAAGAAAATGGGATAAATATTGAAACATAATTGCACACATAAGTGCAACCTATTTTCTATGTGAGAATTTAGTAAAAAAATTCCACAACAGAGCTATGATTGTAAGATATCAAAATAATGATAACCCATTAAAGAGGAAAGAAAAACAGACAAACAGCTACAACAAAGTAAGCAAAGAAGGCAGTCACATGAAATAAATTTGAACTATGGATTGAATAAAACTATTTGATTGACTAAATTGCAATGATCATAAAAAAAATTACATTGTCTTAACGGGGGTGGGGGGGGGGGAAAGGGGGTTGGTATATATTAAACATGTACATTTATTTATAAAATTATATTAATGTAAATAGATCCTAGAACTACATTAAAAAAAAATTATTTAAACAAATTTTTTTTTATATGTAAATGAAAAAATACATGTTTACCTGATTATGTTGATGTTATGAGTCTCCCAATAACTAGCTATATTTAAGAGCATTAATATAAAAGCATGTGTTTAATGTGTATATGAATAATTATATATAAAAGAGAAGTTCACACGTCCATAAAATATTGACATTTTAATCAACAGCTTATTGAAAATGTTAACATCTGAAACACTAGTTGCTTTAAACAGATGGACTGGAAAATGCCTCTAAAGCATTCCCTTTGCAATTTTTTTTACAAAACATAATTCTTTGACTTATAATATTTGTCCCATTGCTTGCAAATATCCTGTCCCTAGCCTAGATTGAAGAACATTTGTAACACAAAGTTAAAGATCCCAATCATATCAAAGGGTTATTGCAGTTAAAAGTAGTTTTTATAATTTTTGTGCATTTGATAATTTTTTTTTTCAAATATAGATATAAACAGTGTAGTTAGAAATAGGCTCCAGTGAGACAATAAAACATTTGAACTTTATTTTTTTTATGTGCAATCCAAATGTAAACTTAAAAAAAGGTAGTAACACTTGTATAAGCTGAATAATGCCCAATACAAACACAAAACATGTCATTTAGCTGTAACATGGTTTCCATCAATGCAGTACGTTTGGGGGGGGGGGGGGGGGGGGGGTGGGGGTGGGGAAATCATATCTATTAGTGTATTTTAAAACTTAACTCTAAATATGTCCAGTGATGATTAGTTGGACACATCAAGCAATAAATACCTCAAAGAGACACAAACCCTTTGGGGAGTGCATTTGAAAGACACATTTGTATAATATTCTGAACATCTTTTTTTGCGGCAAAATGACATATGCCTCAATATACCATTTTTTAAAAAAAAGAGGTAAGTTGACTTCATTCGGCTGCTTAGCCCAGAAAACAGCCCAAATGTGCTTAGCTCGGCAGGAAACTTTTATGTCCCCTACTGGCATGCCCAATGGTTTCTCACGTAAGCTCTTTACAATTTCCATATTTCATTTTCCGAACCTGGCACACAATCAATTTTATTGCTACAGCTTTCATTCATGAGCTAGCAAATTTGTTCAATTTTTATAACTGTTGTTTGAATTTCACTGTGCTCCGCCAGCCGATTGGCTTTTTGTGCTAAGGCTTTTAACAGCACATTCCCTTACACTTTTTTTTGTCCCTTTTAACATTTTACAAAATTTAATACTTAAAATAGAGCAATACACTCGCATGGTTATTATTTTTCATCTTTATCAGAGGAACGAAACGTCTTAATTGCTGTTTTCCTATTGCGTCTGAATAACATCATGTGGAGAATTACATCAAAATAAATTTCAGTGATTTTTTTAAATTTCAAATAATATTGCAACCTGTAAGATACATAAGGCACTCAACAATCTGTAATAGTAGAATATCATAGGCTAGACCAGGAATGACAACCTTGTGTCTGGAGAAAGTTAATTTAATGACACACAAGTCTCTTTAGTAAAAAGATAAGTGACAAACATACAATTTAATCATCACGATGTAAATAATTTATCAATGTGTCGGTGATCTTTTGTCCAAACTTTTAGTCTGAATTTTTTTTTATAATTATTTAAGGAGCTATACAGCTTTTATTATAGATAAAAGTAAAAAAGCTAAACATAGATACCGGTATTTTAAAACTGACAAAACTGAGGAAAAAATATCATTTAAGGAGCTTAACTATTAACAGTATTTTTAATAGATAAAAGTAAAAAAGCTAAACATAGATACCGGTATTTTAAAACTGACAAAACCGAGGAAAAAATATCATTTAAGGAGCTTAACTATTAACAGTTTTTTTTAATAGATAAAAGTAAATAAGCTGAACATAGATACCGGTATTTTAAAACTGAGGAAAAATATCATTTAAGGAGCTTAACTATCAACAGTTTTTTTTAAAAAGTAAATAAGCTAAACATAGATACCGGTATTTTAAAACTGAGGAAAAATATCATTTAAGGAGCTTAAATATTAACAGTTTTTTTTTAAAAGTAAATAAGCTAAACATAGATACCTGTATTTTAAAACTGACAAAACTGAGGAAAAATATCATTTAAGGAGCTTAACTATAAACAGTTTTTTTAAAAAAGTAAATAAGCTAAACATAGATACCGGTATTTTAAAACTGACAAAACTGAGAAAAAATATCATTTAAGGAGCTTAACTATTAACAGGTTTTTTTAAAAAGTAAATAAGCTAAACATAGATACCGGTATTTTAAAACTGACAAAACTGAGGAAAAATATCATTTAAGGAGCTTAACTATTAACAGTTTTTTTTAAAAAAGTAAATAAGCTAAACATAGATACCGGTATTTTAAAACTGAGGAAAAAATATCATTTAAGGAGCTTAACTATAAACAGTTTTTTTTAAAAAGTAAAAAAGCTAAACATAGATACCGGTATTTTAAAACTGAGGAAAAATATCATTTAAGGAGCTTAACTATTAACAGTTTTTTTTAAAAAGTAAATAAGCTAAACATAGATACCGGTATTTTAAAACTGACAAAACTGAGGAAAAATATCATTTAAGGAGCTTAACTATTAACAGTTTTTTTTTAAAAAGTAAATAAGCTAAACATAGATACCGGTATTTTAAAACTGAGGAAAAAATATCATTTAAGGAGCTTAACTATAAACAGTTTTTTTTAAAAAGTAAATAAGCTAAACATAGATACCGGTATTTTAAAACTGAGGAAAAAATATCATTTAAGGAGCTTAACTATAAACAGTTTTTTTTAAAAAGTAAATAAGCTAAACATAGATACCGGTATTTTAAAACTGAGGAAAAATATCATTTAAGGAGCTTAACTATTAACAGTTTTTTTTAAAAAGTAAATAAGCTAAACATAGATACCGGTATTTTAAAACTGACAAAACTGAGGAAAAATATCATTTAAGGAGCTTAACTATTAACAGTATTTTTGAAAAGATAAAAGGAAATAAGCTTGACACAGATATTTTATAACTTACTAAGCAGAAGAGAATAAAAATATGTAACATGCAAGTTTTAGAATATCATCTCGATTTAGAATGCAGTAAAAAAAATAATTTTGTGACAGTATTAACATCCTTAAACACAGCTTTCATGAACTTATTAGTAAGCAACTCTATTAAAAGAGAAAATGAAGAGTAGAAAGACATAAGGAAAATGTTAGTGGATGAATGGGAATCCCAGCAGACATTTCTAATTAACTGAAATGATAAGAAGAAAGACTAAGAAGCTTGGTTAAATGTCACAAGCAGAATGGTGATACTATACTTCACCACAAATAAATTTTGTCTTTTTTTTTCAAGTAAATGATTTTACAGTCTCACGAGGTGCACGTATCCGGGTAAAAGGCTGCAGCCGTAAAAACTCAAAAAGAAAAGCATCACTCTTTGCGCAGCCAGTGATTCTCAAACTCAAGTGTGCTTGGGACAAGTATGCAAATATTAACAGCCAATTTGGGGGTGCTTTTCAAATTGTGGTGTAAATTACACCATCAAAAAGAAAATTAAAAATCAGAGTAAAGGTAATGCTTATGTCCACAATGCACCTACTTTATTTGTGTAAGACTTACCTTCATTAACAATAATAACCTTCATTAAAAATAATATATTGATACAATTCTCAAAACTATACTTTAAATGATTTACTTTTGGGAGTATTTCTGTCCTGGGGGGGGGGGGGGGGAAAGAACGGTTCAACTATTAAAAAATTTCTTTGAAGTACCAATAATTACTGGCGTCCTGCCGACCTGAGAATCTATTTGATTAGTTTATATGACTTTGAAATATAAAGTACATAATAAAAACATGAACAATGATCCTCTACTAAGATCGAAGAGACAGAATTTAGTCAATATATAATATACATATACACTAGAGACCTGGAACGAAATTTACATAAAGAAATAATAAAACAACAAGACTATTCACTTGCATCCAGACATTTATGTTTAAAAAACATTTCGAATCATTGAAAATTTAAATTACACATACATGGCTAATTAAAAAAAAAAAATGCACACACAAATCACACATTGTAACATGTCCAAGATGCAAACTAGATCTCACTAAATAAGTATGTTAAAATTGGAGACAGAGCTTTTTTTTTTTAAAACTATAAAAATATCATCATCCTGCTATCACACAAATCAACAAGCTGAGCTGAAGAGAATGTTGGCAGCTTCTGAAAAAGCACCATGTTTCTGGTTGGACGTGAGGAAACACCACCGTAGTATGAACATTATATGAAGAATATACCACAAACAAGTTTGGGGGGAGGGGGGGGGCAAGCTTGTCTCATTCACTGGTATGGTACATGGGAGATGGCATCAATACTTTACTTAACAAAATAATTAACTGAATGTTAAAATCACATGGCATCATATTGGAATAAAACAAACAAGCCAAGTAAACAAATTGTTTTTTATAGATGTACTTTTGTAATCTCCCTTTTCAATCGTTAAACATTTTTTTTTTATAACTGTCCAACGAAGGTCAACAATTTCAATGAAATAAACCTCACATCGAGAAAACTGCCTATTAACTAAAGGCTCTCCCAATAATCTCTAATCGTCTTCATTGTGCGGCATGTGTGCATTCTCCTGTGTAGTATCCCTATAATGTGCAAGAGTTACCTAACATACAATCATCGCCTGCTTGGTTTGTGATCCTGGATAATTATTGCAGATGAAACCCATCATCTTTCAAGTTATCTCGTTAGCTTGCAAAATAACACACTTGGTTGACTAGTTTTTATTTTATATGTGTTAAAAATAAAAATTAAACGAGTTCCAACAGTTTCAATGAGAATTTAAAATTCTAGGTCGAGTCACCACATTTTCACAGACCAAAACATTGCTGAACATAAAGCAGATGCAATTCAATTCACTGTATTCTACAGCAGTACAGCCAGTTTTAACTCCTTGTCCTAAAACACATGTGAAACATTTTAAGATGAAGATTTATTGAAGCTGGGTGAAAAGAGTGGTGTTTCAGAATAACAATGTTGCTTATTTAAGATAGACTATCTTCTTTAGTCAGGATCAATTTTTTAAATATAGATATGTTTACAAACAATGATCACTTGGTATATGGTTACAAATTCTTAAAACGTAAACGACAATCTAAACTTAATAATCACACCTAATGCAGTAAAGTAGTTAAAGACTATCATATAAAAGTTGTAACAATTTTACAACACAGTTTTTAAAAAAAAAATTTACAAATGAAATGAATCTTGATAAATAGGACATGCAGCCATAGGGTTAAAAATAACCACATTACCTAAATGCATATTCATATACATTTTGCTCTTTTCATTTTAAGACATTGCCGTGGGTTATTCAAGAAATCTTTCACCTTAAAAATGTATAGATTTTTTAAAATATTTTTTTTTTTAGATATTTATAGCTTCCTTATTAATGTTATGAGAGTTAAAGCACAGACCCAGAATAAGGTCACTGACACAGGAAAGAAGAGGCATAATTTTTTAAATGTAATACTGTCATGTGGTCACAAGCTTAACTGATGATTTCATCAACAAAAATCTTTCAAGTTTGTGCTTATACTGAAAAAAAAAACAACAACAAAAAAAATAAATAAACAATAACAATAATAACAACAACAAAAACGGTTTTAAAAACAATGAAACAGTCTTGGATTGGAAGAGTTGAACAATTATAAATAAATCAATTTGCATTTGCAATTATTGAGAGCGAAAAGAATCTATCTTTATTATACAGGATCCAAACAGAGAGGGATCAGTTTTCACTCTTTTTCTGTATGGCAGAGATAGTCATTTCCCATCTCTTGGCCCTTTTTCTAAACAATGAAAAATATTAAAATAAAAAATTAGATTGTGTTTTAAAAATGATTATAGATGAAGATAAAAAATTTTAAAAAAAACTGGCTGGTTTGTAACGTTCTGGTGGGCGTGTCATTAAGAAGTACAAATGGAAATGGTGGACGGATAAACATACACAAAAAATGATATAGATGACTTCAATGTACATAAACATATTTGTGGAACAAATACAAGTGTGTCACACGCTGGTTTACATAAGGCTAGATATGTTGATCCTGCCTCAGAGGCATCAATACAACTTGATGAAAACCCAGCAGACGGAGTTGTACACTTTGACAAGTTTGTTCACAGCATATACAACTGTCACAGAGGTACCAGAAAAAAAACCCAGAAATCTATTAAAACCGTTCAATGCTGCTTCATAGAACAGTGGCAAATATTGGCACAACCACTGGCAGATTGTGTTCATCAAAACTGGAGTCATTCATAAAAAACATAAAAATCACCGCCAATCCTTTAGATGGAAAGCAACAAAGTAACGGAGAAGTCGGATGAAGCTTAACCAGATACAGACCAGTGTAGTGAATGTTTCATTTGAAAGCTTTCGTCAACAGATTATGGTTTCTGCAATCAACATAAGCCATTGTTATTTGGTCACTCTAGTCCTACATTCTTACACATATTCAAAATAAAAATGTATTCCATTTTTTTTCAAAGCAAACTAAAAACCCCCTTGATTTTCTTTTATTATGAGGAAACTTGTGTTATTTTTACATTTTTTTTTAATGACAACTCCATAGCAGGTCCACAGCTTGAGAAGTATTTTGATTTAAAAAGACAAACACATTTTTTGCCATCAGCTTGATCTTTTTAGTTTGATCGTTACAGCTGTTAAAATACTCTAAACTTGTTACTCATGAAACCCTGCAGATTTTACTCCTTGGAGAAAACAGCTGTTGCTGACAGATCAAATGAAAAATGTTAAGTCTCAGTAACTGGAAGCTACAAAAATGCATTTTCAAATTTCGGCTTGTGATTGTTCTCGTGTTGAAGAAGAAGCACTGATGTAAAATACTGATTTAAAAAAAAAGAAAAAATGCCACAGAATTATAGGTAATTGATGTGATAAGATACTGGTTTTCTACAAATTTTTTTTTTTAAAAAATAATTTTAATGGAATAAGAGATGGCCTCATACAGGCTAGTCAAGATGGACAGATGACTTTAATTAATGTTGCCAGGGAGGGTTCCCTGACATACGCCAGGTTCAATGAGCAATGGCCAGGATGAACCCAAATACAATTTAGCAAACATCAGCCAGTTTGGAATAAACATAAAATTTAAGAAGTATTACCACACTCAGATGGGAATTACAAAGAGATTTTTATAAAATTTGAAAAAAGAAATGGCAAGGTTGTGTGAACATATTTCCCATCTTAGAAGAAATGTTGGTTATTTAATAGCTCTTATAATCACTTTAAAAAATGTATCATTACCAAATGCCCTGCTGATACAGCTAAAGAAAAAAAAAATAATTAAAAGCAACACAGCATAATTTAACATGCACAAAAATACCAAAAAATTACAATTTTTTTTTTTTTTTGGAAAACAAAGCACTGTTAAATATTTTCATGGAATGCGAAAGAAGATAAATCAAAGAATAGAATAAGGATTACAAAGCTTGGGAAAAAAAAAAAAAAAAAAAAAAGCAATATTAATGCATTTTCAGTTTTTATGCATGATAATGAATGAAATGACTTAAGGGTCACTCGTTATACATACTAAGCAGTGAATGAAATATAATATTTAAAAATATGTACAAAACAATGTTTTAAAAGCCAGGCATTGTTAAAAGAATATTTGTCATCTCTTGGGAGGGGACCAAGAGTCGGCAAAGACTCCAGTGATCTGTGAGGAAACCAGTGTTCTGTGAAGGTATCAGTGTTGGGTGATGGGAACTTAGATCAAAGATATTGTTTTCATTTAAAAAGTTAATATTCCTTTTTTTTTTTTTTAAATAAATGCTGAATGATCTAATCACTTGATCACATATACAATATTTAGTATGGATCTTTTTTTTAAAAACAGCATCTTCAAAATTTTGTTTATCCTAATAATAAAACATAGAACAAAAAAACATGAGAATTGGGATCAAACTTAAAGTTACTGAGACTAATTTGTTTATGGGCAAAAGTAATTTTTAAAAATTGATGGATTGGCTTTATATATGAACAAAAAATTGATGTTTCAATTTTTGTTTTAAAAAGAAAATACAAAGAATTATAACAACAAAAAAATTATCAGGGATTTCTTGTTACAGTTAAAATCTCTGCAGCCTCTGACAGTGCAAAATTTAATAAAGACCATTAGTAATTAATTTAAGTTCCATAGAGGTTCCCAAATTATTTTGATTATTGGAAATAAACACAGCAGAGGGTAACTTATGTCTGAATGTAATGTACAGGGAGAAATAGCCTTAAGCTGATAGATGTAAACCAACACCCCAACATGACATAAAAACCATAACATGACAGAAAAACAGATCACTGCTAGAGGTCAAGTATTATGTTTGACACTGACAAACACAATGTCATGTAAAGAACATGTTTCAATAAATAAACGGTGACAGAATGATTTTTTTTTTTTTAAGTACTCATTAGTACTCACAAATGTCATGAACTGTTAATTTTTAATTTAAAAAAAATACAACACCTTAATCTTATGATTTAAAAAAAAAAATAAATAAATAAATGAATGATGTATCAAATTTTTTCACGACTAAAAACACTACATGCACTAACTACATCACAGGGTGCATGCACAAAAAGCAACAAGAAAAGAACAAGCCCAAATATAGACACCATACCCTGATGATAAATAACAGCAATTAAAGAAAAAAAAAATACAACTAATGTTCATTTCAATCATGTAACAAAAGAAATAAAGTGTCAACAAAAATACAAATACTGTCAAATGAAAAAAATATAATGACAAAAAAATGAACGTATTTACTTCCTGGGACTTCAAGTGACGCAGAAAGACTTCAAAACTTTGCTCCCATAATCCACAAGCTGCTGTGTGTGTGTGCAGTGTCTTCTCAACAATGCCATCAGATCTTGTCCTGGAATGTTACAAGCCGGTGCAGTTGATGACAGAGAGTAATGAAATTTATAAAAAAAAAAATTGCTTTTTTTTAAAATTTTCTCCTTGGTTTTGTACACAAAATTAAGCAGGCTTATGGACGTGTGATATATTTAACAACTGAGCCTCATGGACAGTTTTACATACAACTATATACATTATACATAGCTTTAGGTTAATATTTGATAAGGACAGCTCTGCTCTAAAACTCATATAAAATGAACTGACAGATTCAATGTTATTTTAAAAATAAATTCAGCTGTTATCTCTTCTTCTCTTCTACTATTGGCTAGAGCAGTGCTTCTCAACCTTCCTAATGCTGCGACCCCTTAATATATATATAGTTCCTCATGTTGTGGTGACCACCAACCACAAAATTATATTCGTTGCTAATTCATAACTGTACAGTAAATGTGTTTTCCAATAGTCTTAGGCGACCCCTGCAAAAGGGGTCGCGACCCACAGGTTGAGAACCGCTGGGCTAGAGGCACAAACACAATCATAAATCATTAGGCATATTTACTGATATTGTGAAAATGTAAAAATCCTGCTTTTCTGACAAATGAAATCATGTCTTTTATAGTAATCCAATTTCAAATATTATGGTTTTGAGGGGTTAAAAATTAATTTCAATTAACTGAATAGCTCTATGATATGAGCAAAGAGGGTAAAAAAATGTAATTATTTCACTTTAGATTTTCAACTCTTGCCTTGTCGTTATGGCCTAACCATTGCAGAAAAGCTTCTGGAAGACACATAGACACATTGTTAGTGTTTTACATTCTAAAGCTTGGAGCCCAAACCAGTCACAAATGTATTTTTTTTTATCAATGAATTTTTAAAAAACAACAACTTTATAATTATGCAAATAAACTATTTGATAAGGCAAAGCAATGCTAATAAAAAATACAGTGAATGCTAATAAATGTATTTTAAAGAACAAAAATGAGGGGTAAGCACATAAGACCAATTTTTTTCTTTGCAATATTTAAAAGTTAAAATGTCCAAAATATCTAATCAATGGTAAAGTAATTAATAATTTTACAAAAAAACAAAAAAACAATACAAAATTTAAAAATGAATACAATAAACTCAAATTCTCCATTAGAGCTTTCAAATAGCTTAATAACAAATTGTTAATTTAAAAAAAAAAAATTGATTAATATGGAACAATATAACATACATTAACCAACCAATGAAATTACAAGGATCAGAAATGAGCACCATTGCCCAAAGTGAAATTTAAAAATCTTTCACAAATAACATGATTGGAAAAATGCAGATCTGCAGTGGAGCTCAGCTTTTAATGAAACTTAAAATACATGGTTTTTATAATCCTACAAAACAGTATATTGCACATCCACTTAGTTTTAATAATACGCTGCCAATTAATTCTGATAGTCTGAGTAAGCTCACAGCCTCCGAAACTCATAAAGGACAACAAAGTACCGCAAAAAAAAATTAATAAAATCAGTCAATGACTTTCTCTATGAACAACCCCCCCCAAAATAAAAACAATCTAGCAATGTCATAAGTTTACATTTAAAGGCCTTTGGTTTTGTCACATAGAAATCACATTGTTTTCTTTTCATAAAATGAACATTATATCAAAGTGAATGGGAAGAAGGGGCAGAGAATATTTTTGATTTGGAAAACCAGTTACAAAACATGAGTGTATAGAAAGATTTTAAAAATCTCGAATGACATGGCCTGCGCCAAGTAAGCAGATGAACATTGTTAATTAAAATGAGATAAAACTTTAGATCGCGATTTTGAAACCAAAAAAAAATGAGGAAAGAAGCAAATATTTATGGGGCACAAATTAAATATATTTTTTAAAAAAAGGCATAAAAAGAAAAGGATCATTGGAAGAAATAAAAGTAATATGGCTTGCACGGTGACTGAAAGAGTCCTGTATCCACAGAGGATATCCCAAACACCTTGGCCATTAGCCGTAAAATAGACAAACATATTAATAACATACAATGACCAGGATGAAGGCAATCTTGAGAATGGAAATCATTTTAAAAACTAACACTGGACCTCAGAAAAATATTTTAGAATTAATATTTCAGAATAGCACTTCTAGACAACCTCCATGCATTCAGAGTGGAAGCTGTCTAATTTTGTAAAACAATTTTAAAATACTTATTTACAATGCTACCCAGTCAAGCTCTTATTGCAAACCTATGACAATATCAAATTAAGAAAAAATTACCTTAACAAAATATAAATCAATTGGTGAAAGAAGAACAATTTAGTCTCTGGTATATTTCGGATACTGAATTAATTTCTTGGCTAGGTCAGACCAGAATAAGCCAAATGCAAAATTACAACAAGCTTTTGTTTTCAAAGCTAGAAATGAAATAGTCTTAAGTTAAAATCTAGAGCATGCTATGTTATTCCCTTAATCGTTTTATTTACAGGACCAATGGTTCTATTTACAGAACATAATACCCATAGCACAGCAGTCTTTATGTACAGCGAAATTTTCAAAGGTAGGCCAACAAACATTAAAAAGAATTCATATGCAATAATAGACAGTAGATAACCACACATCTGAGCAGAACGCAAAGTAAAGCACATTTTCTACCATAACCGAATGACAACTGACATGCGGATAGACATTTTTAAAGAAAAACTTACTGATGCTAGGCATGAGTTACCTTTCACAAGTGATAAATGCCTTAAAATAACTTTTTTAAAGAGTGACAAGAGCAATGGCATAAATTGTTTCAGCATATAGGGCTACGTCGACGTTGTGTGGCAACATTAGAAACATCTAAGCTGCTAAACCAGTCGCATAGACAACAATGAAAAATGTTGAAGTGTAACAAAAAATGCCTGAAGATGGGTTTCTAGGGGGGGGGGTTTGGGGGTGGGGGAGGGGGGTTTGGAGTGGGGGAGGGGGGGTTTGGAGTGGTTTGAGGTAAATGTGAAGATCCCATAACTCAGTCAAAATTCAACCAGAGCTCCCAGCGTGTGAGAGAGAGCTCCCAGTGTGTGAGAGAGCTCTCAGTGTGTGAGAGAGCTCCCAGTGTGTGAGAGAGCTCCCAGTGTGTGAGAGAACTCCCAGTGTGTGAGCAGCCTTTGGTTTGTGGAGAGAAAACATATTTTTGAGTCACAAACTCAGTTGTTGTTTGGTGAATCATTTAGAAACTCATTTCGAATGTTGTACGGTGATGACAATTTCACACTATTGTTCAATGCAATCTTACATTTAACCATAGTATTCTAATATGTGGGTAATTTCTTATGCACCATTTATCATACACATTTTAGAAGTCGGGCAACAATAACTAAAACAGCCAAATTAATACTGCTTGGCTCAAATGAAAACAAAGCAGTCGTGTTTAAAATTGGCTTACTGGAAAAAAAAAAAATAATCACATGCGTACACTACCATGTAAAATTAATGACAATTTAATATATTGAAAATGTCATATTCATGTGCTCCCCCCCCCCCCCCACCACCTTTTTTTTTTTTTTTAAAAAACAAAAAAAATGTGTGTGATAAAATTGTATTTCAGATCAAGTGAACATATCACTTACAAGTTCAGTAATATAAAATGGAAAGAAATAACATTAGGGCTAGGGTTATTGTGAATTTTGAGGTTAAAATGTTCAAAAAATGTATTTAAAAAAAATCAATCATATATATATCATGCCAAAATATTCTAGCAGAAAAAAAAAAGTAATTATCATCTCTTAATATAAGTTTCCAGATATCTTTACCACAATTATTGAAAGGTTAGTAATATTTTTTTGGGAAATATTCTTTCCCTCAAATGAGAAAGTTTTGTCTAATGCTAGAAGTTACTTATTGCAAGTCTCAACATGCACATTTAGGAGTCACATAGATTACTTTCAATGGAGCAATAAAATTTTGGCATTAGCACAATTGAATGATCCTTCAAGTCCTACGATCCATATTTCACAGAGGACCTGTAACCCTCAATCAACAGAGGACCTTTAACCCTCAATCAACAGAGAACCCTTAACCACCAGTCAAACAGAGTACCATCAACCCTCAATCAAGTGAGGACTGTCAGCCCTCAATCAAGCGAGTACCATCAACCATCAATCAAGTGAGGACCATCAAACCTAATGAAACCAGGGCCACTAGCCCTCATTCAATCCAGCATTTAATGTGTCATGCAGATCACTGTGATGAAATTTATACAACAGTATCACCGACAACATGGGACCTGAGATTAAAAAAACACCAAAATCCCCACCCTGCACACGCTACCAAGTGTTGACTCACTGACACCATGTGGAGTATTATACAATGAGAAGAAAGAGGAACAAATAAAACAGCATGACGTTCCTTGCTGTCTATTTACATTGAACTTTTGAAGTATCAAATAAAATACACTTTGGTTTACACCAGTCAACATTAAATACATCATAATTTGTCATCGGTCCCTGAGCTTAAAAATAGGTCAAAATTGTTCAAAGCCAGAACTCTCAACACCTGCTCAACTTTGTCGCTATTGTCATACTGTCATAGCCAAATGATAATGGCTTTATTACAAAGCTCATATGTTGTTTTTTTTTAAAAATAAAATAAAAATGGAAAAATGTAGGAAAAAACCCCCCAGCTTTTCTGTTCAGTATATCAGTTCAATAACAAAAAAATACCATGAACAATTATTCACAAGAAATAAGCTCACCGCCCAGGACAAGTCAATACCGACACAAGTTTCTTTTTAACCATTTGGCAAAATGTTTGCACGGTTAACCTGGACCGACCATTACTGTTGAACTGTACATTAACAGATTTCATATTATTTTTTGCAGTGCTCTGCCCCGTTCCCTTTAACTACCCAGAGGGTGCCGACAAGACCTTGTGACCTATTTCACGAAACATTTGCAATTTTAAGCACAGTTGTATGTTTACACATAACTGAACTGTTCAACAAGCTCTTCCTGAATACTTCTCACAAAATGTAAGATGACAAGAGTAGGATCAACTTGTCCCCTTTAAAATGAAATAAAATTGCCATTTATTTTGTATGGGGGGGTAAATGAAATGGAGACTACCAAACGCAGTCATTGCTGCAGTCATTGCTTAACAGCGATTCCCAAAGTCAGGATGGTGCTGCATAACTAGGGGTTGTTATACATTTCCACACTTAAACATCAAACTATTAGGATAATAAGTGTTACGCATTTAGACATAGTTCTATTTTAAAATGACATGACTTACGTGTTGTTTGAAAATTATAAAAATTATAACTAGCATCGCATTTAGAACTGAATGAAGAAGAAAGAAACTGTTTTCCATTGGGAATGATCACGCCTCTGGGCAAATGCATTTTCAGATAAAGAATCAGCAAAGATAAATAATACTCCTTTTAAAAAAAATTAGCTCAGTGTTCATAGTAGGGACAACTCCACACCTTGCTAGTTACCGGTTAGGAGATAAAGGTTATTAAAATAGATTTTCGAGATGGTGATGATGAAATACATAGAGATTATAAAATATGTTAACAAAATATTAGTATTTTTTTTTTAAGCTGTCAGTCTCATTATGGCTTGTAAACCATTTTAAAGCAGATTTTTAAATTCACAAATTCAGCAAACATTGATCTGCAGTCCATAGAAAGGAACTAATTATCATTTACAGTGAAAATTGTTCATAACTTTGTAGTCCACATTTAGAAACCAGTGCGAGAAAAAAAAAATCAAATGGACTGTCAGGCTTTTCTGGTTAAAAGCAAACATTTTGGAATATTTTCTATGTACAAGATTAAAATTCTCTCTCATCATGTGTATTTTAAGATAAAGCTCTTCCATTTGTCAGAATATAATTTCATTAATCAAATTACAGGCAATGATTTAAACAAGCAAGAGATGAACATAACATTTTGAGGAGCATAAAAAAAAAAAATGAAATGATGCACACTGACACACACAAAAAACCATCAGCGACATGGTCACATCTTCATGATCTTAAATTTGCTGCCCTGTTTTAATTTAAGGAATAATGACTTGAATCATTGTAAAACAAAGTAGGACAATTAAAAATATGAAACATAAAAGACACAAGTGCATGCAATCTTAAAAAAAAAACTAAAAAAAATACAACAACATCATATCAGAATTAATAAAGATTTAAAAGTTCTCATGAAGTTTATGGGTAAGGGATCAGTGAAGAGTTTTTGTACAATATCATTTAAAAGGGATGAAACCGTTTCATCAATAACACCATCATGAAACAAGTAAACCACAGTCTTTAACATACTACTGGGCGGTACTCCACTGAATGAAATGAGCATGTAACAAATAAACCGCAGTCTTTAACATCCTACTGGGCAGGTACTCCACTGAATGAAATGAGCTTGTAACAAGTAAACCACAGTCTTTAACATCCTACTGAGCAGGTACTCCACTGTATGAAATGAGCAAGTAACAACTGCTGGAAACTATGCCTGGGCATGAAGTGGAATAACAAATTTGGAGCCAAAGGGTGACACATAGGTGATGCCAGATTTCTTGAATATGGAAGAAGGAATACTGAGATCACACAAATACAAGCTGCCACAAGTTGGTGCAATCTGGCACAGAGGTAATACTTTACATAAGCTCCATCTGTAGATTAGAAAAGATTAAATTTTTTTAATAGTAATTTCCTTGAGATACAATATCTCTCAGAAAGATCAAGGAAAAAGGCTGTATTAATAACTATTGCATGCACTTTATTTCATCCTTATTTTGATTCAGTGGAAAGACTTAGTCTAGTCGACTTTCCACATCACGTTTGCTGCACCTGCTTTTCTACCCATTGCATGATCTAAGGATTTCTTCTGAGTGGTCAACCAGTGCAGGTTGTCACCAGAACATTGTGTTACCAAAGCAGCTTGCCACCACAGTAAATACTGCACTAATAGAATTTTAGCACTAACATTCAACCCCGTTTACACACATGAGTGGTGCCATTTAATCTTCGTAAGCTTCATCAGAGTCTAACCCTCTTCTGCTCTTTAGACTCACTTTGCCGGGATGCCTGGCCCAGGGGCTGGTGGATCAAGTGCCAGGACCTGTGCCCTAATGTCACCACTTTTCATCCAGGCAGCCACACTCTCGTACCACTGTTGCTGGGTAAGTGAAGGGTCGGTGGTTGAGTCCAGTGCAGTGACTATCAAATCTATGGTATCAGGGAGACCTGAAACAGTTTATAGAGCACACATCAATTAAATGGAAGAGGTAAAACAGTCTTCATATTAGAGCAGTGGTACTCAACCTTTCTAATGCCGTGACCCCTTAATACAGTTCCTCATGTTGTGGCGACCGCCAACCACAAAGTTATTTTTGTTGCTACTCCATAACTGTAGAGAAAATGTATTTTCTGACGGTCCTAGGTGACCCCTGTGAGGGGGTCAAATGGGGTCGTTCGACCCCCCCAAAGGGCTCACGACCCACAGGTTGAGAACCGCTGTACTAGATGTTTAGGAAAAGTGCATATGTTTAGTAACTTAAAATTTCATTTCAAATTGGAAGAGACAAAAAACACATAGACATTGACACTGGCAATTGAGTTCTCTTTTTTTTTAAAAACTTCATTAAAAATTTAAACCCAATCAAATGAAAAGTCAACTGCACACACCTTTGACAGTATGGGTCAGTTTGCTCCCAGACAACCTGTACAGCTCCAGCTCCTGCGTCAGGATGGGGGGCAGTGGGGCGGCACTTGGCATGAGCAGAGAGACCTGGACCCCGTGGGAGGACAGAATTCGTGCGCAGCACACGCCGAGCGCCCCGTGCTCATGGGGTCCACACAAGATGACCACAACCGGCATCTGGTGATTGTTCTTTGGGTGGATCCTGATAACAACAAAGATCCCATTTAGAAATGGACCTAATGTAACCAAATGTATCTCATACTCACCCTGGCCTCATAAAATAAGCGATAAATGTTATAAATATACAGATCTAATGATGCTTGAAAAAAAGATGGAGCTTAAAAAAAAAGCTGGTGATAACCAGATACATTTTTAATGCAGTTATTATTGAAAAGGAGAAATAATTTAGGGCGCATCAAGTATTTTTTGATAAGGGAAACACGTATTAGTGAGAAACTAATAAATGTGGGTTTTGCTTCCAAAATGTGATCAAATAAGTAAAAATTTACCTGTGGCTGCCTCCTATCAAATGAATCACCATTTCACTAGCTGCCCTTCCAAATGCCTCTAGCTGCCTTGTGTAGGTTAGACCACACAGTGATGCTGCCTCACATAGTTTATCTCTAAGTTCAAGACTTATAGAAGGAACCACCAACCCTGTATCTGTTGGCACAGGGGTACAAAACAATACAATTTGTAGCACTTTTTAACCTACAATTTTTTTTTGTTTATTGCTATACCCAAACCCACTTTAATGCTCATGAATAATGAAGCTCCCCTATTGTAACAAAAAAAACCCACAACAAACCCTATTGCACAAACTATTACACAAAACACAAGTACATTTGCCACATACCTGCCTTAAAAACACATCACTCACTTTTATCACTAACTTTTTTTTTAAAGCATTCTTTTTGTTAGATGAAGTCAAACAAAATGTATGCCACAAAATCAATACAACATGGAACAGTAACTGTTTGCAAATTGATACCACTCTAATCTCACCTGTATAATATAGCTCTGACTTTGGTCCTGGCACCTGAATCTCTTGTCTCATAACAGGGACATTGCTCTCCCCAGGCTGTAAAATGTTTTCATCATGGCGATATTTTTGTTCACTGGGGTCAGGGTCCAGACTGAGTTCAGGGAAACCGCTCTCGATTTCCTGGAAGACCTCTTTTTTATTGAACAGGGCCAAATTAGATTCAAAATCAAATTCATGCAAAAATGAGTCTGTTGGTGCACTGAAGCACTCACTGTTCCGAGAATTGGCTCCCCGTTTAACCCTCTCCATCTTCCGGGATGCCGACGGCTTCCTCCCTTGATCACCACAATAATCAGACTGATATTTAGGTCCCCCATTGCTTCCTGTCAATATTCACATTTTTTAATATAAACATATGCATCTCAATTAGTTCATAAATATATTCAATGGACACCTTCTCATTCCAGACAAGTGCAATAGCAAGCATACAGTAATAGTAAACTTATACTGATATGAATGTTTCTACCTTTCTAAATAATGATCTAAAAAGACAGAAAGCTCAAACACTTTTTAAAAAAATTTAACAATTGAATTCCAAAAGTTGCACATTGATAGTATGACTCTAAAACATCACCTTCTAGACCAGTGGTTCTCAACCTTCCTAATGCTGCGACCCTCTAATACAGTTCCTCATGTTGTGGTGACCCCCCCAACCACAAAATATTTTCGTTGCTGCTTCATAACTGTAGAGTATATTTGTTTTCCAAGTCTTAGGCGACCCATGTGAAAGGATCCTTTAACCCCCAGGTTGAGAACCGCTGTTCTAGACACAATTTCTCCAGGTTCCACATATCCCAGTGTACTTGTATTTAGTTTTTAAAATGTAAAAAAATTTTTATCGATTCAAAGTTTGGCAGACAGTTGAATTATATATTTTGAAATCTCTCTTGTGAAAATGTATAAACGAAGTTAGAATTAACATTGTGACCTAATAAAACTGATCCACAATTAACTGTAAGTACATATGTCTAGATTTTTTTACTAACATTCGTATTAGCTGGTTGGCTTTGACTAAGTTGGTAAAAGCATCTTTCAGCACAAATTAAAAAAAAAATTTAAAAAAACATTTTACATGTATCACAGGCCAAGTTGGTTCAATCATTTAAAAGAATTAAAAAATTATTGTTTTTAAGTAGAAGGTCTTAAGTGGACCAAAATGGTCAAATCAAAGCTCATCTTTAAGAGGTGAAAAAAGAAATTGTTCACAAATATGTTAAAACTCATAAGTTTATCTTTAGGACTGGATGATACATACCCTGTCCATTTCCCTGTGCATGCTCCACTACTTCTTGTATCGAAGCCTCCCTGTTGGCACTTTTGCTTATCCTTGGCCGTGTCCCATTCACCCCTACATCATTTAACTTTGAGGGGCTGTCGGGGGGCGAGAGCTTCCGTCGACAGCTGCTCTTCCCTTGGTTGTTACTTCCATTACTAACACCCCCTGACGCAGGCGGGGCAGCACTCTGGAAGCCCGTACGGGCTTTTGAGGCAGCTTTGATAATTTTTACGGGCGAAGAACAGATGGGTTTAGTCACTTCGTCTATTTCTTTGGTCATTTTTGATGGAGTAGCTTTTCTGGTAATGATTTCTTTAGCCTCATGTGATGCATGAATAATTTTGATGTCAAGAATTGCAGTTGAACTGAAAGTAAAGAAATTTGGCGCAATTTATTTTTTAAATCTTATTTCAATTAATTAATATAATACAGAAGCCAATGCAATTCAAAAGGAAATACTTGCCACATTTTCATAATGAATAATTTCAGAGGTAAATATTAATTTAAAGGTGGACAGACCTTAAGTTCACTTCAGACTGATCACAACGAAGACCATTATGAAATGCATGAGTAATAGTCAGGGTGTTCATGATAGGATCAATTTTCTTGACATGCCCCTGGTAAGTGCCCAAGGGTCCACAATCAATGGATACCATAGAGCCAATAAAGCTGTTGGGCTCAGATTCTGGTGGCATCATTTGAATCTGCTGAAAGAAATAATAGTGTAAAACTCTTTTGCCAAAGTTCACATGCTGCAAAGAGTTTAAAAAAAGAAAATGTAAATACTTGACTTGTTATAATATTAAATACAGTAGAAGCCAATCTTATTAAGAGTGATTATAGGAAATATTTGCGACAGTTTTGTAGATTGAAAAAGGTTGGAAAAGGGGGCGGGGGGGGGGGGGGGGGTATAAAAGGTGCATAGAACACAAATTTTAAAACTGAAAAAACAATAGCATGAGGCTACTTTTTTCTAACAATAGGCTTATTGAAAAGTTCTAGGATTACATTTGAATTGTTTATTAATAAAAGATGATCGAGTACAGAGTTAATTAGTAAAAAATATGAACAAGCATACAAGAATGTCCCCAGAGGAAAAAAAATGCCAAATTTATATGAGATATCATAGTATGGTATCTAATATTGAATTGAGTATTAAGGCTGTTATTGCAAAGAGATGTTAGATCTAAGGCAGAGATTAGGGCAAAACATGACATAAAGAATGCAGTTATAATGAAGAAAAGAGGCAATAACATTTTGTTCATTATAAAGAAAAACTTTTCAAATCTTAGTTCTTTTGTAGAATTAATCACTTGTCTCTCTGGTACTTATAAACCAGTACTCACTAGAGCAATACATTTTATGTGGCATTAGATATGTGCCGTGAACAGGTGCATTCATAGTGGTCCTGGCACATACACTTTATTATGCATTACAAAAGAGCTTAATGATTTATAAAATGCTCTAGTTTTAATAACTTTTTTTAGGCCTCCTTACTTAGACTTAGAATAACCTATTTTCAATCAAGTAGGCGTAGGTCTATAACTATAAGGGAAGCGTTATACGCAGTCGACTGTGCATAACCCTCAGAGTTATTCCCAGCCAGCTGCATATAACATAGAGCACTATACGCAGTCGGCTGGAAATTTAGCCGAATATGGTTTACTACCACTGGTCTACGAATTACAACACAAAAAAGAATTACACGGAATTAGTTGAATTATGGGCTGTATTGAACTATAATTTTTTTAAATTTTAATTTATTTAAACATAAATATTAATTGAAATAATTTTTAATAATAGTGTTATTATTATTACTTTTATCTTATATTCTAAGAAGATAATTACAATTACGTCCTATGGCATATCAGTGGTTTTAGTCTAAGTCTAGTTCTGTATTCTGATTAGGTTTTTAAATGGTGCTTTGCTGTTGTTTTTACTGACTAGTCCAAGCAACACATTCCAATTTTACTCTTATAATTATTAAGATATATATTTTACCATTTTGTGTTGTTTACTTTATGCTTTTATATGAGATTATACTATTTATATGGTTCACATCTGAAAACTCACATATTTTATTTGTGGTACCAAAGAAATCAAGATCAATTTTACGTTGTGAAAACCATGAGGCCATTTGGAATTAGGGCATGTGATCTATTTATATGATCAGGGCATAGGCATAAGGAAGGGAAAGTACATGCTACTGCTCGCATGAAGAATAAAACATATTCTATTACATTAAGTATATAATTAGTCTATAGGCCTAGTAGCATTCACATATTTAGTCTATCTGCATCAGATGTGGTCATTAATATGCACTTATTAGCATATTTTCTATTATTGGATTCAATTGAGAGTCACAGTGTTCTTACTCTGAAATCATATATTGGTATGTGTAAAATGTTTTCATGTATACTAAAAGTATATATAGGTAGTCCACACAGAAATTTTATTTGTTTATGTTTCTCAGAACTCTGAGTATTCTTAGCTGTAGGCGGCTTCTTCATTAAAATAATTCAACAAACCAACAAGCTTCTGCAAAATGAACATTTGATAAAAAATATATCAAATTTAGAATTTTCCTGCCTAATGTATATAAAAATAATCAAATTAGTATTTTTCCACCTTGGTCAGTTTCCTATAACTTAAACAAACCATATGAACCCCATTGACAGTCCTAACTTTAACAAATCATCTGTACCCCACTGACAGTTTAACAATACTGTTGCTATCCTATAGGATACTACATTGCAGAGTTAAGTGGTTATTTTTTGTTTTTACTGTTTGATTTGTTTGCTGAAGAAGGCTTCTTGACGACACGTTCATTGTTGTGTCCTTTTCTTCAGGTTTCCCTTTACTTTGTTTCCTTTTACCTAACCTGATTGCAGTCTCTCCCCTTTATCACCTTTTTAAATATTACCAGCACTTATTGAGAGTGTCCAAGATGACTACACAAGTGTTTTGATGTCAGCAATTAAATATTTGCCAAAAATTGAATAACAAATTTAATAATGTTTATTTACATTATCATAAACAGTATATACATCATACATGCAAGCTTATGAATGGTGCAAAAATAAACAGTACACACAAAACAAGCAAACAATAGTTCAATATGTTAAAAATATTTAGAAACAATATGGTAATGCTAAAATTTAAAATTAAAAACAATAACATTAAATCATTAAACACTATATATTCATATCTCTTAAAAGCAAATGAGCACCAAAAAAAAAACTAGTAAAGCTTAATTACTGTCAATGAATCCAAACAATATTTACAGAAAAAATAAATATAGCAAAAGAAGCTACTGAGCCTGAGCACCTCGAACAAAACTATTTACAAATTTGTGCTTTCAAATGTCACGTGAACAACCGAATATGGAACTCACGTGACCAGCCGACTGCGGATAATGCCGAGCGTTATATGCAGCCGACTGTGTATAATCAAATAATCACTTCGTAACTATGAATTATTGTACTAAAATTATAGTTAATACTAAATATTACCTTGACTTTGACTAAAAGTGAAATAGCTGGAATTCAATCTTGAGTTAAAGTGAAAATCCTTTTGCAGGCTTTTTCTACATCAAAATCTTCAAAAGCTTTGGCTTCAATGAAATCAATATTGAATTACTATTTAATTTCACTTGGATAATTATGGCTATGCTGATATGGCCTATAATAACTATGATTACTATGAATGTACAAGACACAAATATTACTTTTAAGTCTTCCTTCTTTTTTTATTCAATAATAAAAAGAAAAGGATTATGATCCAAAATGTCAGTGTGTGTAACTTTCCTATGGCCCAGAGTCAGACAGAGTCCAAACCCAAAGCCAAAACAAACACAGAACTGCAAGCAGCTAACACTAACAAACAGTTCAGTAACACTTTCTGAGTTTCTTAATTTCTTCCTCGATTCGGAAATTGTCTGGGTTGGTGATTTTCTGTCTATTCTTCCCCGAGTTGAAACAGTTCAAAACATTCTTAATAGATTAAATAAGCCTCTAAAATAAACATAAATTTTTAAGTGCTACCTAAATTTCTATTTTTATAACATTGTGTGCGTTAAATTTCATTTGATATTGCAATATCTTTGTGCTTAGCTAACGCAGGAAAACAAAACAAATCTAACCGGAAGAAGCAGAAAGTGCAAAAATCAATTATGCAGCTTTATTTTTAACACACGAATTAAAGTAATAATTTGCAAAACGTTTTTGACTAACAGACAAAATTGGTATCATATTTTCACTGCATTCGTAAAAATTTACTAACTGAATTTTATACAAAACTAAATAAATTAGTTGTTCAGGTTATAAACAGAAATGACATTACAATAGCTCTTTAGGGGGGAAAACTGTATTAATAATAATAAAAAAGAGAGTACTGGCTTCTCTCCCCATTCAAGCAAGAATGTAAAGCAAGACAATTCCAAATCTTTAAATTATGGCAAAATTATCATTATGGTAGCGTCAAATGAAATTCAATTTCCCATCAACTTAAATGATGTTATCGAGAGAGCGAACTAAATAATCGGGTCTGATCACTCATTAAATGTAGCCCCAAATAAGATGAAGCTGGTACAATCCATTTTTAAAAATGTCTTCCGTTATTTTAATAACCCCCCCCCCCCCCCCCCCCAACAACACACACCACTATTTAAAAAAAAAAATATTTTACACATGTTAAGCAGTCCATTAGATTCTTGTCAATATTTTGTGTTCTTCACATTTATTCTCAAGCTTTATTGATGTGTTCGAAAACTTGTGCAGGGAAGAAAAACGACGAAGAAGGCCTTGCGTCCCGGGACACCGTAAACAAAATTATGCCTACTTGGAGAAGGCTGGTCAGGATACTAACGACCCCTGGCCAAAATTGCTAACAGTTTTGGGATAACAACCAATGTTATACATTTTTTTGCAAATACATTTCACAAAGACAAAACAAAACAATGAGCCACACAAATAACTCTTTTTGAAAAAAAAAAAACGAATAAAAACGTAGTTTCCATTTCACACCCACATCACACTGAACGTGCTTTTTCTTTTATAAGTTTAGTAATTAATTCAACACATAATGATACCTAGGCATGTTCATATGACATAACTGGCAAGCCATCTATTTTTTGATGTTGTTTTTGTCAGCATCGTAGAGCTTACGTTTGATTGCGGTTATAATGAAGAAAAGGGGCAATAACATTTTGTTCATTATAAAAAAAACAACTTTTCAAATCTTTGTTCTTTTGTAGAATTTAATTACTTCTTTCTCTGGTACCTCTAAACCAGTACTCACTAGAGCAATAAATTGTATGTGGCATTAGATATGTGCCATGAACAGGTGCATTCATAGTGATCCTGGCACATACACTTTATAAACTTTATTATGCACATCAAAAAAGCTTAATGATTTATAAAATGCTATAATTTTATAAGTTAGATCATGTTTGGAAACATTTTCAAAATAATGAATTTTAGAATTTTATTACAGCAGATTCTGTTAATACTAATAGTAAAAGTGACACTTTCATTTTCTTATTTAAATTCAAATTTGTTGTGAATATGAGACTAGGTGGAGGATAACTATCCACTTTTAGACTTGGTCCCAGTTTCAAATCCAATGTCAAAATATCGGGGAAAATAGCGAGTAATATTTAGGCCTAGAGACCTTATAGTTTCGAATAAAAAGCATCATTAGGGGAGTGTGGACAAAATCTTTTTTTTTTAAAATGCAAATTCAAGTGTTGGCTCGAGAAGGTTTCTTTAACTAGTTGCAGTTAAATACCAGCCTCTATTAATGCAATAATACTGTATTAAATAGAAGAGCATAGAGCCAACAGAGGGGGTTACTTTTCTGATCAAGTTTTAACTAGAGCGGGTTGCAATCAGAGCGGGGGTGTCTCCTGGGCAGAGTGTCACCAGAACAGGGCGTTGCTTGAGGACGGAGACCTGGAGAGTGTGTGGGGGGGGGGGGGAGAGACACCATGAGTTAACTGCCGGTTAACCCATACTCAACAAGATTCTTTTAAAGCTACTCATTCTGACACTAGTGATAGGTCAAAATTTATTTTAACTTTTCATCCCCATAACCTTAAAGCTCGTTCTCTGGTTCTAAAAAACCGCCCAATTCTCAAGGCAGACCCTGTAACCAATGAGGTTTTCAGAAAACCACCTCTTTTCGCTTTCCGGAGGGACATGAGCCTTAGGGACATGCTAGTTAGAAGCCACCTCCCGTCTATTCAGGCACATAAAGGCACCAAAAGTTGCAATCGTAGCCGATGTAACACATGTCCCTACGTGATTCAAGTTGATAAGATCATTTTCCCTCTGGAAATATTCAAAATAAAGGATGGTTTTACCTGCACAAGTTGCAACGTGATTTACACCATCCTTTGTAAAAAGTGTGGTAAATTATACGTAGGAGATACAGGTCGTCGCCTGGGAGACCGATTTAGAGAACACCTCAATAATATAAATAAACAGGCTCTCTGTCCGGTCTCCAAACATTTCAATAGTACCAACCATGATTGCATTTTGGACATCGCAGTTACTGGTATACTGTATACTAGTAACACAAAGGATAGGATCCATATGGAGAATAAATTAATATCAAGATTTGGCACGTTAACTCTATACGGGATAAACCAAATCTACAATTTTACGTAACTGCGATGTCTTTTTTCCTGATTGGGCTTTTAAATTTTACTTCAAGTCACTTCCTTTTCATTCTTCTTTTTTCTTTACCTTGTTTCTGTCTGGTTTTCTATTTTTTTAGGTAGGATTTATCTCGCTATATATATATTATGTAAATTTGATTAATACTTATTTGTATGTCATGTACTGATGGAGGCAAGTGCCGAACCGTTCAATTATTTCTAATGTAAAATTATTATTAAAGCTCAATATATATTGTTATATCGACACAGATTGTTCGTGTCTATTTAATCTATTTTAAAGCTTTATCGCAGTCCAACACTTTTATCATGTGTGAAAGCAACCCTAGTGATGCCACTGAAAGTGTGAGGATTCTTTTAGGCAATGGAAATATTCGGGACGTAATTTTAAGTCTTTGTTGTGTTATGAATTTAAGAAACTTCTTATAGCTGCATGGACTTTGGGAATTCATCAAGATAATCGATTTAAGTTCGCAACACAGATCTTCAGCATCACTATATTTGTTTTCATTGAATCTTCAGCAGATTTGCTTTTTAATACAGTATTTATCAACTAAGAAGCCAAACAAGAAAATTTAAATGACCTGGGACTTCGCTCAGCAATTGTGATATGGCCATATTTATCAAACAGCGAAAAGGAATTTTACTTTGAACACCTTCATTGGATCTTGTGGTACACCTTTTCAGGCCTAATGCTCAAAGTGCTAAGTCTTATAATACTACGCCCCCCCCAACCCACCCAACCCCATTAAAAAAGGCAGTTTGTATGAATATGTGATTGCTCTTAAGGGTCATTACGGTGCGACTCTGGGGTCATTATTGCTCTGCTCTGAGTTCATTATCGCGCCCACCTTGAGGTGTGCGCCGTAGGCTGCTGATCTAGGTCGCCTTACGTTAACGCCGACCGTGCGTCTCTGTGCCTGCCAGCATTTTTGGGTACATGATATTGTGCGAGCTCGCATGTCATAAATTTGGGTTTAGGTTGTGTACGACTCCTGCAGCGTTACAAACAATAACGAGTGACGTGTAGACATGTATCAAAGCTATCACACCCAATAATAACAAAATTGAACTTACCAAGTCGGATACATACATAATGTTATATGAGTGTGTTAGAGGGCATTCAACGATACGTAGCTCTACCATAAAGCAAGAGTTCATGAAATATATTTTTAAAAAAATATTTAAAAAATTACCAAGGGGGGAAAAACCCCATCCCTAGTCCACACAAAGAAGATCGATATTTTTTGCCACTCATCGATTCCGAATATTGACAATCTATCACAATCGATCCTGCGTTGTCTCAGAAGTACAACGATAAACCTATTATCGCACCGTAAGACTCGGGGGGGGGGGGGGGGGGGTTCGTGCAATCATTAAAACCAACTACGAATCTAAGAATGTTCTATTTGGTGTGAGGCCCCCAATAATAAAAAAAAAGTAAGGAAATTTAATTTTGAACATGGGTCATTGCAAGTTTTAATCTTTACACAGAGTCACGCTTGTTGGAGAAACTTTACAACATATGTTCTTAACTTGTGGTCCATGGACCCCTTGTTGAAAAAGAAAGGGGGGTGGGGTCCGTGAGCTGCATATCCATTGCAATTTTATTATATGCATTTAAATAATCTTCTTTTCTATAAGAATCATAAGAAGTGTTCAGCAGATTTCATCTGACAAGCTAACGGGTTAAGAAATATTGCTTTAGAATTCATTGTTGCCAGTCGTGTGTCTTTTGAACTTTATGTGAACATATCTGTTTAAGGATTTCAAGTTCCCCAAATTAATACATTAAAACGTGTGTTTTAAAACAATTTTATAACAAGATTCTTTAAAAAATAAAAATTTTACATTAAATCATTGACTGTTCAAAACTCAGCTGCTAGGTTAGTTCTAAACGCAAAGAAACACGATCACGTCACTCCACTACTTCACTCACTTCATTGGCTCCCTTTACAGACACGCATTGATTACAAGCTGTCTGTTCTCTGTTATAACCTTTTCTCTGGCTCCTGCCTTTCCTATCTTACTGAACTTCTTACCGCCTATTCACCCCTTCGAAAGTTTCGTTTCTCCGCAGACACGCGTACTCTGTTCACAGAACACGCACTAAAACATATGGTGAACGATCTTTCTCTTTCTGTGCCCCAAAACAATGGAATTCTCTCCCATTACACATCCGCAATATAACGACCATCACAGCCCTTCAAAACGGCCCATAAAAAAGATCAAGCTCTTTAAACTGAACTATACCGACTCATTCTCACCCCATCTGACTGATAAACAACGCTCAATTCTGATGGATGCTGTCCATGGCTATATTATAAAACCAACTTAATAATAATAATAATAATAATACTTGTCGTTTGTTGAATGTTTAAGTTGCGCAATGGACACATGATGCATTTATTTGCCTGTGATCTAAAATAGAATCTTAATTTAGCTAGACATAATTGAAACATTTTCATTTTTATATTTTAAAACTTTGCACTTTGTATGCAAACAATTTCTTTTTTCAAAATTAAGAAGAGAAGACTAAGGGGCTGTCCATTAATTATGTCAACACATTTTTGACGATTTTTACCTCCCCCCTCCCCCTTGTCAACAACTTGTCACACTTCCAGAGACCCCCCCTATAAAATTACGTCAACATTTGATTACCCCCACCAACCCCCCCCCCCCCCCCCAAAATAAAAAAATAAAGATAAAATGGGGAAAAAAGCAATATTTTAAATAGACTAGTTTACAACTACAACCAAAAAAGTGAATAAAAGTAAAATGTTTAGGAAAAAAAGTTTAATAAATTTTAAATTATGAAATTAAATTTATTTTTTAAAAAAAGTAACATTGTTGACGTCAACTTTCCTTGACCTCCCCCCCCCTGCCCCTTATCAACAACTGTCAAAAATTTTCAGACCCCCCCCCCCCCTATTTTGTTGACATAATTAATGGACAGCCCCTTAAGCACCTGTGTGCATAAGATTTATTTCCGCGTTAAAGTAGAACCCCAAACCCCACCACGGAACCCCAACACTGAAGACACTTTATAAATATTTATTTTAACCACATAGATGAATTCTAAGGGGTTAATAATTAGTACCTGAGATGAACTTTAACAAATGTATACAAATGTAGGTCCTATAAATGGCCTCTGTGTTATTAATTATACAACCCTTAAAAATAAAGTGTTTTTTTCGCATAAATCCTTTATGATATGCTATATCTATCTATGGGGGCTGTCCTGAAAATCAGTGGCGTAGTGAGGGGGGGCAAGGGGGGCATCATGCCCCAGGCGCTACTCACAAAGGGGCGCCAAATGGTATATTTTACTATAATATTGTATGGTTTTCGAATGGGGGGGGGCGCTAAAAAGGTATTGGGGGGCGCTAAAAAGGTATTGTGCCCCGGGCGCGAGTTAAGCTCGCTACGCCACTGCTGAAAATTTGACAAAACATTCATACAAGTACAAGTAGCGCACTTTATAAGAATCCCAACTAGTGCCCCCCCCCCCCCCCCCGAACTGTATTAATATTCTAATAACCCACCCGCTTTTATTTTTTCATAACCTATTTCAGAAAAACAAAAACAAAAGAAAATATTATGCACCAAACGCACATACGATTTTTTTTTTTTAAAGTATCTAAGTTATCTGGAATTTTATTTCGTGAAATTAGATGCATCATATTTCCTTCTTCTTAAAAAAACAGAAATAACTGATTTTTGGGGGTTGAGGTTACGGGGTGGGGCTGAAAATTTGATGGAATGTTTTCTCATAGGCAACAAGTGTATGTGCCAAGTTTCTGCTCGATAGGTTGACTGGAAGTGGGTCAGTTAGCCTTACAAAAGATTTTGCCACACGTTTAGCCAGAAAGAAAGAAACACGCGAAAAGCCAACTTAAGAAAAAAGATTTTAAAACAAAATAACTTAAATTGTTTTCATTTGTTTATGACTAGTAACGAAATATTTAGTAGATATTTCCCCCCAATGATGTTCTAACTAGCTTCCCGAATGAATAAGATTTTTTAAAAATTTTAACTCTCTAAGGCAGCGGTTCTCAACCTGTGGGTTGCGACCCCTTATACAGTGGTCGCTTAAAACCATTTGAAAACACACATACTCAGCAATTATAAAGTATCAACCAAAATAATTTAGTGGTTGGGGGTCGCAACAACATGAGGAGCTGTATTAAAGGGTCGCGGCATTAGAAAGGTTGAGAACCACTGCTCTAAGGCCTATAGTAATTTTTCTTATTATATTGTTCCTTTAGCTAAGCAAAATTTAAGGTGGGCTGAGTACTCAAGCTTGCGAAAAAACTTTTTTAAATTAATTATATGTAACGGTGAATAACAAGTTAGGTTGTAGTCAAATGCATGTAGTTGACACATAAGCACTTAACTAAAAATATCAAATTTCATAATTTTCCAAAAAAATCATTTTTTTGGGGGGAGGGGGAGGGGGGGATTCTACCCAAAGTCATAATTTAAATTTAGATACACTCACAATTTAAATATTGTTTAAAAAAATATAAATAGATTTAGTAGGTAGGTCAATATTTTTATTGCCACTTAGCACGGAAAATGCAAAACCCATTTTTTATGAAATATATTTGAAATGATTAGCTACAAAAATTTTTTTTGAAAAATTCTTGCCGCTTTTGTAGACATTGAAATACTTGTACTAGAAAACAGCTGAATTGCGCCATTAAATAAATTCTCATGAAAGTTGCGTGCAGTGTTGTCTGGGCGTAAAAAAAAAAAGGTCAAGTCTCGCTTTTGAGTTGTCTTCATTTCGTTTAGGTCAACCTCTCTAATCAGAATACCATGTTAAACTTTATTTTTTTTAAAAAAAAAGGATTAGTAGTCAATTTTTGTTGCCCAAAGTCACAGTCGTGGACATGGTATTGCAGAATTCGTGTCACTTCCCTAAATTTTGTGTTGTGATCTCTCTTGTTTCCTTTTTTTTTCTTTTAGGATTGATAAAATTGTCTTCTCAAAATGTCTATACGCCCAGTTACAAAGCACATATTCTATGTATCTAAATATTTTGAATTACTGGTAGTTTTACCCCCTCTTTGTTGAGGTAATCGTTGTTAGGATGGTACAGCTGAGTTGCTGTTTTAGTTTAAAGACATAGTGTTTTTTCTCCCTATCGTATAATAGACGTTATAAAATCTGAGATGAAACGTACTTGTACCTGAAGACTTTACAATAGTCCACAATTACATACATATAACTAATTGTTTCTTCTTAAATAATTTACCCCTCCCTACTTTATTTGTTTGTTTGTTTTCTGTAGATGTCGTTTCTCAAAGATATCCTGAAGAACCTCTTTTTTTCGGTTTCACATTAACAAAAAAACAAATGCACTCTCTGTAGTGCAACACGCCCCTATCATGGGCCATATGTAAGCTGTGAATTCTGGTTCTGGTTCTGGTTCGGTACGTTGCTGCATCCATAAACTGGCATATGTGCAACGGTTGGGGAAGTGATGTTGCCAATCTAACGGCTCCTAGCAGATGCCAGCGCGGCCTTGAAGCTTTCGATCGTTGTCGAGTTCACGGCGGTATTGTCCAGGTTGTTCCAAGCGATTATGGTGCGTGGAAAGAATGATATTATAATGTAACGGTGAATAACAAGTTAGGTTGTAGTCAAATGCATGTAGTTGACACATAAGCACTTAATTATATTATTCCTGGGTTGTTTCAAACTTAGAATAAACTGATGTGGCATGCACCACGGCTCGCGTTACGTTAGGAAACACGTTCACCGCCGGCCCACCCATCATAGGCCCTTTACGGGGGTCTAGTTAGTGAGCAATAAAGACACACACACACTGTTATGAAAATCATTTCTGTTAATTTTTGATTTCATGCTTGAGTTTGACAATAATCAATCAAACAAACAAACAAGAACAAACGCATTCAGCGAAATGAGTCTATCCCTCCTAACACCCACCGACCCCCCCCCCCCCCCCAAAGAGTCTTTACATTAAACCAGTGGTTCTCAACCTTCCTAATGCCCGCGACAATTTAATACAGTTCCTCGTGTTGTGGCGACCCCCCAGCCACACAATTATTTTCGTCGCTACTCCACAACTGTAGAACATATGTGTTTTCAGATGGTCTTGGGCGACCAATGTGAAAGGGTCGCGCGACCCCCAAAGGTTAAGAACCGCTGCATTAAACAATAAATTAAATTGGCGATGAGATTTTTCTGAAAAGAAAAACGGACGTTTAAATAATTTCTTGTTTAAATGATCGAGGATGGATCGTTCAATTGTTAATTAAGTGCATTTTTTAAATTCATAATTATAATGGATTTAAAAAACTTTAAAAATAAAACGAAACAAAATGGATGCGATTTATCACTTAAGACAAAGGAAGCAATAAAGTAAGAAGATCTTCAAATTGAGGAGATGGCGGAACTGTGCCCAGTTTCGGAATGGAACCCCCCCCCCCACCCCCCCACAATCATATTTGTTGCTGGTGTTTTCTTCAAAATTATTGCAACAGTTTCCAATCGAAAGCACTCGACAAAATTGAAAAGTACATTTAATTAAAAATAAATAATTTAATTTTACAGAAAGATTTACTTAGAGATACAGAACAGAAAAAAAAAACAACTTGAAAAACATTGAAAATTGTAAAAAAAAAAAAAAAATCAGTTTGGGGATTTTACTTATATATTTGATGACATGATTCTTTTTTCAAAAAAAAGAATTGAATGGTGTCCTCTAGACCTGAATAACGGAAAGAAAATACTGTCCGGAGAAAAAAAAAAAAGAACATCTTTATCGTAATAGCTTGTCGTGAAAAATCGAGTTCATTGTTTTTATCTTTTTTTAAGCATAACACTAGTGATTTTGTTTTTCTGTATAAATAAAAAAAAAAAAAAGATTTATTTTGTGGCTTTAACAAATTTTTTTTTTTTTTCCTTTTAAAAAAAAAAATATTAACACATGGTCTCATCAATTAGCTTTAATTGCTTCATATTTTTCCTGTTCTGGATTATTTTTTTCCTTCTAAAATCTTATACTTTTACGAAAGTTGTTACTAACGCGAAATGAACAGAGAAATTAATTGCCGGCCCAAAATATTATTTTTTCAGTTATCACAATTTTAAAGACACGAGAATAGTCCTAAATGTGAAAACGGTCTGCTTATATTAGCGAACATAATTTTTTTAACAATTAAATTAGCTTGCTAAGCAGTCAGTACTCTTAGATAAACATTTTTTTTTGGGGGGGGGGGGGGGGGGGGGTCAATGTTGAGAACTTGTTAAATTTCCACCAAACGACCACAACATTCTCTTGTATGCATCATCATTGATTGGCATAGTTGAAAGTAATTACACACAGACAACACCTTCAATCCAATGTTGGAAAATAATGTTAGACTCATCCTCGGGAAAATCAATCGGCATAAAAGTTTTGAGAACCCTCAAGACTAGTTACTTAAAATTTTCTTTTTATACATCAATTCTGCACCATTAAAAAACAACAAGAAGTTGTCAATCATTTTAATCAAGGAATAAAACCGTCCACCAGGGCCTTCGTTTTCAGCCATTCCTTTGTGTACCAATCGCTAGAAGAATTTTTGTCTAAACTGCTATAATTAGCTATGCAAAAACTCGAGATGCCAAAATCCGGGTCATATTATGACACCAACTGCGCGGTTCTTCAAATTAATTATTCTAAGCTCTAACGACAAGCTAACACCGAGGCATCCGTCACACACCTAGGCATCCGTCATACACATTGGCATCCGTCATACACCTAGGCATCCATCATACACTGATAAAATCTGACAGCAAACATGGTGGTATGCGGCAGAATAAGAAGTTATTGACATCAATTTTTAACAAACCTACAAACATATAACGTGTAAACACCACCCCATATGAACTCCTCAAAAGTTATAGTTAACACTGTTAAAGTGAGGTCATAAGCCCTTGAAATTTTTTTTTGTTAAGCAAACCTTGAAAACTCCAGCACTACAATTCCTCATTTCTGTGATTTAGCGTTTGTTCAACGATCTCAGAAATTGTCCGATAAACGCATTTACGTCTCAACAAAAAAAACCCTTACGCCATAAACTCACCACTCCCTGACTTAAAGAGTAAACAACTACAACTAAGATCTATTGGTCAGTACCGGGAGATGCCTCTGATCAACGCGTATTTAACTCGACGTGAACTCGACGAGTGGCTCGAGTTTTAACGTGGCGAGCAACAAATCAAATTAAGTCCCTCCCGAAATCGCCCTGGCCATGGGCCACTTCCCATTTTTTTTCCTTGGTCTTATGGGACGGGATCGATACCCGTTCGATTTCGGGGCACGTGTCGTTTTGCAGAGATGTATATCTAGATTAACGTTCCTTGTACTCGTCTGCATACCTCGGGACACTCTGGCAGGGTGTAAAAGGCCACGCAGACTCTGCAATGTTTTCTTTCTCTTTATTTTGCCCCCCTCTCCCGATGTCATGTTTAAACACTGAGGCTTTCCTGTGGGTTTGGGGTTGTGTGTCTGGGGTTGGGGGGTAGGGAGTACGTCCCTTTATCGATTCCATTGTGACGAATTTCATTACAGAAAAGGCACTTAAAAGGCCAGTGTGTGACTAGGTTCTTTTGGTGGTTTAAATGGAGGAGGGAGCACAGTAAGAAGTGGGTGATATCGAATATAAACATTTGCCCACTCCAAATCTGTCTGCACGAATAAACTTCCGGACCGAAGTGGGCTACTTTAAAGAAAAAAATAAATATTTTGGAGAACAAGTAGCGAAGTACTATCTGAACATTTTTTAATTGGCTTAAACCGGGCTCTGCTTATTAATCTCCGATGTTTGGGTAATTAAGAATGATTAACTTTAAATAAGTATTTATTTAACAGCGCAAAATGCACATTATAAATGTCTATTTCAGAGGCCATTTAAAGGCGCATAGCTCTCAGAGGGCTTTCTTATAACTGTCAGAGTACGATTCCGTGAATCTTCGTGGGCAGTTTTATAGAATGTCTTGTCATCGGCTACAGGTCTGTGTGCCAAGTTTCAGCTGGATAGGTTGGCGGAAAGTGGGTTGATTAGCCGTTCGAATATTGTTGCCCAGTCGGAAAGACTCGAACAAAAGCCAAGTTAATATAAAGGATTAAAAAATTTACGGTAATTTTACATTTTAATTTTATTTATAATATATATATTTTCTGAGTGTATGTTTATTTTTATTTGACCAGGTTTTCTTACTCTAACACGATGTCATCTTCTTCAGCGTTGGCAGATTCGAATCTCAGACACGATACCACATCCAACATGCCTAGACTAGGTTTGATTGGTCAAACTGGTATCGGGAAAGAAAGTTAAAGACAACTACTTTTTTTTCCCCGCCACCCCAGGATGGTTACGTAGAGTAAGGACTTTACCGGGGAAAGGGTATCTGCAGACGACCGTAGGGGACAGTAGAATCCCCCCTCAATCCAGAGAATCCACCATGGGACAAAAAGCACCTTGACACTCCATTATCGCAAAGGCCTCGTATTATGAGATCATCAACGCACTTCGATTTGCCAAATAAAGGAAATGAGAAGTAGCTTCGCCCGTGAAAAGGTGCCAGCTGAACTGCTGGGCGCACACCCCTCCCTCTTCACCTTTGTTTGGTTCATCATCTCCCCCACGGGGTGATTAGTTTGGCTGGATGTGAAGAAGACACATATCTGCAGACGGTCGTAATGCGGACTTCGTGATCAACCTCGTCTTTTAGGGTTGACGCCGAGGTTAAAGTACTAAAGAGAGTAATGCACAGTTGATATATCATCGCAGCGGGAAAATAAATGTCTCCAAAGCCACCAGAGGGGAAAAAATCAACTTCTGAAAACAAACCAGAGTAAATACAAACATCAACATAAAAAAATATGTCATGTGTATTTTATAGCTCTTATTTACTTACTTATACCTTTTACTCCGTCTAGGGCATATGCCGTTTACAAGAATTTTCCATTCATCACGGTCCTGTGCTTTCCATTCCAATTGCTTCCAGGTGTAACCCATACTTTGTGCGTCTGCCTCTAGCTCACGCCTCCATGTATTCCTAGGCCCTCCCCTCTTTCTTTTTTCTTGTGGATTCCATGTTAGGGATTATCTGGTGATGTTATCTTGGAGTTTGTGCCGAGAGTGTGCCCTATCTACCTCCATATTTTCCCCATGATGCCTTCAACAATAGGCTCCTGGTATGTTCTTTCGAGTAAGTCTTTGTTGGTGATGGTGTTTGGCCATTTGATGTTCAGGATCTTTCTAAAACCAGTGTTTATGGTCTGTACTTTCTGCGTAATGCTCACTGTTTTCCTTCAAATTTCAGCTCCGTAGAGTCGCTCTGTTTTGACATTGCATTTAAAATTCTGACTTTGGTTTGCAGAGTCAGCTCCTTTGACTCCAATATTTTTTTTTAATAGCACAAGTGCTGACCTAACCTTTCCAATGTATTTTAAAGCTCTTTCACTGAAATATCTACAGTATTACATTTACATAATTAGAAGAAAAAAAAAAGTAAGTACATGATAAGTCAAACAGTGGGATCATAGACACGCGGTCAAAGAAAAAAAAGTATGTTACTTGATAACCCAAACCGATTCACTAATCCACAGAGAAAAGAACAGAAGGGAACATTTGCGTATGGCCTTGTTAACCCTTAGGGTATGCAATGACTGACTGGATTAGGAGACTTTGTAATGAAATCACTCGTGCCTCCCCCGCGACCTTATCTGTAACCGCGTAAGTGAGCTACAAAACATAACATACGGTTGTTAGACATTCCTTTTTCCTCAAAGATAGGTTAGGTTTACTACTTCTTGTTTTGTTCACTGCCAGTGCCCCATCATTCCTCATTCCCCCACCCCTTTATTTTGAATATCACTGTTACGCAGTGACGTAGCGAGCTTAACTCGCGCCAGGGGCACAATACCTTTTTAGCCCCCCCCCCCTATTCTATAACCATACAATATTATATGTAAAATATACCATTTCGCGCCCCTTTGTGAGTAGCGCCCAGGGCATGATGCCCCCTTGCCCCCCCCTCGCTACGCGACTGCTGTTACGTCCTGTTATCTGTATGGAGAAATTAATCTCTTATTTAAGTATATGGCTCGTTCTAAAACGGTACACAAACAAAAGACGATACCATATGTTAAATACAATAATAAAGAAAGCGATACCCAAACCAGGGTATAATTACAACTAATACATTTTTTATTAAGTTAATAACAAATTACAAAATCAAAAGGAAATAAAATTAAAGCTATCGACTTACAGTATAATGATTGGCTTGTACCGGTACAATGTTGAAGAAGATACAATGCTGTAAAAGGTACAACGATGAAAAGGAAAACTACACATACACATCAAGTGTTACTAAAGAATCTCTGTCTCGTAAAGCAACGCTCTATCGTAATAGCAATAATATCTCCCTCACTTCCTTCCTATCGCTCAATATATATATATATATAGCCTGTTTCAAAGACTTTTCTCGAACGGGCCTACACATTGTTTAACTTTCCTGATTTCTCTAGATTATTCCACAGAACTCTAATAATACAGGCTATAGATTTTTATTTAGTCGTAAACAAGGTCAGAGACTATGTTTTAGTTAGCCACATCCTAAAATGCGGTGTCGAGCTTGGGGTTCAGCTAGAGTTCATTCACGGGGAAAAATGACGTAAGCACGTCGTCTACCTAACAATCATCTTGAAACACCCACTCCATTTAGTGGTGTTGTTTTTTTTTTGTTCATCGCCATGGACATGGCCCGATTAGTTGATCATCATCATCAGCATCATCATCATCATCATGTCCCTTAGTCCTTGGACCGTTGGGGCGCCACGGATCACATGAAAACTACCCTTCTCCATTCCTCTCTGTCTTCTGCACTACGCACAGCACCGACTAGTTTTAGTGATCCCTAAAGTGAAACAACTGCTATTAAAGACGACGGTTGAGGACTTGGTAAATTTTTCCATGCAACATACCTGTTTAAAGAGAGGTGAAACGATGACGTATTGCTGGTTTCTTTCTTTTGTTTGTTCGGTGGATTTTTTAAATAAATCTCACTGCCCCCTTTTTCTTTTTACTGCGCGACATGCAATAAGATACAGATAACTACCGAACTTTTCTTTTCAATGACTGGGAACACGCAAGGCAAACTTAAATTCACACTTAACCATTCATACTTTTTTTTTTCTCCAAGGGTAAAGGAATATGTGTACAATTTAATGATAAATATAAGAATGGGGGGGGGGGGTCGAGACTGCGATCAGGTAGATGGAAATGTGTGAAACAAGGTATGGAAAAACCTGAAGAAAAAAATGAACACAAAAAAAAACAACAACAAAACAACATATTACCCTTACTGTACTCTCAGACACAAATTCTCCGGTACAACCTTTCGAATACAAATTCTCGGATACACAATTTCGGGTGCAACATCTCGGCTAAGTTTTTATTTTAAAAAAAATATTTTAGTCTTCGTTTGTTCGTCGAAGAAAGCGTCATGCCGATACGATATTTGTTTTTCGTTGCGTCTATCTTTTCAAGTTTTACCGTATCTCGTTTCACACATTTCCTTGTACAATTTAAGCTGACCTTCCACAAATATATCCATAATAGTTAGCTCAATGCATTGGGGGAAATAAGTATCATTGAGGCTTGCCTTCATTCAAAGAGATCCATTAAAGTTTTTTATCAATGGATAAAGGGATACATGTAAAATTGATGCTTGCCTTAAAGAAATTAAAAAAAATATATATATATTCATTACAGTTTCATGGATATCTTAAAGAACCCCGATCAAGAGAGGCAACTCCTGTGAGAATCTCCATCCAAGAGTTTTCTCTCCCCCTTCTCTGTGACGCGAGCCATGCCAAGGGACATGAAGGTGCCAGAACCGCGATGAACGGGTTAACACCGAGAGCTGGCGAGGTCGTTTAAGGAACAAGACAAGACACGACTCGCTCGCTGTTTGCCATCACTCATTCCGCCTGGAGTTCTGAGACAAGGGAACCCGAAATTGATGACAGCGGCCCTTGAGCAAGTAAGTCTTGCGTTGATAGATTGTAGAAATTTCCGCCCTTTCTTCTTCTCTTTTTTTCCCAAAGACAAAAAAAAAAAAAAAATTGAGCGGTAACGCATTGGGCAATTTTCTGACGAGGTGACGATCGAACACGCTTTATGAGATTTCTGCTTGACTTTACGTTTGTGTCTGTGATTTCGCACATGAAGGTCAGGTGTTTGTTTGCGTGATGCCAGGTAACGCATTAGTAAAAGGATTTTTCTTAACAAACATTTGCATTAATTTTTTTTCTTTTAAGTCTAGATAGAATCGAGGGTGTGTACATAGCTTTAAAAAGTTGTGTAATAGTAAATGCATGTAAATTAAAAACGTGAAAAAAAGTGTGTTTGGCTTAAATTACCCGAAAGAATGTCAGTTTGTTCTAGAGATCACCCAATAAAATGAAAGAAGTTGATTCTTCCTCTATCTGTTTACAATCTGATTACGTATACATGGGTCCAGGGCAAATCAATGCACCGATGCCCTTCCCACTCACAGGAAAGTAAAATAAAAATAAACATTGCATTAAAAAGATATTTCAATATTCATAAATCATATTATACCCCTAGAAGCGTGACGCCCCTAGAAGCGTGACGCCCCTAGAAGCATGAGGCCCCTAGAAGCGTGACGCCCCTAGAAGCATGAGACCCCTAGAAGCATGAGGCCCCTAGAAGCATGAGGCCCCTAGAAGCATGAGGCCCCTAGAAGCGTGACGCCCCTAGAAACGTGAAGCCCATGGCATTTGAATAGCATTGAGTTTAATCTGTCCCGTGTCCGAAAGGGGGCGCTGCGTGTCCGTGTACATTTTGACTAATGCTATTCGGATGTCATTTGTAGTAGTTTATTTTAGTTAAAATGAACAATTAAGTTTACAAACGTATAGTACATTCAATTATCTTTCATTTGATACCTCATTTGGTCTAACAAACCCAACAAAAATATTTTAAATCATATTTTAATACCAACCTCTCAATTCTGATACAAATGTACCAATAGGTGCAGTATTAAAAAAAATATCTTTCAACTATAGATGACACCCCTCCCCTTTCCCCAACAACTCGTCATTTCCTGTAAATCAAAATACCGGCATGCGCATACAGAGTCAACATATTAGATGCCATTAAAGACGATGGGCTGAAATCATTTTTTAAGAGTAAAGATTAACGTTTAATTTTAAAAAATGAAATAATTAAAGCCTTGGGTTGAATCAACGTTCTTGTTGTATTTTTTTTCTCTTCAAATTACTCTCGTGGTTTAGCAAAAGACTTCAGTTATCGTTAAAGGATAATCCGCCCTAGAAAATAATAATAATAATTTTAAAAAAATGATGAAAACCATAAAGTTTGAAATGATCGAATCGTCTTTTTTCATTTAAAAAACAAAAAAAAAGTTTTCTGAATATATTAAGAACTATTTCTTAAGGATTGAACACTTTTCGGATACAGTTCTTTAAGACATGTTGTTCACCTATTTTTAATACTTTTGGTTGCATCTTAAAGATTTATTCCAAGTTAAACTGTTTTAGAAACGTACAATGTCCTCACACAAAAAAGTTGAGTCCAACCGAGCCGGATAAATATTTGTTAAAATAGTAAAGTTTACGTTTTTAATGTGTTTTTTTCCAAGAAAAGTGTGTCAGTGTGGGTTGTGTGTGGGTGGGGGAGTAGGTAGGAGTTGTGTGAGTGGGTGGGGGTAGATAGGGGTTGTATGAGTGGGTGGGGGTAGATAGGGGTTGTGTGTGTGTCTCTCCTTAATGAATTGAATCGTGGAGGGATTAGGGAACGATGCTTCAATATTGTATGTGGTATTTTTATGATCTAATGAGCGGGACTGAAAAGGCTGATGAAATTTATAATTAACGACTGCATTATCTAATCCAAGGGGTTCTCTCATCGTCGCACCATTTCTTAAAACAAATAATTACTTTCACCGGAAGTTTCTGGCGTCTTGTTTCAGTTTATTTTGTTTTCCCGATGATGAAAAACAAAAGAAAAAAAAAGAAAGAAAGATCAACTTGTCCCTACTGTCATGACGTCATATGCTGAACACCACAAGAGCGCACCAAATTTATGTCAAACTTTCGTCAAATTTCGTTCATAAAAAAAATTTGACGAAAATTTGTCGAACCCTTGATGAAAATGTGGACCAACATTTGATTGTGTGAACTGACCATTAGTCGTAAATAGATTTTTTCCCTTTTTAACAGAATGTTCTGAAATTAAGCGTAATTTAAAGGGGTGTCTTAAAACGGTAATACTAACTGAGACCAGAGTTGTATGGTGTAAAACCCTTAGAACAGTGGTTCTCAACCTCTCCACCGTCGCGACCCTTTAATACAGTTCCTCATGTTGCAGTGACCCGCAGCAACAATATTATGTTCGTTGCTGCCGAGGATGTGTGTTTTCAGATGGTCTTAGGCGACCCCTGGGAAAGTGTCGAGAACCGCTGCCTTAAAATTAAGTTTGATGAGGTCTTCAACCAATAACTGTAACAGTTCTTTGAGATTTTAATATAAATGTATGAACAATGTTTAACTAGCCATTATAAAGACAACATATATTAGACGACAGTCGATGGCACTTTTAACATATCGGCCCTAGATGTCAGATTTTCTTATGTTTTAAAGAAAAAAAACCCTATAATTTTGTTCTCTCTTTTCGGCACCATTAACAAATGCCTCAATGGATTTTTAAAAAAATTATTTTTAGTTTTTTGTTTGTTTTTTTTTTGTAATTGTTGAAACCAAACATCTTCAGACATCCAGTGTATGACTTTCAAAAGCAAGATTTCATTTTAAAAAAATGGAATCAGGGGTGATGGTTGAATGTTACAAGCCCTCATTATCCATACGTTTTTTAAAATAATAATACTTATTTTTTTGGATGCATTTCCGTTGCCGGCTCGTTATATGAGTCCTAATCCCGCTAACGCATATACTGGTTTCTATATCTCTAGCCGTCAAACACGATTCGTTTGGTATCATGTTAATCGTAATATTTCTCAGCAAAGGTTGACTTTGCGACCTCCCTAACGTGGTTGACAAAGTATCCCGTCTAACGTCCTGATTTAAAGAAAGAAAGTAGAAATCTACCAGGGCAACGGTTCTCAACCTGTGGGTCGCGACCCCTTAGGGGGCCGAACGGCCCTTTCACCGGGGGGTGGGACCTAAGACCACCAGAAAACAAATATGATCTACAGTTATGAATTATCAACGAAACTAATTTTGTGGTTGGTGGGGGGGGGGGGGGGGGGCGCCACAATGTTATATTAAAAAGGCTTATGTCCACCAATCAAGAATATAATAGTGGGGGGAATTACGTATTGACCTTTATACACTGTACACATTTGAATGAGAAAAGTACAATGCGATCGCTTTTTTCTCTTCATTCTTTCATTGCTACCCTATTTACATGATTTTGATTTTTAATTGGTACACTAGTTTGTCCACATTGTATGGTCCACTATATATAGTATAGTTTGTCCTATTGTGTGGCCCACTAGTTTGTCCACTTGTATGGTCCACTAGTTTGTCCACTAGTATGGTTCAATAGATTGTTCACTTGTATGGTCCATTAGTTTGTCCACTTGTAAGGCCCACTAGTTTGTCCACATGTATAGCCCACTAGTTTGTCCACTTGTATGGTTCACTAGTTGTCCACTAGTTTGTCCCCTTGTATGGTCCACTTGTTTGTCCCCTTGTTTGGTCCACTAGTTTGATCCCTTGTATGACCCACTAGTTTGTCTACTAGTTTGTCCACTTGTACGGCCCACTAGTTTGTCCACTTGTAAGGCCCACTAGTTTGTCCACTTGTATAGCCCACTAGTTTGTCCACTTGTAAGGCCCACTAGTTTGTCCACTTGTATAGCCCACTAGTTTGTCTACTTGTATGGTCCACTACTTTGTCCTCTTGTTAGTATCATAGAGTTTTATCAAGCCGGTCATTAGCAGCAACTTACGCCCTGTCAATGACAGACGACTTGGGAAAAAAAAAACACGCGCCTAAGACCCACCCGACGTATTATAACTAACGACAAGCGTGAGGCGAGCTGGTCAGAAAAATGTGAAGTCCAGCCGAATGACCAGGGTCGTGTGGTTCCATCATTCCCCCCCCCCCCTAAGGACTGGACCTAATGATAATTGAATTACCGTCCTTAATTATAGCCGTTGAGATCTCCTAGATCTTAGTCGCGCGCCACACGGACAGGACTGTTATTCTTCTATTTCAGGCTCCGCGAGATTAAGAAGTGACCGTTCTGGCCAGGGAGGGATATGTCAGTCACGGAGTATGCATCATGGTCACTCTATCTAATGGAGACTTAAATGGCACTGTTAACCATTGTGGTATTTAGAAAGAAAAAACAAGAAAAAAAATAACAAAAAAAAACCAAAACCGTCCCATTTTCTAACGGTCTCTTTACTTGTAAAAAAAATAATTTTATGAGTCAATGAAATGATTTGTCAAATCATTAACACAAGTCTTTTTGTTGATAAAGAACATTTAAGATAATGATGATATTTTTTTTTATCTCTGGTCCTCCACATCCCATACCCCCACACCCCACACCCCACACCCCATACCCCCACACCCCATACCCCCACACCCCATACCCCCACACCCCATACCCCCACACCCCATACCCCCACACCCCATACCCCCACACCCCATACCCCCCACACCCCATATCCCATACCCCCACAACCCCAAAAAAGAAAACTAAAAGAATACAAAAAACGTATTTTGAGGATGCTAAATTTAAATAGCACTGAAAATTGTGGCGAAAGAGATAACTTATTTATCACCGAAATATTCACATTTTTATTTTTTAAATAGTCGTTTTATTAACTTATTTATTTTGCTAAAGCGTTTGTCATAATGAAAAGCTTATTTAAACACGAAACAATACCAACCTAAGAAACGTTTTATTAAATAGAGGTTGATTATTTTGTGAAGAACACGCAATACAAAGGGTATTCTAGAAATTAGTTGTGAAATACCGCCATCTTCTTCTTTCGTTCCCAACAACCAAACACATAGTGAGGATTAATGCCGCAGAGGGCGGGAGTAAAATGTTTTGCCGCCCCTTCCCCGCAAAAAAACCCCTGCAGTTTCCAGATAATGCAGTCCCCTTAAAATAAAGATTTTAAAAAAAAGTAAATTCCTGCATGGGGCAGGCAACCCCAGAGGCGTAGCTAGAGTGTTTGGCTCCCGAGGACGAGATTCATTTTAAAGAGCCCCTCTTTCTGTTTTTCAACCCTAAAACCTATTATTTTCATCAATAAAATAATAGCAAAGCACATTTTAGCACCCCCAACTAGTCTGGCGCCCAGGGACATATGTCTCTCTCTGCTCCCCCCTTAGCTACGCCTCTGGACGCTCCCCCCACCGACCCCGCACCAGTTTCCACGCCATTGCTAACAACATATTACACGAGTTTTAAAGATGAACATTTCACCTTTGGTATTAGATGTGACCTGTGATTTAAAAAAAGGGTTTTGACACGACAAGCAATAATAACCCTATACGTGCCTTACTTCACGTCATCTGCTTAACTACTGTGACGTACTCAGTGGTACAAAGCACGTCTCCGTCTATTCAATCGGAACCGGGTGGATGCGTTGTCATGGTGACGGCGTCAAACAGCTGGAGAGATCACTGAATCATAACATGTTTCTGCTTGGGTTGGGGGGGGGGGGGAGTTTAAATGGCAATAGCTTAAAAAGTAGTGACGTCAGAATCCATGACGCCCACGTTATAGTAACGGAATGATAAATTCTGAATGTCCTCGAATGGAATATGGAGTTTTAAAAGTGGATTTGGGTTTCCTTGACTTGGATGCAGATTCATCTTTGCTAGGAATTCTTGGAACATTTTTTCCCCAACCTTTGATTGAACATTTCTTGATCGGGGAGGGCTTGATTCTCTGTGGTCGCTTGATTTCTTTTCTATGAGACAAGGTAAGCTATCAGCCATCCCGTTGTAAATTTTGTGCAAGAGTAGATCTCGGGCTGTCGGAACAGGGCAGGGAAGCTGGATGCTTAGAGACATGTAGTCCTGTAGTCTTTTTATTTTTCTCAGGCTGCAATCTTAGTTTTTAATTAGTTGAAACTAGTTTTAGTAAAAAAAGACCTCGTTCTATTATAGTTGATAAATTTTTTAGCCCCTAAACAAAAACATCAAAGTGTAAGTGGCATTTAAAGGAAATTAATTAAAATTTAATACAACATTTTCTGAAAACCAAAATGATTTATTTTCTCTGTTTACTTGCTAAACTACTAAAGAAACAACTATAACTATATACATACATGTATATATATTAAAAAAAAATGGAATCTTATGTCTCCACTTAAAAAAAAAATCCCAATCTGGTTCTAAAATGCGAGGATGAAATTAATACCAGCGCTATTAATGTCAATATTCGTCCGTCCGTCTGGCCATCTCCCCCCTCCCCCCCACTCCAACACGCCAGGAGTACCCTCGACATTACACATAAGCTGTAGGCTAACACCCGCCGCATCATTTCTTTAGCCTAATATTTGTTTTGCCGTCTACACAAGAAAATGACAGCTTCCGGTCTGGTCCTTTCTCGTCACATTCCTGTCTCTTTCTCTTCCCCCCCCCCCCCCACAATTTACGATTTCTTTAACACTATTTTTAAGGTTATTACCTTGGGGGGGGGGGGGGAACGGAGATAAGGGGAGGAGGGTGCATCCATATATGGAACGACCTTGAGTTCTTCATTCATGAAATTCATAATATTTCTCCTCAAGACTTTCCCTTTTCAATCATTTCCAAGATACGCTATTTTTTATATACATACAGAAAGTAACACAAATCAACGTCAATGTTCACGTTTCGCAAACAATCATATTTTATATATATATATATATATATATATATATATATATATATATATATATATATATATATATATATATATAGATATCCTACCAATAACTAAGAATGAAAGAAAAGACTAAGAATGGGCACAACATTAAACGCTTCAGTGGCGATTCAAGGTTCGTAGTGCCAAGGCACCGTGCCTACCTGAATGTCCAGTTGATCACGCATACGTTACACCCTTTTCGGTTCAATTGTTTATTTATCGGAATGTTGACCATTGATCAATTCCGCTCCATCGACACCCGACACACAGCTAAAGAAAAGTAGGTTGTTTGCGATGACCTCTATTAGTTCTCATTTTATACATTTAAGCCATTATTTTCTGCGGTTATCCGCTTGTTCACAAGAAAAGTCCATCCCTCCGGATTAATCAATATCTTCTAATCTTAGTGTTAATATTTACATTTTAAAGCAGCGGTTCTCAACCTGTGGCTCGCGACCCATTTTAGGGGTCGAAGGACCCTTTCACAGGGGTCGCCTAAGACCATCGGAAAACTCATATAACCTACAGTTGTGAAGTAGCAACGAAAATAATTTTTTGGTTGGGGGTCGCCACAACATGAGAAAATATATTAAATGGTCGCGGCATTAGAAAGGTTGAGAAACACTGTTTTGAAGTCACACAGCTGGACTCTAGAATAAAAGACTATAAAAAAACATCTAGCAAAAAACCCCGAGAACAAAGTAAATGAATAAATATTTCATCATGGCCTAGGTATTATTATTATTATTATTTTTTTAGTAAGCCTCTTTGTAGAAGCATAAAAAAAAAGCATGCCCTTATTTTTAGTAGGGACTTTGTTATGTGTGTTCTGTTTCTAATTAGATTCAAGAGCCGATAATTAGGGCTTGAGCAGAGAGACTTAGGATGAGCTACATGACTAAACTCCCCTTAAATCTTCCAGGGTCCGGCAGAGAGCGCCACATCGGCGTTGATTTTGAAGCACGATATGCTACTCCGGGAATATTTTGCCCTATTTTTAGCTTTTATAATGCGCACGCAAACAGAGCAATGGTCAGAAAAGTTTGGATTCTTAAAGTGCGCGTTACTTGAGCTCATGTTGGAAAGGAAAATATTTCGCACCAAACGCAGTTTGTTTTTAGAACCTCATCCAGCGCAGTTATTTTAGCGCACTTTTATTTCGTGAATTTTGAGGGGTGGGGTGATGAGGCTGAAAATTTGAAAGTATTTATTGTTGTCATCGGCATTGGGTCTATGTGAAAGGTTTTAGTTCAATAGAATGACGGGAAGTGGGTCAATTAGCAGTCCGAAGAATGTGCCCCAACCACACGAACAAAACCGAAGTTAATATAAAGGATTTAAAAAGGGGATAGTACTGATGGCGTGTAAAATATCATGTTGTAAACGGACTTTTTGCGGGCATTTAACGATATACATTTGTGAGGCATTTAGCGATATACATTTGTGGGGCATTTAGCGAAATACTTTTGTGGGGCATTTAGTCAGGCCTGGATTAACCATTAGGCAAATAAGGCACGTGCCTTGGAACCAGGCGTTTGGGGTCACCACAATCCTCAAGAAATATTTTTTTTTGGAACAAATTTAAGTCCAGAAACAAATGAAAATTGAACAAGTGCTATGACAATGAAGAAATACATTATAATAAAAATTCACATTCTAGTTTGGTACAATCATGAATGTTTAAAAATTAAGCGCATAAAATGTTTAATACAGAAATACTTTATTGTAGGTTTTATATAAGTGATAGTAATACAAACTACAAACATATTTGTTAACAACTATTTTCTTTGCATAATATTGAACATACCAGCGGTCACGGTCAGTGAAAGATCAGGGGCCCCGGGCAGAAGGGGGCACCCATGTGGGTTTGTGCCTTGGGCACTAAAATGGCTTCATCCGGCCCTGCATTTAGTGATATGCTTTTGTGGGGCATTTAGCGATATACTTTTGTGGGGCATTTAGCGATATACATTTGTCCATTTCTTTAAAAAAAATTGTGTCAACATTTCGCTCCTGTGTGAATAAAGGTTAATTTATTAGATGAGGTGACTACGGGCCATAATATCTTGATGAGAGAGGCAACCATGTTTTGCCCTGGGCTCACCACGGGCTCACCACTAATAACCTCCACTTCAGTTTGTTACATTAAACACAGAATATGGATTTTTAAAATTCATTTTTTTAAAAAGTTATAGCAGCAACCCCCCTCGATCCCCGCGTGCTTACACTCGCACCAACGACCACTCTGACTATTAAGAACATATCCATTCTTTAGGTTGTAACGGTTCTACGATAATGTTGTCAACATTAGCCAGTTTCTGTTTACGCGTATAGACACATTGATTGTAAAACTCCAAGAGAATTCACCCCCCCCCCCCCACAAACCGTCTCTGTTTGTCTGATAGTCTTTCTATCAGAGCGAGGTGGGGTGGGGGTGGGAGGTAGCTTGACCTAACCACGAAGTAGACATTGCATCGGCATAGAGGGCCTTAACATCATAAAATATATTCCTGGTCCCTTACCAAGAAGGATGCAAGCTTCTTATTCGTGCTAACCTTGAACATTCGATTCAGTTCGATATTAAACATAATTAAACAAATCCTAAAAACAATGAATTTCTTATAAATCCTTTATAAAATGTAATTTTGAGCAATGGGCCTGAAAATTTGACAAAACATGCATACTAGTAACTCACTTTATAAGAATCCCAATTAGTACTCGCCCTCAACCACACGGTTTTTTTCCCACGCCCCTGAACTATATTAATGTTCTAATGACCCACCCTCTTTTACACCGCTGATATATTTCACCAACTATTTCAGAAAAACAAAAGAAAATATTACGCACCAAACGCACTTGCGATATTTGTAAAAAAAAAAAAAGAATCTCATTTAGCGCAGTTATCGGGAAATTTATTTCGTGAAATCGGTGACATCATATTTCCTTCATTTCCCCTTTAAAAACAGGTATTCCTAATTTGTGAGGTTGAGTTGGGGTGGGGGGGGGCGGTGGTGCTAAAAATATGAAATAATGTGTTGTCATCGGCAACGAGTCTATGTGCCAAGTTTCAGATCGATAGGTTGACGGAAAGTGGGTCAATTAGCCATCCGAAAGTTTTGCCCGGAGCGGACCGCCCCCCCCACACCCTTTCCTACGCCATTATTCAAGCTGTTACAGCGGATGTTTGGTGCCTTTTATCAACCTTGTATCTTTTCGAAATGGATGTCTCCACTAATCATATTCTAATCATCTAGAATTCTTACTTCTTACATTTAAAAAAAAAACATTTTCAAAGTTATCATTACCCTCTTTCTTAAATTGATTCGCCCCCCCCCCCCTTTTCATTTTATTGTTATTTATGCATACTTTTTAATTTTGAAAAAAAAACACCAATGCTAAAACCGTTTTATTGAGAAACGCTGCCTGTAGCCAACACCATTGTATGCGTGATGTCAGTTGGTTTTTCTTCCCCCACCTTCGTCCCATTCATTTAGTGGGTAGTGCAACGTAAGCCTATTAGTGAACCCAGCTGATCACAAATTTGTGTGAACAATTCAATCGCACGGCCTTTATGCTCACTAATGCAGACCTCTGTCGCAGTCAGCATGCGCACGTTACTTCGTGTAGGGATTAGGGGGGATGGGTGGGTTGCGAAATCTTTTAGCCAGGTAGCTTATGTCTGGTATTATTATTTTGTTAAATTTTTTTTTTTTTTTATCTCTTTCAAGTTGTAGGCAATCTTATTTGGCAAAGTGCGTTTTGAAACCATCTACTGCGTTCTAGCAAAATAAACATATTTGTACTGTTAAATTCAGGCAGGTATACGAACAATGGTGAGGCCTGAGTATATGTAACTAATCAAAACAAATTAGGTCAACCACCAAACTATCTTTAACGAACCCGGTACCAACTAGGTCAACCCTAATTATCTCTGACCAAAATAAATTAACTAGGTCAACCCTTAGCCACGATGTTCCGTACAAACCCCATGTTTTGCTTCCGGACTACTTTCTACTGACCACAATCTAGTACGTACTTCAAAATCTAAACACTTGCACAATGTGCGGACAATTCTAGCATGAAAATTACACAACACCTAAAAAACAGTTTTTTTCCGAAATATCTTTTATATTCATTTCTGTTTTGCATTTATGTATTTGTACGTGATTAACCATTTATTAAGAAGCGGTTTTGTAAATAGGTAGATTTCTGGCGAAAACACGTTTCATATTTTCTTAATTTTTCCCCTTTACATTTTAAAACAATTTTTTTTTTACTGCATACCCAAGTGCGTCAAAAATGCAAAGCACATAGCAACAGTTGCACAATTAATCTTCACACCAAAACACGCACCCATTTAACAATGGGGGCTAGGGGTGGGGCTGAAAATTTGAGGCAATGTGTTGTCATTGGCAACGAGTCTATGTGCCAAGTTTCAGTACTATAGAATGACGGGAAGTGGGTCATTTAGCCGCCCGAAGATTTTTGCCAGAAACACACAAACAAAAGTAAAGTTACTGAAAAGGATTTTTAAAAAAAGGATCACCTAAAACTTTAAATTCCTGGATTCTAAAACAGGGGGTTCCCCCTCACGACCATACAGTTTCATACCATCTTTAGGGTCGTCCCAATCATTCAATAAGTTTTTTTTTAAAAATGATTAGTACTTTTTAAAAATTTCGTTTATCTGATTTTTAAAAATACCACGGTGCGGTGCTCGTCTCATCGTGGGATTCTTTGATCTGGAATCTCTAGTTGTTTTAATTTTTTTTTTTTACAACGGATATCAAATGACATGATGGACAACAAAAACAATAGTTTCATCTCAAAATCAGAAATGCAACAACAACATTAATTCAGAATCATCACACCCTTACGGTATCAATAATTTAACAATAGTACGGCCTTACCAAAACACCCGTGCTGATGAATCTGTCATCGTGTTCGAAAACACCTGTCTTGACCATCGTGACAGCTCATCAAATGTCGCTGTTCAGTCTCCAAACGACCACCCCACGGCCAACACCCCATTCTCCAACTCTGACGGCCTTGTTACCCAATAAAACAAATTCATAAACAGGTAATCTCTACGGAAAAAAAAAATTGTTGGTGGAATTTTAGCTCTTATTCTAATTAAAAAAATATAATTGATGAGTTCCCCCAAAAAATCAATGCGCTTATCTTTTGGTTTTGAAGCGCAGAATGGAGTCCCGAGTGGCTATTCTGGTGGGCGCTGGCCTTACGTTAGGGCGACCACTTAGGAAAGAGGTGGTGGTTTGTTGTTTCGAAGTGGCTATTGGTACACGGGTACCAGAATTGAGAGGTTGGGATTAAAAACCGATTAAAAATATTATTGTTGGGTTTGTAAGACAAAATGAGGTATCAAATAAAAGATAATTGAATGGACTATACGTTTGAAATCTTAATTCTTCAGTTTTACTAAAATAAACTACCATTGAGCCTAATGGTACCCCGGTGCGAATGGCGGGGCTGCGTGTCCGGGTCCATTTTAACTAATGCTATTCGGATGTCATTTTTAGTAGTTTATTTTAGTTAAAATGAAGAATTAAGTTTACAAACGTAAAATACATTCAATTATCTTTCATTTGATACCTCATTTGGTCTTACAAACCCAACAATAATATTTTAAATCGTTTTTAATCCCAAACATCTCAATTCTGGTACCCGTGTACCAATAGGTGCAGCCTTGTTGTTTTAGTAATTTTTTTTCTCCCTTCCTTTCGGTGACGGATGCTATGTTAACAATGTAGGCGGGCCGGAAACGCTCTTTGTTTTATTACAGAATCTAAATTAATTTAGAAAACCTAACAGTGAGGAAATGAAAAATATTAGGATGGATTCAGATGAACTCAATTTAGCCGGGGGGGGGGGGGGGGGAGGAGGGGGGGAGGGGAGGGCAGATTGTTGCCCACTCAGATATTAACTTCAGCAATTTTCTACCACAATCTGTTTAAAACATGCCACGACTACCGCTTTAAAAAAATTTTTTATAGTAATTTCAGATCTTTATAAATGTCTTTTTATTATTTTTTTTTTCTTTGCTTGAATTGTTCTTTAGTCTAATGCCCAGCTCACACGATCAAACTTTTTTCAAATTTGCATCAAATTTCCTTTCGAACGCACTAATTTTTTTTTCTTCTAAATAATGCGTTCAAAAAAAGATCTTTGACGAACAGTTGACGCAGGTCTGAGCATCATGCGTAATTTACGCGAATTTTTCATTTCTCGGTGATAGTATGGCCTTGGCGTCGTACAGCGGTTCCCAAACTGTATAAACTTATTAACATTTTCAAAGTTTTGCTGAATTACATTATTGTCTCTCTTTATCTTTGTTTGTTTTTTTTGGTTGTTTGATGTTTGTTTGTTAATAATTTTTTCCCAGTATGTTTTGATTTGTGCAATAAATTTGTATATATCTATTTTTTAAAAGACATATTTTGATCGATTCTTTTAGTTCCGTCTACGTAATGCCTTGGTTATTTGATTTGTTTTGACATCATCAAAGCGTGCGGGGAAAATAATTGTCCCTTTCTTTCATTGTTTGTTCAAAAAAAAATGTTTTTAAAGCCGAGTTTTTGGTTTAAGTATACATGAGCAACGTTTAAAATTCTTACCTGTAACGTTGTCTGATGCGTTATTTCATCTTTCAATGTTATCATGTATCAGATGAGCGGCTAGCGTTAGTGCCACCCGGGGCGGGGTGGGTCAAGCTTCTTGCAGCCCCAACCTCACTTTCCTCGAAAACACAACTCTGCATTTTGGCCGAAAATGGCACTCTCCACTATAAAGAAAAAAAGTGCCGCCGGAGGCGAAACCGCCCCACCCCCGCACCCGTTTCTTACGCCACTGACATGTTTGTAAACAATGTGGTCACGTAGGCATGACTGCCGAGGGATATGTTTACTTTCTCTATAGTGTCCATCTTGATATGTGGTCACGTATGCATGACTGCAGAGGGAGATGTTTACTTGCTCTATAGTGTCAACCTTTATGTGTGGACGTATGCATGACTGCAGAGGGATATGTTTACTTGCTCTATGGTGTCCGTCTTGATATGTGGTTACGTATGCATGACTGCAGAGGGATATGTTTACTTGCTCTATAGTGTCCATCTTGATCCGGTGTCCGAAGCTTCAAACCTTTGAGTTCTCATGACATAGCCCCTCACATGTTAACAGATGGTTCAAGGTCATAAAAACAACTTGGAGCCTACTACAAAAATTGAAATTGGGGGTTGGGGGCGGGGAAAGGGTGGGGATATGTTTTCTTTTCTTACTCCCTTATTTTGCAATGGATATTTTATTTTTAGAATAGACATTTTATTTAAGACATGACATTTATTTTACAATACACATTTCATGGCCTCCGCGAGGTGGGTCAATATAACGCTATGTTAAAATTAAATTTTGTTGTCCCACAAGTCCTGAAAAAGGACAAGTCTGTGTTTACATGTTGTCACTGTGCTCTTAAACTGCCCATAGTGCCGGCCGGGTCGGGACGATAATTCTACCGCCCCGCTTCCGCGAAAATTAAAAATGCAGGTGATCGAAAATATCGTCCCTCTATTAAAAAAAAAAGTGTTTTTTTTAATGCTCCCCCCTCCGCAACCCCATTCTTACGCCACTGACTGTCCAGATTTCAATTCTGATTCCGGAGTTTTGGACCCTTACTTGATATGACTACACTAAAATACCTACATATTTTGTGCAAACTTGAATGGCATTTGGATGATTTTTAATTGGTCATACTAGAATCTAATGAACGGTAAAACTTTAAAAAAAACTAAAATAAAATAAAACGAATCAAAACAACGAATTAAAAGCCATGAAGTGGCCCTCAAGGTTCACACGTGTATGACTGCTTAAAGTCTGAAGAACGCAGTATTATTGTCATACCATAAAACTTTACCCTCCACCCTCAAGCCCAAAAACTTTTACATTAATGAGTTGGTGTGACGTGTGACTCGTTTGCGAGTGGCGTCAATCAGCGTAAATAACCTCGGAGCCAGAGAGTGTACAATTAATTACCGGATGACCTCCACGATCGGGGTGGGATGTTGTCCTAACGAGGCTTGTCTGCTGTGACACGTCGAGCGTTCCAGATGCTGCCTGCGATCACTTTTCTGCCAAGTAAGTCAAAGTAATGAGAACGAGTTGATAAACTGAGGGGAGGAGGTTGTGTAAAGTCACGATGATAAGGCAATCAACGCGTCTCTTGTTCCCGTCATTAAAACAAATCTTGAGCACTAATTTCTAGGTTTTAGAAATGTGGCGCCCCCCCCGCCCCCCCCCCCCCCCATAAATTAAAGCGCAACCAAAAAGTGCCGAAAACTACTCGAAATCACTTTGTGATCGCATTTCTTCATGAGACCAGACATTTTCGTTCTAAATTTATTTACTGTTTTGTCCAATCAACAAATTATTTTACTATTATATTTTCAATTCCTTCAAAAAGCCACTAAATTTACTATTAAAATTGAAACTCATTTTCACCTTTTAATCTAAAGAAATCATGAACTTAATTATATTTAGCATAACAATAAATTAATAAAATCGTGAGGGACGGTTGTTTTAAGTCAAAATGTGTGTCCCATTGGTAGTTCTGTAATTAAACATGAAACCGAAGCACCACTAACAATAGACGGTCCCCTCCATCACGACTAGTTCTATTGGTAACACCCAAACAACTCCCACCCCCCCCCTCATTCCCCTTTCCCCCTTGTCCCCTGTCCCTGTATAGATTTCCTCATCAAAGCGTCCTTTACTTCATGTTGATATTGCTAAGGGAATTGATCACGCCGAGTTGACTCTTCTGTGTCAACGTCCATCCGATGTCCATTTCGACTCTCGCACTCCATTGACCAAGGCTGATAAAATCCCAGGCATGGACTACTTCAGGACGACGGTACGTGAGGGAGAAGAGGGGAGGGATGGAGGGAGTGGGAGGAGGACAATGCCTAATGTCGATCCATGTCAGTCGTTATTCCCCCCCCCCCCTCCCGGTTTTCTAGGGTCAGTGCCAGCCTGAGACAGAGTTTTGGTTAAGGACAGCACAAAAAAAATGCCAACCTTTAATAATAGATGTTGATAATTCATCTTTTTATATATATTTTTTTATTTTCAAGTATGAATAATCCGAAGGATCAAACGTGTAATTGTAATGTAGGCCTATACGTACCTTAGCTTAAGTTAACATAAACTCAAATTCTTAAATTGGCAAGTACGTAATCGCGTTAAGACTTTTTTTTTAAATTTACATTTTAATAGTTTCAAGATGAGCCGGGTGTTCTAGCTTTGGCAGACGACTTCCAAGTAACTTCACTACCGTAAACACAATATTCTGTAATGGCTAATCTATATCAGTTTGAAAAGTCTCCAAGCAGATTTAAAAAAAAAGAAATAATGCATTTCTTGCTGTTACAGCGGCGAAACCCTGAGCTATTTCTCTCATACCTAATTTACCTGCAATCGTTCTATCTATAAATATTTTTAGTTAAACTTATCAAACAACCATGATATATAAAAAAAAACATTTTTTTCGTTGAGTTTCGAAGAGCTTCTCTCAGCACTCGGTACTGTTATTGTGAGTGATGGCAAACTTTGCATTGCCACGTAAACATTTGGGAAAAGAGCAACCGACATCCCAGGGCTGGTTTTTATGTTGTTTGTCTTGATAAATCACACAAAAAAAGCTATCATACAGTTGTGTTGCATTAATGTTTGTTGAATCTTCAGATGCTAAAATTAATGGATTCTTTGAAAACTTAATTTTTATCACATTTCTCTAGTATTATAATGTGGAGAAAACGTTGGGGGCTGCTTTTTTCCTTGTTCAGGATGAGATTTCTCTGTAAAACATTGATTCTACTAATTTCAACAGATCAAATTATGGGGAAAGAGGGGGGGCTCATGTCTACATTAAAAAAAAAAAGTAAAATCATTTTCCTGGAATTTGCCGTCCATTGAACAAATGCCGCTCCTGGGCAGCAGCATATATAGCCCATATAACATAAAGTCAGCACTGCCTAGGTTATCAAGTTTAATTTGGAAATTACAATTAATATCAAAAGTAAACTTTTTTTTATTTCATTTAATACCAAATTTCCAGTTAATGGCACGAAAAAAAAAAGTGTGTGTGGGGGGGGGGGGGTGCACCAAAATCGTAATTTTTAATGCAAATGGCAAGTGTTTCATTGAAGCTGACACGCGTGCCGACACTGACATACATGGATACACACGAACACCAGCACACATAGGATAATTAAGCTAAGTAGTCTTAAAAATTGCGTGTCGCGTCGTATCCGACTATAACGTCTCTATAAACTGGCAACCCAAGGGGTTACCGAATCTAACTGATCACTATTTAAGTCATTTATTGCCACCAAAGCAGCTCACCGATGGCTTGACTCCTACGCCGGAGCAATACTTTAGATGTTTTGTGGTTAAGTTTGTTACACTTGTAAAATACCGCCTTTGTTTAAATACGTATTGATTCATGCGCTGAAAATGATTATGTACAAGTGCAATGTAATCAGAAAACATTTCCGATTTTTTTTTAGGGATTAATAAACAATCTTATCATCTTATCTTATCTCATCTTATATAAGCTTCACTGTGATTTAAACAATTCCAGTGTTACTATAACTCATGTTAGTAATGAGAAATGACGTAGAACAAGCTGATTAAGTGGCATCTTAATATGTTGACATTGCCTAGAAACACGATTGCTGGATGTTATCCATATATGGATTTAATTGTTTGTTGTTTTTTTGTTGTTGCCCGGATGAAGAACTTGTTTAAATTCTGCTATTAGCTAAGGCGGTGATCTCAACTTTCCTAATGCCGCGAGCCTTTAATAAAGTTCCTCATGTTGTGGCGACCCCCAGTAACAACATTATTTTTGTTTCTACTTCATAACTGTAGAGTATATGTGTTTTCAGATGGTCTTAAGCGACCCCTGGGAAAGGGTCGCGCGACCCCCAAAGGGGTCGCTACCCTCAGGTTGAGAACCGCTGAGCTAAAGTAAATCATTTGAAATTACTTAAGGTTCCAGTCTGAAATAAGGGATACTCACGTAGCTCGAATTCTTTTTGTAAATCTACCACACTGACGTACTCATAAGTGGTGAGATGTTGTGTGGCATAAGGGATATGTTGTGTGGCATAAGGGATGAGTTGTTGTGTGGCATAAGGGATGATATGTTGTGTGGCATAAGGGATGAGATATTGTGTATCATAAGAGATGAGATGTTGTGTGTCATAAGGGATGAGATGTTGTGTGTCATAAGGGATGAGATGTCGTGTGTCATAAGTGATGAGATGTTGTGTGTCATAAGGGATAGATGTTGTGTGTCATAAGGGATGAGATGTCGTGTGTCATAAGTGATGAGATGTTGTGTGTCATAAGGGATAGATGTTGTGTGTCATAAGGGATGAGATGTTGTGTGTCATAAGGGATGAGATGTTGTGTCATAATGGATGAGATGTTGTGTATCAAAAGGGATGAGATGTTGTGTGTCATAAGTGATGAGATGTTGTGTGTCATAAGGGATGAGATGTTGTGTCATAATGGATGAGATGTTGTGTATCAAAAGGGATGAGATGTTGTGTGTCATAAGGGATGAGATATTGTGTGTCATAAAGCATGAGATGTCAGTAATTGTGAAGAATTTGTGAAATGTTTTTGATAGATTTGTTTTCCTGGTGTTGTGTCGGGTGGAAGAAACGCATGCCATGAGAAATGCCTAGATCCACGCGTGCCAAATTCGCGTTTTTCCTTATGTGAGCTGTACGAAAAAGTAAATAAATTAAGATTTAATGTACGTTTGTATTGGTGCACAATAGTGAACGCCTTTCATGTGCACTGAGCGTCAGATAGTTTTGGTCATTACGTGAGAACATTGTGTTTTGTGTATAGTTTTGGTCATTACGTGAGAACATTGTGTTGTGTGTATTGTTTTGGTCATTATGTGAGAACATTGTGTTTATTGTATAGTTTTGGTCATTACGTGAGAACATTGTGTTGAGTGTATAGTTTTGGTCATTACGTGAGAACATTGTGTTGTGTGTAAAGTTTTGGTCATTACGTGAGAACATTGTGTTAAGTGTATAGTTTTGGTAATTACATGAGAACATTGTGTTGAGTGTATAGTTTTGGTAATTACGTGAGAACATTGTGTTAAGTGTATAGTTTTGGTAATTACATGAGAACATTGTGTTGAGTGTATAGTTTTGGTAATTACATGAGAACATTGTGTTGTGTGTATAGTTTTGGTCATTACGTGAAAACATTGTGTTGTGTGTTCATTTACTTGACGCCTGAACGTTTGGAAACGTATCATTATTAAATAATCACTCCTACACCTGGGCGGACGAACATTTTTTTTCTTAAAAATAGCCACAGTTGTGGCGAATTAGAGTAAAATTCGACACACTGTATTTAAAAACAGTACTATTAAATAAATATAAATGAAGAAATAAGCTGTCTAAATATGTAACCTTAAAGAACCTGCGGACTTCAACACAGTCCTTACTGAAAATTCCAAGTATGGATGAACACAGAAAAAAGTCTTACGAAGTGCGCTATTTTTGAAGCGAGAGCGCCAAAATTAGGGAACAGTTTGCCTTAATCTTTGAGTGGTATTGAAATGGATAAAAAATCATTTAAGAAACATTTAAAGACTTGTTTGTTTAAATAGATTCAAGAAAACCAGAGCGCAGTGAGCATGCTAAAGTAGCATGGATACCCGCGCTAGACAAATACCCAATCAATCAATAAACATATTTTAGCCGACGAAGGCGGCGCCCTCTGCTAGTATTTAAATAATTGCAAGTCCTACACCGAGCCGCTTAATAGCCCTGCTCACTAATTACATTTGACGCAATGGAAGAGATGCGATTTTGGTGACAAGTCCTTGTGTGTGGTGGTGTCATTGAATTTAAACCAAAGAAAGAAAAAAAATAATAATGTCGCATGCGATAGCCCACAGGAAACAAACCGACGTCTGTGCTGAAACTGTTTTGGGGATAATTTGTTTTGCAAAACACACAGTCACAAACAGAAACATTGATTTATTTGGTTAAAACACATCAAACACAATTATTCAGTGTTTTCGATACCTGTTCTTATTTGTTTTGTTTCGTGTCTTAGTTCTTATTCCACTATACTTTTTGGTTAGATTTTTGTTTAAAGCCTTCTTCCTGTCGTGAAATATAAGCCGTTTGTTGGAGAGTTTTTACTTAATAATGTTTTGACACGCCGCTATCAGACAGCGCTGATTTCACTACATAAATAAAAAAAACTCCCGATTATCACGCTAAAAAAAGATTCTTAAAAATACCGAATGTGTGTTTGGTGCGTAATTTTTTCTTTTGTTTTATAGGAATAGTCTCAATTTGCATATGGTGTACATCTGCGTTGTAAAAGGGGGTTGAAAATTATAATATTAATATAGTTAGGGGCGGTGGAGTACGGCCGGGGGGGGGGTGTGTGTGCACTAAATGGGAATCACATACATTCCGTTATTTGCATGAATGCGGTTTTCTCAGGTAACTATAATTATACATTGGAAGTTCACGCATTGCTGCAGCAATAGTTTGGCGGGCTGTAGAAAGTTTCCTTAATATTTGATATGTTAATAACCCAATGGCTTAAGTCTCAGACCTGAGTGGGTTCTGCGGGCTCTAGACTTTCGACTGATGGCGTTAGAGGGGAGCTTATTTAGTTGTTTAGTGCGGGCATCAAGCCAAATCATTCAGAGTTATTTCAGCTTTATCATCAAATATTTCACATATTTTCTGGGGGGGGGGGGGATGATAAATTGGAAACTTTAACAACAAGCTTTCTTTACTAAAAAAAAATAAATGACCTAAACATTTATATTTAAGACTTGATGAGCTACGTCAAAATTGTAAGTGAAGAGTTTTATTCCTCGACTCGATTTGACAGTGTTTACACCGAAGTGCAGCATTGTATGTAAAGCTCACCATGAGCCTACCGAGCATTGTCCTGAACAAGTTGAACCAAGAAGGAAAAATAATTGAGTGAAAATTAATTAGCATGAACGCGTGAAACTGATGAGAAAAAAAATAATGGTAGGAGAAAGTGACAGATTTCGTGATCTCATCCAGAGAACGGTAGTAGACTGTGACAGTTTTTCATGATCTCATCCAGGTGTCTGTAACCTTTTAAAGTGAGAAACCTTTTTTTTATAAATTATGCGTGCTAAGAAGATACTTTTGGACTCGCCTTGTTTCAGGGGTGGGGGCATTGTTTAAATGTTATTGTAGCTTCAAAGGAAAAGCAAAACAACATGTGGATCTATTCCTTCAGATAAGCCGCATGTTGCTCCGGAGCCACAGGTTGGTGACCTCTAATCTGACCCGAAGAACTTACGGTTTATGTAACCACGAGTTTTAGAATGTTCATTGCTTTTGCTCAAACCAGGGGCGTAGCTATAGTGTTTTGCGCCCGGGGATAATTCCTTTTAAAGTGCCCTTCTCTCTGTTTTCAACTTAAAAAACCCATTATTTTTTTATTTAAAAAAAAATCAAAGCATATTTTGACGCTCCTAACTAGTCTGGTGCCCAGGGACAATGTCCCCCCTCTGCCCCCTTTAGCTACGCCTATGAGTCAAATCTCACTTTCACAAAATGCGAAGAAAACCTTCTCTATTATTTTACACGGGTTTGGGGGGGGGGGGGGTTCAAAGAAAGGAACTGAGAGGTGAAAGTTCACAAGAAGTCAAGCATGCAGTTAACCGGTCGAACACTGATAATAGAGTGGGCGGTGATGGGTCGTAAAGGGGGTTGGATGTAGAAGGGGGGGGGGTGGTGGTGGTGGTGGAAGAATTGGGTTTAAGGTCGATAACAATCATGCCATTTTTTTTTGGGTAAGATTATTTCTTCTCCTGCACATTATTGATCGGGTTATAATGTAATTACGTAAGTAAGAGATCATCCACGGCTGAGCTGAATTCTTCACATCCCACATATTCCTTTGTTCATCAAACAGCGAGCCTTTTATTAACCTGGAATGTCTTTTAAAGATTTGTGACAAATAACTTGACGGCGCCAAAACAAAATATCGCCTTCAATTTGGTGAACGATAAATATGCTGTTAGCAGTTTGTCGTAGAGAGCTAGAAATAGATTTCCATATATTTATTAAATTATACGGTAATAATGTTAACTTTTGGGGGTGTACAACTTTTAATTATGTATCACTCAACACGAGATTGTAACTTGTATTGAATCGGTGGCCTAGAAAACTTTCTCCTCTTTTATTGTCTTGTCTCAAGACCTTTTTTTTTTCTTTAACCCACGAGCTACTTAACTGGGGCTTCACTAGCTAGAACGTAATGGAGGTTTGACTAGCTAGAACTTAACTGAGGTTTGACTAGCTAGAGCTTAACTGAGGTTTGACTAGCTAGAACTTAACTGAGGTTTGACTAGCTAGAACTTAACTGAGGTTTGACTAGCTAGAACTTAACTGAGGTTTGACTAGCTAGAACTTAACTGAGGTTTGACTAGCTAGAACTTAACTGAGGTTTGACTAGCTAGAACTTAACTGAGGCGTGACTAGCTAGAAGTCATAGTGAGGCTAAAAAAACAACAATTATTAAAAGCTTCATAGTACGATATACATTTTCGAAAAAATGACTTAATCGTTGTGCAAAAAAAAAGAAAAAAAAAATCATAATAAAATGTATTTAAATATAAATAATTTTAAAATAATTTTATATAATATATATATATATATCATGATTTAATTTTGGAGAAAAAATGAAATTTTAGATCCACAATATTGAATATTGCAGAGTAGGAATCTAATGTCACCTGCATAATTTTAATATTAAGTTGATTTGTGTTATATCTGTTTATTTGTAATATCACCGTCAAAGACTTAATAGTTTTAAATAGCACATATAAAACATATTTGTTTAAAACTAAGGTTAAATCTTTAAAACTGAAATCCATATATGCCTTTTTTAACAATTTTACTTTAGACTTGACACAATGGTGGGCAGGACACCCTTCGGCACGGAAGGTAAAAAGCAACCTCTGCAACATACGTCGTTGGACTCCGGAAGTCTGGACTGGTCCCTGGAGAAACAAGAGTCCAAGCTCAACCCCGACGACACAAACCCCGTTTTCCCCACGGAGGACCAACGGACCAGCGTATTCGAAGCGACTAAGCTCGACCACGGAGCCTGGTCCCCACAGACCTCATCCACAAACAGCCACCACCACCACCACGCGCCGTCCACTACGCTGCAGACCCACATCAGGGCTCTGTACGTCGTCGTGCTTTGCCTTACCCTGGTGCTCGTCTCGTCCCTCGTCCTCGGCTACATAGAAATCACGGCGCTGAGGGCGGCCGTGTCCAAACAGGTGACCGTCGATGACATCGTGGAACTATCCTTCGCGGACACAAGAGAATCGGCCAACGGCGACGGCCTCGAGATGCCTTACTCTTCCTCTTCGGAGGACGAGCTGAGCCTGGGTGGGTTCTTCTCGACGGAGTCGGCGCCGAGGGGAGACCGGAGGAAACGGTACGCGGGCCACCATGAGGGGTCCGGTGCTGGGGATGACTGGCTGTGGATGAGTTCTTTTGCTCGAGTTCAGGTGAGTAGAAAACAAAAATGATTCATTGACAATTACGTGGGGTTAGTCGGTATGGAATTTTGGATACTTGGTTGGGGGGAAGGGGTGGGACATGCCCAACAACATTGCGCTAATTATACCCGTGATGCCTTAACAAAAGTGTAATAAACAAAAATGTCTTCTCGAGCAGGAGGAAACAATCCTATCAGATCTGTTCGTTTCATCTATTGTCATTGGTTACCGGAAATTGGATCGAAAGAAATTTCGTTGACAGAAAATTGATCGACGGAAATTTGATCGAACGGAAATTTGGTCGAATCTTTTTTTCAGTTCACAAGTTAAAATTTTTCTTTAAAAAAATTAAAAAATTATGACGTAAGAAATGCGCAGAATTATATAGAGAATTGTTTGTGTGTGTGTGTGTGTGTGTTTTCGTTGCAAACTTCATTTTTATTATTTGTACCAGACGTTTTAAAATTTAAATCAAAAAATGGTTTAAAACAAAATATTTTATTTTTGTCTCTACCGTCCATGTTTCTTGTGACGCATTGACTGACTCCCTTACCCTTTGCGCCAGTAAATGGAATAGCACTGAGTCACACTTACCTTATTACAACACATTGATTGTTGAATGCGTCATATTTTCAGAAATAAACTAAAAAATCAGAGGTCCTCAAATGTTTTCATGTGAGTGTGACACTAAATATAATTATTAAGCATACTATTATAGAAGAGTGCTTTTTTTTTAAAAAAAAGGGTGTGCATTTTTTAAGAATATTTATCTGATCCTCAAATTTCCATTGGGATCGTAATCGACTATTCAAATGGATTATTTTAATTAAGTCCACTGCTGTACTCATTTGGGTGAGGAGCTGGTGGTCTATTTTTAATATTTCCTCAAGGCTGATTGTAAGTTTTATCAACAAATGATGCACTGGGCCACCGAGACATCGGGAAAATACCCGGTGGGTCGCGCGGGCCGCTTCTACATTTCCATAAAAAACTTGTATATTAAATCTCTAGTTAAAGATGTTTGCCCCGGGTCGCTTAAAAACCCCAGTCCACCACTGCCACGAACACCTCCAGTCCACCACTGCCACGAACACCTCCCGTCCACCACTTTCACAAACACCCCCCGTCCACCACTTTCACAAACACCCCCAGTCCACCACTGCCACGAACACCTCCAGTCCACCACTGCCACAAACACCTCCAGTCCACCACTGCCACAAAACCTCCAGTCCACCACTGCCACAAACAGCCCCCAGTCCACCACTGCCACAAACATCCCCAGTCCACCACTGCCACAAACACCTCCAGTCCACCACTGCCACAAACACCCACAGTCCACTACTGCCACAAACACCCACAGTCCACTACTGCCACAAACACCTCCAGTCCACCACTGCCACGAACACCCCCAGTCCTCCACTGCTACAAACACCTCCAGTCCTACACTGCCACAAACACCCCCAGTCCTCCACTGCCACAAACACCTCCAGTCCTCCATTGCCACAAACACCCCCAGTCCTCCTCTGCCACAAACACCCCCAGTTCTCCACTGCCACAAACACCTCCTGTCCACCATTGCCACAAAAAAACCCAGTCCACCACTGCCACAAACATCCCCCAGTCAACCACTGCCACAAACACCCCCCAGTCCTCCACTGCCACAAAAAAAACCAGTCCACCACTGCCGCAAACACTTTTCAAATGAGCACACCCACTTCACTGCGCAATTAACGACTTTCAGCCAGCATCCCGTCCAATGGAATCCACCTTCCTCACTGATCACAATATTTTCTCCTCCCTTAAGGAAACAATTGAGCACGATGACAACCCGGTGGTTGACACAAGCATCCTCAACACCCAAGTGTCAAACCCCTTTTTGATATGATCGCTGGAGGCGGTATATTCCGCTCCCGTCGAGAAATGCCTCTAATAGCGGTGGGGTTGGTGGGGAAGTCGGGGTGTCGGACACAAAAGGGGCGCATTGATTCTGTAGTGTGTCTATAGATAAGAACAACTGGATCGCCACCGTGTGGAAGACCTACTTTATGGCAACAATGGAAAAGGTGGCATCAAGAACTGTACACCCCGGATGGCATCTGGATTTATCCCTGGTGTACTCGCGTCTATATAAGGATCCTTTACGATGAGGGGGGGGGGGGAAAGAAAATGTTATAGCGTGGTCTATTGTTTTATTTTCGCCGTAGCACAATTTTAAGTGGCTAAATTATCGAATTTTCTTAACGCCCGATCCATAGATAAAAAACGAGGAAAAAAATAGTAGTATTAGTTTGTATAGACTAGGTATTATGTTTTGATAAGGCGTAAAAAAAAGTCGTGCTATACGACTCGAATGAAGAGCGTGGATATTTCAGGATGTAAATTATTTACAGGGGTGACAACACAAAGGAAACGTCAGTTGGGTTTCAGTCACGAACATCAAATGTCATAAAATGTTAAGGGATATTATGAAGTATTCCCCCCCCCCCCCCAAACCCCCCCCCCCCCCAAAAAAAAAAACAACCAATTATTGAATTAAGTATAGTCTTAAGCCAGAGAAAAAAACATATGGCACCGTCTCACTAGCCCTCTCTCACTTTCCCCGTCTCACTATCTCAGTCTCACTATCCCAGTCTCACTGTCTCAGTCTCACTATCTCAGTCTCACTATGCCACCTTGCACACTCAACGTCGAATAAAGCCGTGACCATTTTGCGCATGCGAAGGGCGAACAACAACCTAACGTGGCGTACAAGTCTATTTTTTTGTTAATCCGGTAAACGCTGAATAACTTTCTCCATGATCCATTCTGCCTTTACCATCCATGATCCCTTCTGTCTTTACCATCCACGATCCCTCTGTCTTTACCATCCAAGATCCCTTCTGTCTTTACCATCAAAGAACCCTTCTGTCTTTAACATCCAAGAACCCTTCATCTTTACCATCCAAGATCCCTTCTGTCTTTACCATCCACGATCCTTTCTGTCTTTACAATCCATGATCCCTTCTGTCTTGACCATCCACGATCCCTTTAGTCTTTACCATTTATGTTCCCTTCTGTCTTTACCATCCACGATCCTTTCTGTCTTTACAATCCATGATCCCTTCTGTCTTGACCATCCACGATCCCTTTAGTCTTTACCATTTATGTTCCCTTCTGTCTTTACCATCCACGACCCCTTCTGTCTTTACCATCCACGATGCCTTCTGTCTTTACCATCCACGATCCTTTCTGCCTTTACCATCCACGACCCCTTCTGTCTTTAACCATCAAAGATCCCTTCTGTCTTTACCATCCAAGATCCCTTCTGTCTTTACCATCCACGATCCTTTCTGTCTTTACAATCCATGATCCCTTCTGTCTTGACCATCCACGATCACTTTAGTCTTTATCATTTATGTTCCTTTCTGTCTTTACAATCCACGATCCCTTCTGTCTTTACCATCCATGATCCCTTCTGTCTTTACCATTTATGTTCCCTTCTGTCTTGACCATCCACGACCCCTTCTGTCTTTACCATCCACGATCCCTTCTGTCTTTACCATTTATGTTCCCTTCTGTCTTGACCATCCACGACCCCTTCTGTCTTTACCATCCACGATCCCTTCTGTCTTTACCATCCACGATCCCTTCTCTCTTTACCATCCACGATCCCTTCTGCCTTTACCATCCATGATCCCTTCTGTCTTTACCATTCACGATCCCTTCTGTATTTACCATCCGTGTTCTTGACAGACAGCCAATACATTTATTTTAAAATTTGCCCCCCCCCCCCTTTTTTTTTTTTCAAACCGCTCTTTTCTTGTGTAACCCATGTCATACTTTTTTCATAGCCGAATCCCCTTTTATTGGCAGCCCATTGAAGGCTTTGAATTGTTGGGATTCGACTCCAGACTTATGGTCGATACCTTGGACTACGCTTTTTCTTTCGCGAAGCGTATTGTTTAAAATCTAAGATATCGATACTATGGATTTTAAGTGCTTTGAGATGTCAATAAAAAAAAACCATTGGATATCTACACCCGAGAACTTGCCTGCGATAATTTCACCTGAAGCAACAGAAAGCATACACGAACATGCGTGTGTGTGTGTGTGTGTGGTGTTGTTTTTGTTTTTTTTTGTGTGTGTGGGGGGGGGGGGGTTAATTTGCGATCTAAGAAAAACAACAAAAATTGTTTTGAAAAAAAATTATTTAGGATACCATGGATGTATCAATGGGAGTTTTGAAGAAATGGTTTTCTTAACTAAGCTGTGGACTCGACGTTGCAAAGTTGTAGAGTCAGAGGGGAAACAAGAACATTTTGAAAACAGTCCTCATTAATTTTGCCCTCTAATAATCTTGCCTTGTTTTTAATTTCACCGGTCGAAGTGCAGAGGTCTTGTGGGACAGAGCCTACAGTAGCCCGGGGTCGCCTCTGATCCTTAAACAGTTCAAGTCTCAGTCAATGTTGTGCTTTAAATTAATCATAGCCACCAACTTACTACGACTTGGAGATACAAAGAGAGAGAGAGAGAGAGAGAGAGAGAGAGAGAGAGACAACACAGCTAAAGCACGGGTGCACTGTTCAAAAAATAAACTACAACGCAACAATTTGAGGACTACGCACTTTAATACATGTCCACGCCACACTCACCCACCCCAAAGGGACATTCGGCTTATTTTCGTTGCACTTGTTACTACCGGGGGGGGGGGGGATGGGTTACTTTTTAAATTAATTTTTTTAACGGTCATTGATTTCATGTTCACTCAAGCGTGTCCACCGTTAGTCACGCTTGAAACCTTTTGCAGTTACAGCGAATCTCATTGTGATGTAGTGATGGCAGTGCTAGGAAAGGAAACAAAAGCTATAATAAATGCAATAAACAAAATGCTACCAAAAGAAAACCCGGTGGCAAGTTGTCTTTGTGGAGCTGGGGCCGTTAGAGAGTAAAAAAAAAAAAAAAACATGTTGCCATGCAATTAAAACGGGCCGAGATTCATCGATCAAGAAATTCTAATTACAATCGAATGACATTCATAGAAGTTACAAGAAAAAGACCCAAAACACAACACATTAAAAAAAAATACACATTTATGTTCCCCAACAACAAATCTAAATATTCCATTCTAGCAATCTGGTCCAAAAAGTAGACAAAATGAAGGCTTCCAAAAATCTACTGCCATTTAAATTAGATGCGAATTTTTTTTTATTTTTCGAACGCACAACAAGCCTTTTATTTTTACATTAAGACAATTTAAGTTAAATATAAGATTATTGTTAAATGGTGGTCGGTCCATTATTTCAATTATGGATTATATAAAGTTAGAATCTTGTTCAAGACTGTCTGTCAAAAGCGTTATTTTAAAATATGTTTGAAATAGTTTGAGAATCCTTGGAGTGGGGGGACAAAAATGACGGTGACAATCCTATCGGGCCATCGTTTGAGCAATGAATCCTTGTAGCTCTAACATAATAGATTGCTTTTTTTTTTTTATTCTTTCCTTCCTTTCCTTCCTTTCCTTCCTTTCCTTCCTTTCCTTCCTCTCCCCTCATTCTTTCCCTTCATTCCCTGCGCCGTTGTTTATGCTTTTGGGAATTGGAGTAGGTTTTATCATCGTGTCATTATTTCCAGCCCAGTGGGTGTAAGGGAATATGATCTATTTTAATCTGCTGTTCTGGTTGTGTGTCTTGTTTGGACCGTCGCGTGTCATCACGTTGGCGGGGTGTGTCAATGTTTGTACCGTCACGTGCCATCACTTTGACAGAAACATTAACAAAGCAAAACAAAGTAAATCTGTTTTCAGAAAAATAAATTTTAAACAAATCAAACACTAAATTTGTTAACAGGCTTTTTACTTAACAAATTGTTAATAATTCTATCCCAGGTGGTTATCAGCAGTGAGCGTGCTTGAGACATCGCTTATATATATGAGGAGTCCAATTATTGCAAACCCTGCTAAGTAAGATCTTTTTGATTCAGAGAAAAATGAGTTGTTGTAAATTAATTTATATAGCGAATATATTATTTATATATTTTTAAAATGGTGAATTTTAAACTTAAATAAAGCTTTTTAATCATTAAATCCACAAAATATTGTAGATTGACACTTAATTAACCAGCCAAGATAGATAACTCATTTTTTAAAGTGACTTAGCAGGGTTTGCAATTGGACTCCTGGTATATTGCTTCTGGTGTATCATGCATCCTTTTTACCCCCCCCCCCCAACTCCACATGTTTTATATTAATGGTACTGAGTGGGGGGAAAGGGCAGTCATGCGTGGCGTGTGAACTCGAGTAAATTAAATAATAATCTAGGTGAGGCGACTATTACATTAATCAATAAAAAGCCACGGCTATGGTGTATGACTGTCTTTAGAACTGTCTTTAGGACTGTCTTTAGGACTGTCTTTAGGACTGTCTTTAGGACTCTTTAGGACTGTCTTTAGGACTGTCTTTAGGACTGTCTTTAGGACTGTCTTTAGGACTGTCTTTAGGACTGTCTTTAGGACTGTCTTTAGGACTGTCTTTAGGACTGTCTTTAGGACTGTCTTTAGGACTGTCTTTAGGACTGTCTTTAGGACTGTCTTTAGGACTGTCTTTAGGACTGTCTTTAGAACTGTTATTAGAACTGTCTTTAGGACTGTCTTTAGAACTGTCTTTAGGACTGTCTTTATAACTGTCTTTAGGACTGTCTTTAGAACTGTCTTTAGGACTGTCTTTAGAACTGTCTTTAGAACTGTTATTAGAACTGTCTGCGGGTCTTTTTATTTAAAGGCCGGCAGGTAGGTTGTAAGACTGTCTGTTGGCCTAATGTTGAAGGGCCGGTAGAGTTACGGTGTAGAACTGTCTGTAGGCCTTTTTCTGAAAATAATTTGGCCGGATATAAAAAAAAACAAGTGCACTCGGTTAAGCCCTAGTATATTTATATATCTAAACCTCGACCTCAGTGCATCCTACTGTCCATCTAACAGCCGCAATAGGTTAAGCCCTAGAATATTTATATATCTAAACCTCGACCTCAGTGCATCCTACTGTCCATTTCACAACCGCAATAGGTTAAGCCCTAGTATATTTGTATATCTAAACCTCGACCTCAGTGCATCCTACTGTCCATCTCACAGCCGCAATAGCTTAAGCCCTAGTATATTTATATATCTAAACCTCGACCTCAGTGCATCCTACTGTCCATCTCACAGCCGCAATAAACCCATTCCTCACCGTCTAACATCGTACAGTTCAGGCGCCGTTAACTTCGATCGTTCGACAGTAGCGCACACTGCAGGCTGAAAAAGACTTTTAACGCCGACTGAGTGCGAGTCTCTCTTTTTAATTCGTTTCTAGTTAACAAGGAATCGATGAGTCTCATCACCCTTGACCCATTCACAACTGTTACGTATGGGGGGGGGGGGGGGGGGGAGATGGGATTTCTTCTTTCTTTCTTTCTTTCTTAGAAAAAAATAATGGTAGGAAGAGGAATTAGTCAACAACGCAGACGGCGAAATAGTTCCGAAATGAAACTGTATTAAGAAAACCTAACGAAAGGTTTACCTCCACATTTTAATTCGCGTTTTGCTATTCTGACGACGGGATCTTAAAATAAAACAACAACAACAACACACACATACACAAAGATTCTGAGATTAGACGGTTTTCGCTTTATATTATTGCATGCGTAATTTCCATAAACTCCTCCAGAAATCCTACTTCCAGCAACAAAAGGTAATCTCTAAAGTTTTTTTACGCATCTCTGTTACTTGTCATACTTTTTTTTGTCGTTTTTTTTTTTTTGCTGACGAAGGCTCTAAGCCGAAACGTCCAAATCTAATGTCCTGTCTTCAAGTTTCAGCCTACCTTGTTCTTATATCCCAGAAATTCATTTGTCTTTTAGGCCATGTTAACCGCTATCACATTTCGGTACAGAATGGCTCAGCCTGACCAAGAAGCACATGTCCGCACCGAATTGCTCAGCCTGACCAAGAAGCACATGTCCGTACCGAATGGCTCACCTTGACCAAGAAGCACATGTCCGTACCGAATGGCTCAGCTTGACCAAGAAGCACATGTCCGTACCGAATGGCTCTGCTTGACCAAGAAGCACATGTCCGTACCAATTGGCTCAGCCTGGCCAAGAAGCACATGCCCGAACCGAATGGCTCAGCCTGGCCAAGAAGCAAATGTCCGTACCAAATGGCTAAGCCTGACCAAGAAGCACATGTCCGTACCAAATGGCTCAGCCTGGCCAAGAAGCACATGTCCGTACCGAATGGCTCACCTTGACCAAGAAGCACATGTCCGTACCGAATGGCTCTGCTTGACCAAGAAGCACATGTCCGTACCGAATGGCTCAGCCTGACCAAGAAGCACATGTCCGTACCGAATGGCTCAGCCTGATCAAGAAGCACATGTTTGTACCGAACGGCTCAGCCTGGCCAAGAAGCACATGTCCGTACCGAATGGTTAAGCTTGACCAAAAGGCACATGTCCGTACCGAATGGTTAAGCTTGACCAAGAAGCACATGTCCGTACCGAATGGCTCAGCCTGACCAAGAAGCACATGTCCGTACTGAATGGCTCACCTTGACCAAGAAGCACATGTCCGCTCCGAATGGCTCAGCCTGACCAAGAAGCACATGTTGGTACCGAATGGCTCACCTTGAGCAAGAAGCACATGTCCGTACCGAATGGCTCTGATTGACCAAGAAGCACATGTCCGTACCGAATGGCTCAGCCTGACCAAGAAGCACATGTCCGTACCGAATGGCTCAGCCTGGCCAAGAAGTACACGTCCGTACCGAATGGCTCAGCCTGGCCAAGAAGCACATGTCCGTACCGAATGGCTCAGCTTGACTAAGAAGCACATGTCCGTACAGAATGGCTCAGCCTGATCAAGAAGCACATGTCCGTACCGAATGGCTCAGCCTGACCAAGAAGCACATGTCCGTACCGAATGGCTCACCTTGAGCAAGAAGCACATGTCCGTACCGAATGGCTCTGATTGACCAAGAAGCACATGTCCGTACTGAATGGCTCAGCTTGGCCAAGAAGCACATGTCCGTATCGAATGGCTCAGCCTGGCCAAAAAGCACATGTCCGTACCGAATGGCTCAGCCTGGCCAAGAAGCACATGTCCGTACCGAATGGCTCAGCCTGACCAAGAAGCACATGTACGTACCGAATGGCTCAGCCTGGCCAAGAAGCACATGTCCGTACCGAATGGCTCTGCTTGACCAAGAAGCACATGTCCGTACCGAATGGCTCAGCCTGATCAAGAAGCACATGTCCGTACCGAATGGCTCAGCCTGATCAAGAAGCACATGTCCGTACCGAACGGCTCAGCCTGGCCAAGAAGCACATGTCCGTACCGAATGGTTAAGCTTGACCAAAAGGCACATGTCCGTACCGAATGGCTCAGCCTGATCAAGAAGCACATGTCCGTACCGAATGGCTCAGCCTGACCAAGAAGCACATGTCCGTACCGAATGGCTCAGCCTGACCAAGAAGCACATGTCCGTACCGAATGGCTCAGCCTGATCAAGAAGCACATGTCCGTACCGAACGGCTCAGCCTGTTTAAGAAGCACATGTCCGTACCGAATGGTTAAGCTTGACCAAAAGGCACATGTCCGTACTGAATGGTTAAGCTTGACCAAGAAGCACATGTCCATACCGAATGGCTCAGCCTGACCAAGAAGCACATGTCCGTACTGAATGGCTCACCTTGACCAAGAAGCACATGTCCGCACCGAATGGCTCAGCCTGACCAAGAAGCACATGTTGGTACCGAATGGCTCACCTTGAGCAAGAAGCACATGTCCGTACCGAATGGCTCTGATTGACCAAGAAGCACATGTCCGTACCGAATGGCTCAGCCTGACCAAGAAGCACATGTCCGTACCGAATGGCTCAGCCTGGCCAAGAAGTACACGTCCGTACCGAATGGCTCAGCCTGGCCAAGAAGCACATGTCAGTACCGAATGGCTCAGCTTGACTAAGAAGCACATGTCCGTACAGAATGGCTCAGCCTGATCAAGAAGCACATGTCCGTACCGAATGGCTCAGCCTGACCAAGAAGCACATGTCCGTACCGAATGGCTCAGCCTGATCAAGAAGCACATGTCCGTACCGAATGGCTCAGCCTGACGAAGATGTTTAAAGCGTCGCGTGATCTGAGTTGGCTGAGGATGTTCTAATGGAGAAATTAAGATTTATTCCAAACGTATTTTCAACGTTGATTTTTTTTTTCATTATTATCTTTCTTTTCTTTAACGTTTCTAAATTATCTTCCACCAGAATGAATGGACCCTGTCCGCTGTTGTACCATGTAGCATTAAGAACCATGGGTGGATTTAAAAAAAAAAAAAAGTTTAGTTTAAAGTATTCAAATCTGGACCTGCTGTATCTAGGGCAGAACAAGTAATTTTCGTAGCAATCTGTGAAATCCCCACTTAGCTGTGATATGTTTCTTTTGAATTAGATCTAGTTCTTTTTTGTTGTTGTTTTTTATTTGGCCAAAGTTGGTTGGCCAAAGTTGGCCAACTTTCCCGGCCATCATCACCAATCTCGGGATCATACATTGGGGATTTTTAATTTATTTTCATAATTTAATAAAAAATAATTTAATGTAACCTGTTTCCGTCTTTTTGAGGGGGAGGGGGGGGGGGGGGCTGGGACTGGGGTGAGAGTGTAATGCAAATCCATTGCGCATAGATAACTTTTTTCTTACACTTATCGATCTTAAATATCATTTGAATGAAGATACGTTGATTCTCTGTTCAGTCAACCATGACTTCGTAATAAAAAAAAAATAAAACAAATAAAAAATGTAATGTCCAAATGTCCTTACACATCATGTATAAACGATATTTAAATGTACATCTATTTTTATAAATTTAACTTTTTTGAAATAATCCCCCTTCCTCCATTAAGTTCATTGTGACCCAAGTGAATTTTTTTCACTCATTATCTTAGCTACCGGGGCGTAACAACATATCTGTAAACCTGCCCTCACGCATTCTTCAAACATACTCTCATGATGTAGCCGGTAGCAAAATGTTTTCAAACGTATTCTCATGATGTAGCCGGTAGAAAAAAATTTTCAAACATACTCTCGTGATGTAGCCTGAGGCAAAATGCTTTCAAACATACTCTCATGATGTAGCCTACAGCAAAATGTTTTCAGATAATAGGTCAAATTTGGTTATGCAAGTTCCAGCAAAGCAGAAAGTTAGTCTGTAACTAAAAGGTAAAAAGCAGGCAGAATATTGGCACATCAGGAGCACAGTGACAGGTTAATCTATAAGATTTTGTATGTATATTACTTTTTCTTTTGGTATGTATATTTTCTATTTGTATATGTATATATTTTAAAAATTATTTATATTTATATCTTTTATAAAATACCCATAAGTATATATATATATTATTATTTCTTACTCTCTCTCCCTCTCTTATTCTCTCTCCCTCTCTGTCTCTCTCTCTCTTTCTCTCTCTCTCTCTCTCTATATATATATATATATATATATAAACTGTGGGAGATAGCAGTGGTAAGTAAATAAATATATTTAAAATTGCATACATTATTTGGTTTTACATAATCGTACTTGGCAGAATTAACGTTTCACTGTCTCTTCTCCCAAAATCAGTTCGATAAACGTATACCCTACTATACCCATCCTCAACCACATCTCTATCTAAACACACACATACCGCGTACGTAGACATGCATACACGCATACATGCATCATATACGTTCATTACATAACACAGAATTCTTTTCAATCTTTCCTCTTGTCCTACTTGAGCATAAGCTAATACAAGCTTTGTAAGCCTTTTATTCTTAGATCGGTTGTTTTTTCTTAAAATAACTTTTCGCCGTGGCTTTATAGCTGGAGAACAAAGCTCAACTTAGATCGGTTGTTTTTTCTTAAAATAACTTTTCGCCGTGGCTTCATAGCTGGAGAACAAAGCTCAAACATTTTTGCCTGGTCTCGCCATGGGAACAATCCCTTTGATATCAGATCAAATTTAATATGTAAAGAAAACAAAACTGTTTATTTAGACTTTGATTTCTGTAGACCAGCGATTCTCAACCTGTGGGTCGCGACCCCTTTGGGGGTCGAACGACCCTTTCCCAGGGGGTCGCCTGAGGCCATCGGAAAACACATGTTCTCTACAGTTATGAAGTAGCAACGAAAATAATCTTGTGGTTGGGGGGTTGCCACAGCACGAGGAACTGTGTGAAGGGGTCGCAGCATTAGGAAGGTTGAGAACCACTGCTCTAGACTCCATTCAATGTTTTTAAAGCAATGCACCTCAAGCCTATTTACCTTCACAGTAACATTTCGCACACCTGACTCATCGCCTGTTACAGGCGTAACTTTAAAAAAAAAAAAATGGGGATTTCTATTTGGCGAGCAGATGAGCCTCCATCTCGCCGGATTCCACCAAAGCAACTCAAATTCCTCCATTGAGTAAGAGAGACGGGCTTTAGATACTCAGACGGATAGAAAATTCGGACCCTCGCCCCCAAGCCGTGCGATTTAACAAACGGAACGAGACGTCTTGCCCGTAATTCGATTCTGCGGTCCTTCAGGGCGGTCTCTTTGCTACGGGGGGTGTCACCAGGGGGAAGGAAATAATTCTTCTAGAATAAATCTTTCAAACAATTCTATTTCAACTTGAAAGATGGCCGCGAAAACGCTACCGAATAAAAAAAAAGAGAGCAAATGGACAAGGGCGGTGAACAATCTAAACTGCCGACGACGACAGATCATTTTATGTTCAGAAATGGTTAGGTGGTCTTTTTTTTGTTGAAAAATTCGGTACACAAATTTCTGTAGTCACACAGAGGGCGAGTGAGTGAAAAAATAGGTGGGGGGGGGGGGGCGGATCGAATCCACTCCACGTCGCGTCGCGTTCATTTCAGAAATTGAGCTGTAAGCGTCTCTTAAATAACATTAGCGTTAAAGTAATCGAAGTGAAGAAATATCGGAATTGGCCCATAAGCTCTCAGTTTCTAGGGTAGCAGTGTGTTCTACCGTCGTGGCTCCTCCACCTCCCGGGAAAAGATATGTCCAAAAATGACATATATCTTGTCGTAATATTTGGTTATAAGAAAGTGATTGTGACAAGTCGGGGGGCAAACGTCACCATTGTCTTTCGTGTGATTTTTTTTTATTTGGTGAGAAGGGGCATATGTGTCGATTTTAATAACAGCAGGCTAATGACACTAATGTAGTGAGTGACATCAGTATCTTACTGGATAAGGGTAACGGCCATTTTGCCGTACTAGTGTCGCTAATCTAATCTTGCTTAGTTTATTTATTTAAGGCTTTCTCAGAAATAGGACTAGAAATGTTTCAGCGTTTAAGACCGAAGGAAAGTTAAATGTTACAAGAGATGTGTACCTTTTGGCATAGGAACATGACTGGAGGCGTCATTTCGGGTTTTTTTCAGGGGTCGGCTTGTTAAGTTGTTTATGACTGGAGGCAACACAGCACATAACAAACATAAATAAAACATGTAAATTCAGGGATGGGGGGCCAAATGCCCCACCTGCCCCACCCAAATAACGTCCCTGGAACATGCGTTGAATGGCTGAAAAGTATATAAAGTATCTCGGATTTTCTTTACATTTTTTCCTTCCACGGACCCCGTCGCCAGTCTGACGAAGGCCACGGATGCCTTAGGACACAGTTTTTACATAAATAACATAAAATTACATAGGGAATCAAAATCATGTTCATGTCAGTAGACCGTAACCCCCCCGGAAAAAAATATTTGATTTAACAATCAGTGGTCAGCTCCTCCGACCAAAACCACGAGTTTAAAAGGGATAGCGAGCTAAAGACCAGAGTACAGCAGGATAATGCAGTCAGCTACCAAATAGCCCCTCTTCTAAGACCCCCCCCCCCCCCGTACACGTATGTTGACCAAAGTCAGTCAAATTAACGTTGTCATTATTCCAACCCTTACCAACCACTAACAAAGCAGTGTCAATTCTGAGCTCCGATTAAGGCATCGAGGTTAAACCAATTAATATATTCACCTGCGGGATGAGATGTTTATCCACCCACACCCAAAACCACCAACCCCCACATCCACCAAGCCCCACTTCCAACCCCACTTCCACCCCACTTCCTCCCCCACTTCCACCTCCACATCCACCCACCCCCACTTCCACCTCCACATCCACCCGCCCCCACATCCACACCCACATCAACCCCCACATCCACCCACCACTGACATCCACCAGGCCCCCACATCCACCCACCCCCACTTACACCCCCCCTACTTACACCCCCACTTATCCACCCACCCCCCTTTCCACATAAGAAAGACAACAGTCAGTCCGTCACGTGTAGTAAAGTCAGTTTAACCAGGCACTATAAAGAATATCCACTTTGAACATATAAAATCCTTTAATTAAACCTTTTTGTTTAAAATAATCTAAGTTGCTTATTATGTCATTCCTGGATTTTCCCTTCAAGATTTATATAAAAACAACAACAAAAAAAAACAACAACAACAAATAAACAAACAAATCAATTCTTACATTAATTCTGAGAGTCTTGGCGTGTTTTATCATGTTCTTTCTATAGTTGAGCCAATCCCATCGATAGCGACTTTCTTACCTACCTGCTAATCACTTGCTGTTTACCACACGCATTTGTCAACAACACAGCTAGTTTAAAACAAGACCCCTTCAACACGCGCCCCCAAGCCCCCCACCCCCCCCCCAGTAAGTTGGTTGTTGATCACTTAAATTCCTTCCATTTAACAACATCAGCTACAGCAAATGTCAAATTCTTTTCTTTTCTTTTTTTTTCCCCAACCATTTAGTTGAAGTAAACATCAATTGACTGCGATAACAAGATTTACACAGAGTGAGTTGCCATTCAAAACACAACTTGGGATCGAGAGAAAGGGAGAGAGAGAGAGAGTGGGAGGGAGGGAGAGAGAGTTGGAGGGAGGGAGAGAGTGGGAGGGAGGGAGAAAGTGGGAGGGAGGGAGGGAGAAAGTGGGAGGGAGGGAGAGAGAGAGAGAGAAAGTAAGGGGGGGAGAGTGAGGGACATATGGAAGAAAGGTATTTTCTACCTGAAGGGTTCGATGGTGTCGATTAGCTGAAAACGGCCGTGAATAGCAATGCAATTACATCCTATTTAACGATAAACATTTGCCTTGCGGCTCTTAATGTCAAACAGTGAGTTTGATTGAAGCGGCTCTAGGGTATTGAGGAGAATGCTGGCGGGAGTTTATTGTCTGACAGTTAGAAGGAACGGAACAAAAAGGAGGGGGGGGGTTGTGGTGACTTACAGTGGCCAAGGGTGTAATAGGCTCAGCAGGCCATTTTAAAATCGAAAGGCCCATTTAGTGATTGACTCAGAATGTAGGTTTAAAATATGTTTAGATTTAAAGGTATGATATCTATCAGGCGAGTACCGAATGTACATACAGAGAGAAATAGAGATAGAGAGGGAGAGAGAGAGAGAAGACAGAGTAAGATAGCGCATCGAGGGAGAGAGGGAAGGCAGAGAAGGCAGATAGAAGAAAAGAGAGAGAGAGAGAGAAGAGAGAGAGAGAGAGAGATACTGAAGTAGAGAAAATAAGGACGCTATTAAAATACTATTTTGAGCCAAACAACATCCCCCCCCCCGGACGTAAAAAAACTTATCAACAATTTATTGTACTAAGCACGTGGTTTTATTTTAAACAGTAGACGTAAACTGTACGTGAGAAGTAGACGGATCAGTACTGCCTACCGAGTCAAATTGTTTAGAGTGCTTAACCCCCCCCCCCACACACACACACACACCCTTTTTCACTTTATATATATATATAGCTTGTAGTAACATCTTTTAAGTATATATATATATACTTAAAAGATGTACGTTACTAAATGGAGTAACATTTTCTTAGGCACATCAGAGACCCGCTTTATTTTAATGCCGTTGGTCTTTTTACGTCATCATCGCAACGCTTAAAGCTTGTGCCTAAAGATTATCCACGAAGGACAGAAAACCAATCAGAGAGAGAGAGAGAGAGAAGGTAAAATTGAGGGAGGACACTTCTTCTAAATAATTCAATAAACACTCTCGAGCGATGACACAATTATAAACATTTACACAATTTTTTTATTACTTGCAAACCATGGTCTGGGTCTGGAATTCGTATTATTTTTTTTTTGTAACAATCAACTTGTTTGAAATATTAGTATCGCACTTATGCTGCTAAAAAACCGTAAATTAAACACCCCCCTTTCCCCCACCCCCACCCCCCACAAAAAAAAACTAAAATAAAATAATTCTTTTCCTATAAATCCATATAATGTAATATCGACCAACAATGGAGGTATGGGGGGTCTGAAAACTTGACATGCTTATAAGTAAACGAACGTTATAAGAATCCCTGTTAGGTTCGCAACCACATATTTCTTTCACGCCCCCGAACTAGTCTATATTAATTTTCTCAATATCCCACCCCCCCCTTTTTTTTTTACACCGATATTTATTACACCAACTATTTCTGTAAAACAAAAGAAAATATTACGCACCAAACGTACTTTAGATATATTTATAAATCTCATTTAGCGCAGTGCTTGGAAATTTTTATGTCGTGACATCATTGGCATCTGGTGACGTTAAAACTGATTTATCGGGGTTAGGCTGTACATTTTATAGGATGGGTCGTCATCGGCAACAACGGTAGACTCCGCGCCGCGTGTCGGCTGGATAGAATGACGGGAAGTGGATCAATTAGCCGTCCGAATATTTTGCCTTAAAACAAACACACGAACGAAAGCGAAGTTAGTGTAAGAGGATTTGAAATACGAAATGTGCGTGGGGGGGGGGGTGTGGGAGGTCTGTTACATTGTAGGCACGAAAGAAGACCTAGATCCAGACCACGAGGTCTGTTACATTGTAGGCACGCACGAAGACCTACATCCAGACCAAGAGTTCTGTTACATTTTAGGAACAAAAGAAGACCTACATCCAGACCACGATGTCTGTTAAATTGTAGGCACGAACGAATACCTACATCCAGAGCACGAGGTCTGTTACATTGTAGGCACGAAAGAAGACCTACATGCAGACCACGAGGTCTGTTACATTGTAGGAAAGAAAGAAGACCTACATCCAGACCACGAGGTCTGTTACACTGTAGGCACAAAAGAAGACCTACATCCAGACCACGAGGTCTGTTACATTGTAGGAAAGAAAGAAGACCTACATCCAGACCACGAGGTCTGTTACACTGTAGGCACAAAAGAAGACCTACATCCAGACCACGAGGTCTGTTACATTGTAGGCACGAAGGAAGACCTACATGCAGACCACGAGGTCTGTTACATTGTAGGCACGAAGGAAGACCTACATCCAGACCAATAGGTCTGTTACACTGTAGGCACAAAAGAAGACCTACATGCAGACCACGAGGTCTGTTACATTGTAGGCACGAAAGAAGACCTACATCCAAACCACGACAAGTGGCAGTTCCCAGCAAATCTGAAAAAAGTATATTGGATTCCTAACATTTCGTTGTCATTTTAGCCGTTATTTTGGCTCCGCACTCATAGATAAGTGGAACATGTGCACATAAGTGGAACATGTGCACATAAGTGGAACATGTGCACATAAGTGGAACATGTGCACATAAGTGAAACATGTCCACATAAGCTGTAATCTAGTAATAATATTAGGTTCATTTCCAAGAATTATTTTTTTAAAAATACTTTTTTAAATTCAATGTATCGCTCCAAGGGTCACTTTAGTTGCATAGAATTGTGGTCACGACCTGGAAAGCTTTAAAATTCAGTGCAGTTACCTAGACTTTACTGGTCCTGGCTTTAAGCGACAATTTTTGACATTCTGCGACTTGCTGATTTTTTTTTTTTTTTAAACGGAAAGAAAATTGTATCCTATTAGTGCGTATCCGGGATTTCCAGGGATGGAAAAACTTCACGGGGAAGTCTTTTGTTTCTAAAAAAAATAGTGCGAGATTCCCTGTAGGAAAACCCTAATGCACACTGGCGTCATAAAACAATGATATTAACCTTATGCTTTCAGTGGTTCGCTTATTAAGAACATATCACTAATGCAACATGATATGTTTTGTGTTGAAAAGATAAGACAGGACGTACATTTCAGCTGGAAGCAGTCACCGGCAGACAATGCAAAACAATATACAACAGATACTTTAAATAAAAAATTGAAATAAGAACCTTTTTTTTTCTCCTCGAAAATCTCAACGAAGTCAAAATAACCCAATGTTTAAAACATTGTTATGTTATTGTTAGAAACGGAAGTTAAGATGTTCAAAACCAAAGCGTTCGTACTGTCAAGGTAAAAGAATTTAAGAATTTAAGTAAAATTTTAAACAAACAAAAGTTGAGAGTAGAATGGGAGAGAAATTAAACACCACTGGTGAGTGGGTATTAGATTGAAGCCGGATGTTGAGGATAGTACCGAAAATCTGAATTAATTTTTTTTTCATTCTTCACTCTCGCTGGTGTATCAGTGCAAGACATTAGAGTCGTGATGAATACCTCTGACTTGCCCCCATGTTTTCAACCTCCATTGAAATGGGATGAGACCGGGGAAGATTTTTTTTGTTAAATATTCCGAAGATGTGCTCTGAACCTATCAAATAAACATCTTCCTGTCTCAGCTATAATAACAGCAGCATTTAATTGTCATGCCTTTGTTTTTCCGAGCCTAAACATATCTTGATCCACTATTTATTTACTTCACAGTCACTCATACATTCAGAACACACCAACTGGTCTGACTACATAATATACCACCGTCAAAAAGCCATGTTTTAAAAATTGCTATAGCTGAGCCCTGCACAACATACGGCCCGAGGACCGCATGCGGCCCGCCAGCACCACCCGTTATTTCGACCCGCGATGCAACGCAAAATTCTTTTTCATTATTATTTTCTTAATAGGTTTCCACCCCTGTCCTATTTTCTTTTGGTCGGCACACGTTTTTCATAAAGTATTACGGCCCGCCTTACATTGTGAGTTGTGCGGGCCTGCTATGGCTCCTCGACCTTTACTTTCGTGGTCAATGAGTGTGGTTTGGGAAAGTGAAACTTTGAAATGAAAAAAAATCTTACTTTTTAGTTTAAAAAAAACGTACAAATTCGATGATGAATCTAAACGATAATGCATATTCCCTTTGACTGCCGGGAAGGAAGGATCTTAGGGATGCAAGCCAGCTCATGACGTATGACTCTCGGGGGCTTGACCATTCTGACAACCCAGTTTTGTTGGTGGTACTTGCGTATCGACACCTAACGAAATTGCTTTCTCGTAGATTTCTCGATACTATCGAGTACATATCTGAGATGCAATCACGGGTGATACCGAGCGAAGATGACAAACGATACCGCAGAGGACACGGGATGGTGTCGTGGGAAATTTGGCGTTGTGGACAACACGCTAAGAGACACGAAGTGTTCTGAAGAGTTGGGGGGGGGGGGGTGTGGTTGGGGAGGGGAGAGAATCGAAAAGGTGGTGGTGGTCATAAGAGTGGCAAATTAGTTTATTTTAATTTGCTATGGATATAACATAGCTATTCGCTTATAAATATAAAATAAAATAAAGAAATAAGGATAAAAAGTTATATTTCAATTAACGTTCTTAACTGCACACCATCGACGTGTGTTTGTGTTTATAAAATATGGACAATGCGGTACGATTTGGTCGAGTCAGTCTATCTGGCTCTTACATCTATTATGTCTACGGAATGGTGCAGACGTTTAAAAATAAATAAATAAAATAAAACATTTTAAAAGTTTTGTATACATCCAGTTCGAATCCTTTGGCTTCTTAGAGTGCTCATCTCCACCTCTGCACAGTCTTTCTTTGCCTAACACATTTTAGGACATTTAAAATTACAATTTTATTTTTAGTGCGTTTTACCTCGTCGTTGATAGAAAGTATAGTTGTTCAAATTTTTTTAATATATATATATATATATATATATATATATATATATGTTTTATGTCTGGTTTATTAACTAAATCACTATAGCCGAATTTTGTAAGCGTTTGTTTAATAATAATAATAATAACAATAATAACAATAATAATTCTTTTGTGGATAAGCTACAGATTAAAATTTTCATTTTAAAAGGACGAAAATAATATATATAAAAAGTTTTTTTTAAATATTTTCTTGCCAAGATGAGTTAAGCACAGTAAAAAGTTAAATAATTTTCTTAAAATTTCTTGAAAGGCATATACGCAAAAAAAAGGTATGAGCGGAAATTATGTTAACAAATTAGAAAAAAAATATTTAAGTTTATTCTTAATGTCATTGGAATAACTACTCTTCTCTACATTCTTACTCAGTCGTACATCAACCTGTAACAGTCTGGTGGTCACACACACACACACACACACACACAAACATTATTTTCGATATTCCAGCGTAATGGTTCAACGCGCTGTTCGCGGTCATTAAGCCCAGTATATTTCTTACATCACCAATGTCTGGACCCACTAGCGCCACTGAATGACGGACAGCTTTTTAGACAGGTTCAATCGACTATGAAATGTTAAGTGTCTGTGAATGAGCTTTCGATCCGGAGAGAAAAATTATTCTAACTTCTGAAACTTAATTTATACAGCTCTGATGCAGAGGCGTAGCTAGGAGGGCAGGGGGGGACAGATGTCCCTAAGCGCCAGACTAGCTAGGGGCGCCAAAATGTGCTTTGCTATTATTTTATTGATGAAAATAATGGGTTTCGAGAGTTGAAGAAAGAAAGGGAGGCTATTTAAAATAAATCTTGTTCCTGGGCGACACACACTAGATGAGCTAGGTTCTCAATTGATGATAACGGGACTGACACATGCTTTGTTTTCCTCCAACGATCGGCCCATACCTTTGTTTACCCGTCCAAATGTTCCATTTCTTAAAATGTCTTTAAATTATTTTTCTAAGATGTACTTTCGAATTCTAACTTACGATTAATTTAGAATTGTCGAGGAAAGCTTTCATAGTTTAGAAACCGCAACCGGTGTGCCGCAAGACGATGGTAGGTGTGCCGCAGCAAAATTTCTCGGAGATTGGGAAAACTCTTGAGGACGCAGTGAATTCGTTGAAACAAAATGGACAATGATTTGGTGATTAGCAAGATGTCAAACGCTTGAAGTCCAAAGAGCACGGCACATTTGTTGGTATCAAATTGTGGGGGGCACGTGACAAACTCACGATTCCCCAATGTGTCTGATGTGACTAGAGAAATATCCCTCTGCCAATCTGGCCTTTGACCTCACGCTCTCACGCTGTTACTGTGTCACAATTGGACAAGGCGTTGATTAATTTATGTGGGTTTTTTTTTATTGGTCTTTACCGACTAATGAAAAAAAAAAAACACACACACACAAACTAAGCCTTATTCAAACCAAACTGGGGGTAGCGGCCATCTTTCATCTGATTGGTTGGTACTTTTATACACGACTTTTTTTTTTTTTTTTTAATCGTCGACATATTTAAAAGAAAAAATGAAAAAACCGTACGCTTTTATTTTATTACTATTGTTTTGGCGGGTGTTTTCTCTCAATTGTCATAAATAGCAAGAGGTCGCTGCCTTTATCTGGAACAATAGAATGTTTTAATGTCTTTTTGCATGGGCATGTTTCTTTGTTTTAAAGGAGAATACAGACTGTAGTTGGTTTTTTAAAATAAAATAATAAATAAACATTCTAAACATGAAAACAAGAAATGGTGCACAAAAAAAAAAGAGTGAAAGGTGGTGAAAAGGTTAGTTTTTTTATACAATTTATAAAATATTTTTATTCAATTGATATACGCGCTCAAAGGGCGAACATTATTGTTTTTTTCAAAAATTACTTGGTTTAAAAATCTATTTGCACGACTTTCAAGAATTTTAATATAGAAAAATTATAATGTTGGTATGTGAAGACAACAACAGTAAACCTCTTTTTATCCTTGTTTTAATCTTGGTATTCCGCCGAAGTCTCGGAAAGGTCTAGGTGTGACTTGAAAGAAAAAAAAATTTTGCGGAGCACTGATTTAAAGGAACAGTTTTCGTTTTTCCAGAAAAACAAAAAACAAAACCAACCTGGCAACCCAGTTTTCAAATAACTTGATACAACCCGTGCAACTGGAAACCCACGTTTCAAAAAACTTGATACAACCCGTGCACCTGGCAAACCCACCTTTCAAATAACTCGATACAACCCGTGCACCTGGCAAACCCACCTTTCAAATAACTTGATACAACCCGTGCGCCTGGCAACCCACCTTTCAAAAAAACTAGATATAATCTGTGCGCCTGGCAACCCACCTTTTAAATAACTTAAAACAACCCGTGCAGTAAAGCTTCCAAACATAAAATGGGCTCAACATTGTGTGTGGGGGGGGGAGGTAACCTAAAAACAGCGCCCCACCACCCCTAACCCCGTGTTTACTGCTGTGTCCTCATTAAAGCAGACAGTGGCCGTTCGAGTGCTTTGTCATTGTGACACGAGTAACCTTGCCGAGGCGACGGAATACTCCCAATATTAAGGCATGAGACAACGGAGTGAGCTCCCACCTTCGATCGCTTCCAAAAGTAGATTATGACGTGAATATTGTTTTTCTCCCTACAACAACGGCCCAATGCCAGGATAATGTTGAAGGTTCTCAACCAGTATTTGACGAGTCTCTTGTTTTTTGGCCCCTTCTATAGTATTGTCTCAAATGTCCGTTCCAATTCGTAAATTCTTCCAAAGTAAGATGGCCGACCTTTTTTTAAAATTCAAAACCTGACCTTTTAAAATTGCCATGGGTGTCCAAAAAGTCTTTTGTCTGTGTGTTTTTATTTAGAAGAAAAGAAATATCAACATGCTAAGCCAGTACTGTACTGGCAGGGGCGTAGGAAGGGGTGTACGGGGGTGGCGGTATATTTTTCTTTCTTTGGAGGTGCAAATTGCGGACCTTTATTTTTTTGTAATTACCCTCCCCGGGCGGCACTAGCCCTAGGTAACGCCCCTGTGTACTGGTAAAGCCAGTACGAATGGTCGCCTTCCTCAATGCCCACTCGTGACGCTCATGTTTCTCGATGGCAACGTTTAGATTACCAACGTATGGTTACCCAAGTAAGATTAACATCTTATAATTACAAACGTATGATTTACAACGTATGGTGACCCACGTATGATTACCAACGTACGATTAACAAAGTGTGATTACCAACTGTTTAAAACATTTTTCCTTATAGCGTGTTCACAATGTAATTGAGGAAATTGTTAAGGTTTCATAATTAAGCTACTAGTTGTAACGCCAATCTCAGAATTGATCAATTTTTTCCTGTTGTTCCAAAAAAAAAAAAAAAAAAAAAAAAAAAAAAAAATGCAACACACACACCAGGTCGACGCTGTTAAAAGCGCCTTAAGGAATTATGCGAGAAACACTGGCCTAGAACAAAGACCCATACTCAAATTGAACGTTTCACAAATGGGGATGGTTGAGTGTGTGCGTGTGTGTGTGTGTGCGTGGGAGGCGCTGTGTTTATAGTTATATTTAGGTTAACGTAAGGGCTTCACTAAGACGATTTTTACTGAGTTTTTTAAATTTATTTACATAACGGTATAATTGAAGCAATACTCTTCGTAATTTCTTTTTTTTTTAAAACAAACAACCTTTCAAAATTCAAAAATATCGTGACCCGCCCCGGGGGGGGGGGGGGCAGTAACGTTGGCTACGCCACTGGCTCCGGTATGAGTAAAACTGGTATTGACCGCGCGTTCATTGATGGTTTTGACTATAGCGCCCTTGCCTTAATTTTCAGTTACCCATGAATGAACCGTGGACCACGAACCTGTCGTCTGAGATGGGAAATTTTAACTGCTGCCTTTCGTTTATTGCCATTAGGGCTTTGTTCTATGGTCCTGTTTAAGAAAAGGACTGTGCGGGCCGCACTTGAGATGGCGTTGCCTGTTGCCACGGAACTGAATTCATCTGACTAAAAAGGAAATAAGCTTTTTTTTTTTTTTTCTTACAAATATACACACACACACACACACAATAATATATCTATTAAATTCCATGTTATCTAACTAAAAAAATTGGATTCAAAATACTCTTTAAAAATTTCACAAGAATGAGGGTTGAAGAAAATTATTGTATCCTTATTCGGTTCAAATTATATTCGTGGACGTTGTAGCTCCTTGTTAATACTCATTACCCCCCCCCCCCCCCAATTATTTTTGCCGGGAAAACTCTAAGGCTTATGATGGCACATTAAAAAAAAGGGCCCCTCCACTTAAACTCCAGATGGTTTCGTCAAGTGGTAGCAAAGGCCACACAACGCTCACCACGCTCACAACACTCTCTTAACAAACATGTTGTTGTAGTAAATGATCACCTGAAAACTATTGTGAACAAGAAGCTGGGCAAAAAAACAAGAAGAAACCCCAGACTTGAGTATCTGAATGACACCTGACATACACTAGCCATTACAGCGCCCCGTGCCGGGGCCAGGCGCACACAGGGTTTATTCAGAACGTGTCACAATTAGAAGCCTCGTCCACTTCAACTGACCGACAGAGATCAGCTAAGATGAACGGGCAGTGATCAACGTGGAACCTCCCACCCCAACCCCCTTTTCAACATCCATGAGTTCGCAGTAAAGTCTAGACTAAACCTTTGCGGTATCTTCCACTATTAATTAAGAGTTAATAAGAGAGGCTTTACATTAGACGATGCATCTTGTTATTCACACAGTAAATAGTAGGCTTGGTGAACTATGTGAACTCAAAAACTTTGAACACAACTAACACTTTATTTTTTAGAACCTCCCTCCCCCCCTTCCCCCCCCCCCCAAAAAAAGCAACAGCAACTCGTACTCAATTATTTAATTATTACGATGCTTAAAATATGAATCGTTATCTCGATACTTTTCAAATAACCAAGTATGTGACCAGACAGAATATATTAGTATTAGCAAAAAGACGAAACGGTTTAATTCTTTTCAAATATTTTTTTTATAAGACCGGTTCAGAAGAGCTTGTTGTTCTCCACCCACCCCCCCCCTCCCCCACCAACCACCCCCAAACCGCACTCATCTGCTAAATTACATTAAAAGCTACAATTCTGTGGCATCGCAAAGCGTTCGCGTCGACATTCAGACTTAACCCTTACCCGCCGACCCAAGCCGACATATCAATGTCAGGGCAATACTCGCTGCGACAAGCCGCGGTATCGCCCTGTAGTCTGGTACACTCTGATTGCCGGGGGGTGTTTGTGCAATCGAATCAAATAACGGCGCCCAAGATTTTTTTTTTTTTTGTATCCCCGGAGCACCCCCGAAAAAGAATCGACGCCTTGTGTTCGGCGGCCACCCCCCCCCCATCCCAGTCCTTACATGGCCATTCAGCCCCGCGTGTTTGAGTAAGGAGCACTGTCAAACACAAAACGCCATCCTGTCTGTTAAAGAAGAAGGAGTTGCTGCCCTATATAAAAGACCTGGGACCTTTTCTTTCATCTCATCAACTTAGTGACACCGTTATTCCCCCCTCCCCTTCTCTCTCTTTCTCACCCTCCACGATTCGTGTCTGCTTCTTTTAAACGGCGCCCTCTTTATCAATGCTTCTCAATCATGATAATTTGTCGCGTCCGGGAAGTGTACATTGTAGTTCTTTGAGATAATGTGTTGACGTTGAGGACATTCATATATGTTTATTGCCGGATACCATCTCCGGATAAAAGCATTTCGGTGCCGAACTCATTCCCGAGACCATGATCGTGGGGGAGAAGATTCGGTCACATTTCGAAGAAGGCGCCCGATAGCACTCAGCAAATTCAGCTCTCTGCTCTTCTTTCGGACGCCCGATGTGTGGTCAATCGGTGTTGTGTGGCGCGATATGAGGATGTCTGGTGTTAAGCCGCTCGTACAGAGCCGGGGTACACGGCGCAATTTTCTGCTCGATTGACGCTGGCTACCACTATATCTGGAGCGTGAGACGTTGAACTCTGGTTTTGTGGTGTAAATATTGATTTTTTTATTTTTAAAATTTTGGGGTGTGCTTTGAGTTGGAGGGGGGGGGGAGGGGGGGCTAAAAATAGATTCTAGCATGCAGTTGCAGAGCTAGAAAGTCTTAATGGACAAGAACTTTTTGTGTTTAAATTTGATATAAGAAAACATTAAAATTGATTCAGAATTATAATACGAGGACCTTGGTTGGATGGGACTGTGTTGAAAAAGAAATTATAAAAGTGTTGGACTTCGATAAAGCTCTAAAATAGATTAAATAGACACGAAGAATCTGTGTCAATATAACAATATATATTACATTACACATAAGCAAATGTTTCGGCACATTCCTTCATGAAGATATATTTAATAAGTATAAATCAAATTTAAATAATATATATATATATAATATATATAGATATATCCTACCTAAAAAAGAGAGATATAAATAGGAGTGGGCCCAAAAACCACACAGAAACAAAGTAAAGAAGAATGGAAAGGAAGTGACTTGAAGTAAAATGTAAAAGCCCAATCAGGAAAAAGACATGACAGTTACGTAAAATTGTGGATTTGGTTTATCCCGTATAGAGTCAACGTACCAAATCTTGTTATTAATTTATTCTCCATATAGATCCTATCCGGTGTGTTACTAGAATACAGTATACCAGTAACTGCGATGTCCAAAATGCCACCATGGTTATAGCTATTGAAATATTTGGAGACCGGACAGAGAGCCTGTTTATTTATGTTATAGAGGTGCTCTCTAAGCCGGTCTCCAAGGCGACGACATTATAATATTAATATAAATTAGACTAATAAAAAGGCTTGTAAAGGATTTATAAGAAAAACTTTGTTTTATTGGTTGTTCAATTATCTTTGAAAAAATCCATCCCTTTTGCCATTCTGTTTAGAGGTAAAGCGTTAAAAAAAATACACACACGTAAAGATATGTATATATATATATATTTATATAAAATTGTTAATTAATGTTTTATTTTGTACTTTTTAGTAAAAGTGTAGAACGATTCAGCTCAATTGGAGATCCCGAAGTTTGTCGAATTTGAGTCGCAAGTCTTGACCCACAGAGGTCACTCTAGGGTCAGTGGCGGTCACTGGCGACCTAGCGATCACGAAGTATTATATTTGCTATTGGGATTGGGTAAGTGCGCAAAGTTTCAGCGCCATTTGGAAAATCAGGAAGCGCGTCAAAATTGAGATGCAAGATTTGACCGAGGCGAAAGAAGCAAGCTCAATAAAAACGTGTAAAAATAGAAATGAAAATCCAACTCGAAGAAAAGGCTGCAGTTCCCACAATGTATGTTTTGTCACATATCTCGACATCTCTCCCCTGAAGAGCTGAGATAGTTTTGAAATGCCTATTGAAATAGTTTAGTTAACCCGTGAAGGACTTCATAACTTTGACTAAGCAAATTTGGAATCTGAGACGTGAAATAAATCTGGCAATGGTAGACGGGCGTCTCCGACTAAAGCACTTCCGGCTCTCCCACAATTTTCTGCCGAATATTTACTCTCCCCCCTCCCCCACACACTTTGTTCATAGAAAAAAAATTAATGAATAAATAGCGGCTATTTATTTTGCTTGAATCTTTCTTTTCAGCATTTCTGATGCATGTTTTCAACGCTGCAAGTCAAGCCATTCATCCTTTGTAAGTGGTGAACACAGAAAACATGACATGTAATTAATTACACCCTGAAAAGCGAGAGAGAGAGAGAGAGAGAGATAGAGAGAGGTGGAGTGAGTAAGAATAAGTGAGAGAGAGGGGTGGAGTGAGAAAGAATAAGTGAGAGAGAGATGTGGAGTGAGAAAGAATAAGGGAGAGAGAGAGATGTGGAATGAGAAAGAATAAGAGAGAGAGAGTGAGAGAAAAAGAGAGAGAGAGTGAGAGAAAAAAAGAGTGAGAGTGAGATGGAGTGAGAACGAATGAAAGAGAGAGATTTGGACGGAAGACTGTTTGCTGCGCACCGGGCTGTGCACAGTGGCGTAGAAAGTGGGTGCGGTGGGTCGGTCCACCCTGGGCGGCAATTTTTTAAAAAAAATCTCTATATGGAAGGGCGGCATTTTGTGCTAACTGCTGAGTTTTATTCGTTTAAGGGCGTGGGTGGAAAGATCCTACCACGCCCTGGGCAGCACTACGCCCCTGGGTGTGGATGCTGGTCGGTTGTGAAAAACTATTTTGGCGTGCTGCTCCGAGTCACCTCTTCTCTCGCACACGCACAGTCAACACCGATTTCTACAGATGCAAGCGCCACCGTGTGGTTTATTCTCCCTGCTAATTATCGTAGAAGAAAAACAAAAAAAACACGAAGTTTTGGCATTTCATTTTTCCACTGAGCACACTAATAGTGTTTATTCGCGACCGAGACCCACATCCAATCCATTCATTTCTTGTTTTTCTTCCTGTTTTGACGTCGGATGTGTCTTGTGGAAGTAGCACATTGATGAATCGGATTTGATGGCATTAGGAGAGAAAAAAAAAACAATAAATAATTCTTTTCAGTGATAATTTGAAAGGTCTAGCTAGGCGTCATCAAATAAACACACATGATAAATATTCGCCTCCGTTATTTATTTTGGTTGATAGATTGGAGTGCGGTTCTGAAAAAGTCGAAAAAATACAGGATATCACCAGACACATATAAAATACAGGATATCATCCGGCACATAATGGGAAAATGGTTATGGAGGTTTAAGAAAAAGAAGTTATTTAAATTTCTCAGCCTGCTATAATCCTTTTTGACTATTTCTGTAGCTGGTCTCTTCTTCTTCTGCCTACTTTTACCGGGGAAAGGTCGCCGGGAGATGCAATAGCACCGATCTGTAGCAAGGTTTTGGGCCAGCTGGGGGGAGGGGGGTTTCATGATGTGGGATACGTCCTTAACACAGTCAATCTATCGTTGGCGTGGTCTCCCTTCAGCCATGAAACTAGAGTGCATGCTGGTGTGGCCTTGCAAAACATGCTGATCAACAGGCATTCTTACCAGATCGCCAAACCAATTAAATTTAATGTTGGGCCATATACCGGTTGATTGTTTTCGCACCAGCCCTAGGCTGGGGTACCGCGCTACATAAAACCACCGATGATAATAATAATAATGTACCTTATTTCCTGATTCCGAATTATTCTCGCTAAGTTGAATATTAAGATTGCATGCAAAAAAACGTTTCCGGCATGAGCTAATGCCGAATTGAACTAAAGAAATATCGTATATCTCCCAATTAACCAATGAATATACGTTTCAAACATTGTGTTAACCCTCGTAATATCCTTCATCATCATCCTCATCATCATCATGTCCCTTAGTCATTTGGCCGTTGGGGCGCCACAGCTGACATGAAAACTATCCTCCATTCCTCTCTGTCTTCTGCACTACGCATAACATCGACTAGTTTTAGCCCCGTCTAGTAAAATCCTTAGAAATACAATTAAAACCATGCTGCAAAATACTTCGTTAAAATTATCTTCGATATTTCATATCTGAACGTGTTAATTGGATGGTTAAGCGACTTGTCAACCCCAAATATTAAGGTAAGAATTTTTTAAAGCTAATAATATTTAAAATTAAAAATAGATATAATGGTTGTTTGATCAGTACGAGTGCTGTAATGGAAGAAAGCTTTTGGGTATTTCCTTTACTAGGCTAGATACAATAAAAATAATATAATTCTTGATATGTTGTTTGCTTCTTGATATTTTTTTGTTGTTCCCAAAGCATTTTTGTCACTTTAATATTTACTGTCTACACCACATCCATATTATATCACTGTCATTATCCTCACAGTCTCTAAAAATTGTTAAAGTCGTTTTGATTGCCCACAAATTTCTACCCCCCCCCCCCCCCCCAATTCACTTTTCACTTTCTTTATATTATTTGCATCTTTAACAAGCTAAAATTGAATTTTAAAAAAAAAGTTGTCACTGATTGACACCAGACTGCCAATTTCATTTTGTAAAAAAAATTAAATAAAAGCAGACAGATTGAATAGCGTTTGCCATTTCTAAGCCCGGAAAATGCCTCATCGCATTGCGTAATGTTACATTTTTAGACACGGTTTTCGTAAAACTATCTGCTGACAATGTATTTCAATATATATATATATATATATATATATATATATATATATATATATAAACATATTTGTTTATAAAGTCTTAACTAGCATAAAGTTGTTAAAGAGTGTTCGTCTTTGTTAACACCCATCTAGCCGACTAACGATAACGTAGAGGTTCCGAACAGCTGTTGAGAAATTGGCCATACGGAACACGCGGATTTTTCCATTAATATCTTTCCCGCCATTTTAATGAGATTGGCCCAACTGAATGCCCAGATGTTCTTTAATAGATCAACTGCATTAAATGACAATGGCTATAGCTAAATTTCGTTAGAAATGTGGAAACTCATTTTTTTAACATCGACAATACCAGAACTGAAACCGAATCATGCAGATTCATCTCAAGCAGAAAAAGGTGCGTGCTGTCACTAGGCGCTTGTCATGACACCTACCATCGTCATCAACTAATGCCGTGACACGCCCTCACATGTCCAAATTTTAAATATTTGAAAAAAAAATCAAAATCTCGATTGCATAAATCATATTATCCACAAGAAGCCATATCACAATAAAAGTGTTAGTAGAGCAGTTTGCTAGCTGCAATTTTTAAAATAAACCTAAAAATAACACAACGAAATCAAAACAAAATAACACAATTTTTAATTGAAAATAGAAAGATAATCAATTTTTTTGAAATCCTTCCTTTTAAACTTTGACCTTTGCACTTGTGCTTCTTTCTGAATTATCGGCAAACTCTTTGGAAGGATAACTGACCCACTTCCCGTCAAACAATCAAGCTGAAACGTTGCACATCGACTCGTGCCGAAGACATCACATTTTATCAAATTTTCTAGCTTCAACCCCCAACCCTCAAAAATCATTTTTAATGCTACCAGACGCCAACTGATTTCAAGAATAAAATTCACGATAACTGCGCTAAATGAGATTATTATAAATACCGCAAGTGCTTTTGGTGCGTACCATTTTTTTACACGGAAATAGTTAATGTAATTAATTTGCGGCCTAAAAGTTAGTGGGACATTAGAATACTAATATAGCCCAGGGCCTTTTTTTTTGGGGGGGGGGGGGGGGGGGGGTGCGGGAGACACTAATTGGGATTCTTAAAAAGTGTGTTACTTGAATGCAGGTTTTTTGTCAAATTTTCAACCCCACCCTCTATTGCCCGATACTAAATTTAATAAGGGAAATTAAACGAAAAACTTTGTTTTTAGGGGCTGTTGTATGTATTCATCAAATGACGAAGTACTTATTTTGAATGTATACTCAGAGGGGAATGAAAAAAAAAATGTTTTTGCGCTTGAAGGTTCAAACAATCAACGTTGGTTTCCCACCGGAACTTAAATGTCTGTGTTGGGAGTACGAATGGATGAGCGTAAACTCCAATTACGATCCCTCTTGTAGCCCCTGCAATCATCGCGGCAACATCACAAGAGGACGAAAAATAACCACTGCGATATTTTCCACTATGCAAGAATCAATCATGTTATCGGAGGGTCTCACACGGTTCTTAAAATTAATTGAAATCTATCATTTAAGAATAGAACACGGCTTTCGGAATCAAACTCCAGTACACTGAGGACAACCTCAACTCTTACTCTCCGTCTAAATATGGTCAATCCAAACCTGGTGGACTGGAGGTCAATCCAAACATGGTGGACTGGAGGTCAATCCAAACCTCAACTCTTACTCTCCGTCTAAATACGGTCTAACGTCGTTCAATCCAAACCTATTGGACTGGAGGTCAATCCAAACCTGGTGGACTGGAGGTAAATCCAAACCTCAACTCTTACTCTCCGTCTAAATACGGTTTAACGTCGTTCAAGCCAAACCTATTGGACTGGAGGTCAATCCAAACCTGGTGGACTGGAGTTCAATCCAAACCTGGTGGACTGGAGTTCAATCCAAACCTGGTGGACTGGAGTTCAATCCAAACCTAGTGGACTGGAGGTCAATCCAAACCTGGTGGACTGGAGTTCAATCCTCGCAAAACGCCAGGAAAAGTAAAAAAAAAAAAAAAAAAAAAAAAAAACATCATCCCAGGTGGAGTGGACTCGTTAGCATTAACCTTGGATGGTAACACATCCACGATGAGACTAACTCTATAATCAAACCCGGAGATGGAGTCCCGAAGTCGGTATGTATGACATTGACATCATGAAAATTTCCGACAACTCCTGGGAAGTAGCACATCAATTGCATTCTGATCTATTTCCGGGCGTCTTGACTAGGTCTTGCCATTGGATCGAGTAGGCGAGGTCGAGGAAAAAAGTGAGCAACTCACTCTCATTTTAAACAAAGTACCGCTCAAATCAAGGCAACTACTCAAGTTGAAGAACGAACAACTACAACAACATTTTTATGTAAAGCGCAGTGAGCCCATCCCTAGGCTGGAGTACCACGCAATATAAGACAACTAATAATAATAATAATAACATGTATATTTATATTACTATAAGTATGTAGGTGTGTGTGTGTGCTTCCGCGGGTGTGTGTTCAATTATCACATTGGAATAATTATGTGGCGGTTGATCACCGGCTTATAACCAAGAAAAAAAGCGCCCACTCTTTTAAGTCTGGAGACTTAAGTCTAGCGACCCCTGTACCAAGACTAGACGGTCAGCCAGATACTCCCCACTAACAACTATAATATTTCGCCTCATCTCCTCCAATTGCAAGGTTATTGGATGGAGCCCGGGCCCCCACTTTTCCCGGAACGACACCCTTTCCCGGGGCGCCCAATGTTTGCGAAGGGATATAACTTACGGTTGGAAATATCGTTGATAGCGGCCCCGGATAAAGTTTGTACACTCACGCCGTGTTAGGCGGCTAACATTTTTTTCTCTCTCTCTCTACCATTATGAGCAGAAGTGAAGGCTTGAAGGAAAGTAGCGGGAGGCTTAGGGTTTTGAATATTAATACCAGGAGCGGATTCATCTGTGGGTGTCCAGGACTAATATCGCGGTGAAACACGAGAAACACCTGTGTCAGAATCAGAGTATCGACGTAAAGAAAAAAAAACACCAAGTAAATAGAATTGTAGTGGAAGGTAAAGCTGGTACGCTTTTTAAAAAAAATAATAGGTTGTTTAATAACTTAATCTGATTGTCTATTGGTGTACACACTAAGAAAGAGAGTGAACAAAAGAAACTGAATTCTCTGGGGGCAGCATTTTATTTGTTAAGAAATAATTATATCTTAATTATGTCAACATGTGTTAGTTCACTTTCTTTCAATTAGCAATATAATTTATTATTTTTTTTTAAAAATTCTTTTTAAAGTCGCGAAAATTGATTTTTGGTTAGCACGAAGACAATCAACCATTCGAAACAATGATGACCAAAACTCTTCCGGTGATGGGAAAAAAAATTTGATAAAGTCTTCAGCAATTACAACATGACAAACATATGTTTGTGTGTGGTAATAGATAATGATGGACGAGTAAAGTGAGCAGCGTGGCCAGAGGTTGTGGATGCACGGTGTGAGAAGTCTGTGCATGTCTTTTAGATCTGAAGACGGCCGTGTGAGGTTTAGACAAATAAAACTACGATACGGTGAGACAAATCTATCTATCTATCTATCTATCTATCTATCTATCTATCTATCTATCTATCTATCTATCTATCTATCTATCTATCTATCTATCTATCTATCTATCTATCTATCTATCTATCTATCTATCTATCTATCTATCTATCTATCTATCTATCTATCTATCTATCTATCTATCTATCTATCTATCTATCTATCTATCTATCTATCTATCTATCTATCTATCTATCTATCTATATATATATCTATCTATCTATCCATATATCCATCCATCCATCCATCCACCCATCTATCCATACATCCATCCATACATCTATACATCCATCCATCTATCTATCTATCTATCTATCTATCTATCTATCTATCTATCTATCTATCTATCTATCTATCTATCTATCTATCTATCTATCTATCTATCTATCTATCTATCTATCTATCTATCTATCTATCTATCTATCTATCTATCTATCTATCTATCTATATATCTATCTATCTATCTATCTATCTATCTATCTATCTATCCTGTCTGTCTGTCTGTCTGTCTGTCATATTTAGCCATCACCATATTGGGATTTAGGGATCATATAAACGCTAAATCTCGGGACCTATGAATTATAAGTCTCACTTTTGTTGTGGAATTGCTGAAGCCATGAAAGTTTAGATTGTAAAATGTTACCAGGAAATCTGGTAAATATCTCACATCACCATCACCACCACATTAAAAAAAAGCCTTTTCCCTTAACAGCAGTTTAATAATAGTTACCAATAGGTTACCCTGGATTGGGGGTACTTGTAAGTTCAAACTTGGAGACGTCGGTATAAATACATTTCCACAAGGACATTTCGTTCGTGTTTTCCTGACAGCTTTTAAACACGCCGCGTGTTTAAACGCAACATTATACGATGCTAACTATGGATTGTCTAGAACTAAATAAATGCTAATTTGTATAGGAAGTACTAACCACCATCCACCCCAACCCACCACTAAAAAAAAAAAAGATCTTGTGTGTTGTTTGATAAGACGCCTGGCTTGGAGAGTACCCTCTATTGAATAATCTCGCCGGCGTCTCCTCCTAGCTAAAGACAAAAGAAGGGTCTGCAAAACAACAATTATGCTGATTGGTTTAGTAAGCCTTCCCACCATTTAATGATTAATTCCAGAGGGGTTCTCAAGTCATTGAGCGGCAGTGGTCGGGAGCATTTGTTTTGTGGATTCAAACAAAATTCATAGCCACAAAGTCAAATCATGCATCTTTGTAAACCAAAAAACCTCGTTCTCTCAAAAATCCATCTACATGAACTCATTGATCCATCTTAAAAAACTTCATCGATCTTTTAACTTAATTCATTGATCTATGATCTATCTAGACAACCCCCCCACCCCACAAATATTTGTCTATAGATTTGAACATATGGTTTCAATGCTACAAATAAATTTCGTGACATATTGAGGTTGAATTAGTTCAACTTTGTTCATCTCTACATATAAACTTCTTTATAAGTATACCACAAATATAAACAAGCAAGCATACTTTTATAAGCCATAGGTGCCTTCCAATTAACGACGAAAAGTGTGTGTTGAAACAAAAGGGTGTGGAGGTGCGATAAAGGGTTTGTACTTTTTGAGTTCAAATTTGTGAAAAAAAGTTTTTGGTCAAAAAGTAGCGAAACGTCATTCATGGATTGACCCAGAAACCTTTATTACCTATATCTTTGTATGCCTCCAAAAATCATAGATTATTGTCTTTGGGATGTCACAGACATATAACAGAGGTGTCATAGAGGTGTCATAGAGACTTCATCGAGATGCCATTGCGATGTCAGATTGATGTCTAAGAGATGTCATAGAGATGTTATAGAGGTGTCCTAGAGATTTAATAGAGATGCCATATAGTTACTATAGTCATGTCGTAGAGATGCCATAGAGATTTTTATAGAGGTTTGATTTTCGGATGAATTAGAAAGAGTCGTCTGCAACATAAAGAGAGCAGCACAGAACAACCCCAGTGTTTAGTATACATGTTCTGATCTTCTTTCAGTTGACACACTTGCCCCTATTCGCCCCCCGGTTTGAGAATTACAGCCCCATAAAGTGAGAAAGGCCCATTTCGCTAGACAACTACGACCGGTCTCTGTCGCGTTGTTTGTGCAATCTTTCTAATTGATTGGGAGTCTGGAGAAGAAGAGCAAGAGGCAAGCGGAGATAACCCTGCACGTGATTGCGCATCTCCTCCCTTCACAGCCTCTGGACATTGTCTTACCAGGCCTTGAGAGTTTTCGAGCAAAATTCAGGACCCCCGGGGGTTTAATTCAATCGACTTGAAAAAAAAAACATACAAAGACAAAGTCGTGGATAGGGGTTTCGAGGAAAATGGGGTGTGGGGGTCATAATCGTGAACGGGGGTCTGGCTCACGGGTGGGTCCGTGGAACGGGGTTTGGGGGTCGATTGGTGTGTGGTGTTATTGTAAGGGTTAGGTGGGCGGGGCAAGACAGGCCCTGGTTGTTCGACAGCAACCACACCCCCTCGCTAGTGATCTCTGAGTAAACACTTAATACTGTTATTGGTCCACAAGACAGGCACAAAAAAGTTTCCACAGAAGAAAGTTTAACGGACAAGGGGAAATCAAATTAAAAGAAACTTCATGGATGAGGAGAAATGGAAATAAGCCTTTTTTTTCGGGAATACAGTGAAGCTGGTAACATTATAAGTGACCAAAACCGAAGATGAACCTGTACGAGCGTTGCAACGATCTTCTTAGTCCAATACTGAAATGGAAAAATCAGCGGAGTCGAAACCGAAATGGAAAATCAACTGAGACGAAACCGAAATGGAAAATCAACTGAGTCGAAACCGAAATGGAAAATCAACTGAGACGAAACCGAAATGGAAAATCAACTGAGTCGAAACCGAAATGGAAAATCAACTGAGTCGAAACCGACATGGAAAACCAACTGAGTCGAAACCGAAATGGAAAATCAACTGAATAGAAACCGAAATGGAAAATCCACTGAGACGAAACCGAAATGGAAAATCAACTGAGTCGAAACCGAAATGGAAAATCAACTGAGTCGAAATCGAAATGGAAAATCAACTGAGTAGAAACCGAAATGGAAAATCAACTGAGACGAAACCGAAATGGAAAATCAGCGGAGTCGAAATCGAAATGGAAAATCAAGTGAGTCGAAGCGTCAACCTATGGGATTACGATTAAAGCAGGACATGCATTTAGAACTTTTTTTTGCGTTGATTTTACAACGGGAGATGTATTTTTATTATTAACTTTCAAACTTCGTATTCAAATTGAATATTTTCTTCGTTGATGCCATGAAAAAATTTAATTACATCGTCAGCGAAATTTGCAATGTCCGTCTATTTCTCAACAACTAGTATATTCTTTTTTTTTTACCTAGACTTCGGCCGTGTTTGAATCATCAGATAATTCAATTAAACTGTTAAACGTCGTTCAGTCTGTGTTCTCCAGCCGAAATTCTAAGATCGTCAGTTATACAACGTGTCTGTACAATGTATTATTATATATGTACATTTTTGGTGATGGTGGTGGCGTCCGTATAGTTTCTGCGGCAGGGTCTCACCAGTGCGACCTATCTCTCACCAGCCCCCGTATCCCAGGTTTTGGGCCTAATCTAATAATCTCGTCTCGTTGAGATGGTAATTAAAGACACTGACCTCGGCCAGGGAGTTGAGGCAGACTATCAAACACAGCCAATTAACGTTACAGCCTCCTGTACTGGGATAACACAGTCTCCCTCCACGGCCGTCCCTGGCTCGCTCGGTGCGGGTCTTTTTCGCTGGGGGACAGAGCAGGGGGACCCCAGTAGAGTTGGGGGCCCCCCAGTAGAGTTGGGGGCCACAAGGAGACGTGAGTGGCCCCTTTGGGGGATCCGGGTGGAGATAGTCAATGCATGAAATGGTTAATGCGCTGACTGTCCCTATGGCGGTAATATCAGTAGGGGGAAAATCTTGTTTACGATATAAAGGAACGTGTTATTTGATTCCTGGGGAGGACATGATACTTTTTGGACGTCATTATCTATGGCTTAATTGTTAGAGCTCTTCTGTATGAAGATGAAAATGGTGAAGTTATTTTCTCATACGTTTGCACTCTCTTTTCCTATCCTAAAATTTGGTTTCAAACCAAATTTTTTTAGAAACAAATTTATACCAAAGAATGTTGTTCAAATAGATTTTCCTTTTTTTCAAATTAAGTTTGCCCAGCGAAATTATTCTTTTAAATTTAAAATATTTTTTTAAAAAGAAAAGTGCAAGTGAGACATGAGAATAAATGTAAGCGTTAAAAAAAGTATCTATTTTTGTTGTCTTTGCCCCATTGTTTCATTGTAAACATGCTTTAGCTCGAACAGAGTTCCGTTCGAAGTAACTAGCCTTCTTTCTTTTTAATTCGCTTCAAAGAAATTAGTTTCGCACTAATTTCCGGTAAAGCTTAATTTTAATTATATGTATTTACTTACATGGTAAATCACAAGTCCAAAATACTTTGACGTATTATAAAATAAATTAAAAAAACATTGACACTAGGCTATTCGGAAGTCTAATTTCTTTTAAATTTCATACGCAAACCAAACATAAAATAAATATTTAAAAAATACACATTAACACTTAACGTGGATCAGCTGTTCACAAACTATTTCATTTTTATGCGTCTCTGCTAGACGTTGCACCCAATCACATAGAACGAAAAGGGAAAACATTTTTTTTTTAAAAACCTACACAATTTAGTTATGGTTGACGCAAGCCTTCTACGACGCCGCGTTGCACACTTTGGGAGCCACTGATATGCCAGACATGATCTCTTACAAACCATAGGTTTGGCATAGGCGTTGATATGGATGTAACTTAAATACGACTGCAAACGAATAACTACAAATGAGCAGCCCCTTATATAAGGGTATGATATTAATGCCTTTCATTTGACTCGAAACGTTTAAAGATATATAACAGAAATTATATAATAGTCACGTGATTTAGACTAATCGCAGTCACGTGATTTTGACTGAAAGTAAAAAAAAAATATATAAAAAAACACAACGTTTTATTAGTTATTCAGTTCGTGTTTTCGATCGTTTCTATGAGATATAAAAACAAGGCATCAGATTCGAGTAATACGTCATTTTCTGTATGTGAATTGGATTTTTGTTTGTTTCAAGCAATAACTTGAGGCGTGTTCTCATGGTGTAGCGTGTGTTATGTGCTAAAAACCTTTCTTTCAATGTGTTTCAATCACCTTCGATGTTTTAAAAGAGACTTGAATGAATAAAGTGTTTCAAAGAGATCTTTAATGTGGTCTTATGCTTGTCGTTTTTGGTGTCCCCTTGGTTACTACATTACAGCCTAGTGTTTATTTACATTTGGGATTCTCTTTATTGTTTGTTCGCCGAAGAAGGCTTCTTGCCGACACGTTCGTTGTTTTGTTGCGTCGTATTTTTCAGGGTTTTCCCCATCTTTTGTTTCGCTACTTGATCAAAGCGGAATAAATATTACGACTATATTGCGCAAAGTTTAAAGCGCTGTTGTACTTCATTGATGGATGATTCAAGAAAAAAAAACATGCGGTGTTTAGGCTACGGATAAGAGCACTGCAGTGCACCAGAGGCGTAGCGAGAATGTCTGGCACCCGGGGACAACATTTGCGCCCAGGGACAAGATTCATTTCATCCCCCCCCCCGCCCCTTCCCTTCGCTACGCCTCTGCAGTGTACTCACTAGGAGTGACAGGTTAGGGCACTGACGAGGTTATGTTATGATATGCTTTGGTTTGTATAGGTTGCCAGTGAAGTGACATGTTACGTAAAGGTTTCACGAGAGCGGTAAAGATGAGAGAGCAGCTACTCGCTTCGTCGTGTCCCGGGAAACCACTCACTCAAACTTCTGCAACGACGGCCATTTTGAAACGTAAACAATGAAAGAGAAGGTGGACAAATAAAAATCACCGGACACTGACCTTAGTTGTATCCAATCAAAAAGGGAGATGAACACACTTTAATCGAACCAAGTTTAGTGTTTTTAAGAAATTTACATAAAGATTTATGGAGATAAAAAATATTTTGGTTTCTTTCGTCCGTTCCTTGTTTTGTGAAAACTCTGAGAATAATAGCAATGTAATAATTTCCAGAGCTGTATTAACTAGGTTCTTTTAATCTTATAATTCCGTTAAGCCTGCCTCCAATCCCTCCACCCCCACACCCATCTCCATTATTTGACTTAACTCCGCAGCTAGCAGCGGTCCGGTTAGTGGAAGCCATTTAAAAAAAAATATATTTTTTTTGACTGGATTGGGAATCAGAGGCGTAGCTAAAGAGGGGGAGGGGGGACATATGTCCCTGGGCACTGACTAGTTAAGGGCGCCCAAATGGGCGTTGATATGATTTTATTGATGAACATTTTTGGTTTAAGGGTTGAAAAAAGAAAGGGAGGCGCTTTAAAATGACTCTTGTCCCCGGGGGGCCAAACACTCTAGCTACGCTACTGGTGGGAATAGTTTGTTTGTTTGTCGTGGTTGGACTTGTTAGATCTAAGGGCTTGGTGAACCATGCATGCGGCGCCTCTAGTTTTTTTTTGTCCGCTCACAAGTATTTATTTGAAAAATTTGGGGGGGGGGGGGGGGGGGGGGGACTTTTTTCGGACAGTTAGTCATTTTAGTAAACTGCTCCACCGGGGTTGCGGGGAGGGGGAATCAATAACAAAAATGAGACGATGCATCTGATAATAATAATTTAGTTTTGTTCCATTCATGTGATAAAAATAGTGAGCTCTAGCGTTCTGTTTTTTCTTGGAGTTGAAGGAAGTTTATTTGTTTGAACTCTCTCTATTTCTATGTGGGAACACTACCCCCACCCCCCACCCCCGAAAATTCCCTGTGGCTTCCATTGGAAAAAAAGCATCATATAATGATCATTTCCTTTTTTGTTGTTTTACAAAACAATAATAATAGTAAATACCAAGTATGCGTAGCAAACAGGAGAGACCTTTTTTTTTCGAGCCGGGCCAATCAATGAAGCCGTTCGCACGGGCAGGTCTCAGGGGGGTTAATAGTCTTCCAAGGGACAAAACTGGGTCTGCTATCGGTTGGTGGCGGGAGCCTGTGATGGTCACGACATTCATTGGTGTTACCTCCCTTATCGGCGGAGATCGCGTGCTGCTCACGCCGGCCAACCACAGAAATGAAACTGATGGAAAAAAAATCATTGTTGACATGCACTATCTGGGTTTATCACCCCTTGCGGCCAACACCGTCTACGGTTATCTGCCTTGGTCTTTATTTAGCACCTCCAGCCTCCAGAGAATAAAAAAAGGGTGGGGGGTGGAAATCAAGGAAAGGGGGGGGGGAGATCGGGGGGGGGGGGAATCGGCATTTTGGTTAATCATAAAGTAAATATTTTGCATTTAACATAATAGCAAAATAAAAAAAAAAAGAGAAAAAAAAACAACAAATCACAAGATCTTTGATGTTTGTCAAGTTGGTGATGGGAGAGTATTTTATTTTTTTTTTATTGGTGGGGGGGTGGGGTGTAAAAATCTCTGACAAAATCGTGTTGCTAACTGAAATAAAAGTTTCATATGATCAATATAAACACTCCTGACAAGGGCCAATGCCATGCACTCCTAAAATGGACCAACGCCACATACTCCTAACATGAGGCAATGCCACACACTCCTAACATGTGCCGACGCTACACACTCCTCACATGGTCCAATGCCGCACACTTCTATCATGTGCCGACGCCACACACCACACTCCTGACATGTGCCAATTCCACCCACTCTTAAAATGTGGCCGATGACACACACTCCTGACATGTGCCAATTCCACCCACTCTTAACATGTGGCCGATGACACCCACTCCTGACATGTGCCAATTCCACCCACTCTTAAAATGTGGCCGATGGCACACACTCTTAACATGTGCCAATTCCACCAAATCTTAAAATGAGGCCGATGACACACAATCCTGACATGTGCCAATTCCACCCACTCTTAAAATGTGGCCGATGAAACACACTCCTGACATGTGCCAATTCCACCCACTCTTAAAATGTGGCCGATGACACACATTCCTGACATGTGCCAATGCTTAGGTTTGAAAACCACCAACTGTGATTATTACGTTACCTACAGCTGCGTTAATACGTGTCGTCCTGCCCCCCCCCCCCCCCCCAAAGCAGAATGATTTAACAAAAAAAAAGAAAAGAAAAAGATTATTTAACTGACTGAATTGTATTAAAGTAATAGCGATTTACAATTATCATGTTGTAACAAATCAGTCTTAGAACATAATTATCATCTAATAAAGAATCAATTGTTAAAGATTATTATGTTATAACAAATCAATGTTAGAAATGATCATGTCATAACAAATCAATGTAAAAAATTATCATGTGATAAGCAAATTAATGTTAAAAGTTATCATGATTATACAGGTTTGTTTAATCCATGTGTAGCAAACAAAATCATTTCATTGTAATGCTGTTTTTTTTAAACCGTGATTTCAAATACACAGAATGAATAAAAGAGTACAATTTAAATTCCCAAACACATAAGGATTTGGAATTGATTGACTTAAGCATTGACTACTTTTTTCCTCCAAGCGTTGAATAAGTGGTATCAATTTCATATTACAAATCAGTGTTAAAATCATGTTATAACAAATCAATGTTTTAAAAAAAAAACTATCATCTATATTCTATGTTTAAAAAATTCGTTCAGCTAATAGTCAGATATACCTTTATGTGATAACATTGATAATGAAATATATTACAATATCATAATATGTGTTTGGATTTATGATGGCCCACACAAAAAAATTATTTTAAAAAAAAACAAAACAGCATGCTCAGAAAATGTAAGGGGGACTGGCAGCTAAGCCGGCTAAGATATGACGCGACTAATGTAAGGGGAATGACAGCTAAGCCGGCTAAGAAATGACGCGACTAATGTAAGGTGGACTGGCAGCTAAGCCGGCTAAGAAATGACGCGACTAATGTAAGGGGGACTGGCAGCTAAGCCGGCTAAGAAATGACGTGACTAATGTAAGGGGGACTGGCAGCTAAGCCGGCTAAGAAATGACGCGACTAATTCTGTAAGAAGATACATGTTTGAAAAGATCTCAATAGAACTTGGCCGGGTGAGGTTGGGGGGGGGGGGGTTGGGAGGAAAAAAACACTCTTTTATCCAATTTGGTGCCAGAAGGCGTGAATACAAGGGCACGACGCTACACCACAAATTGTGTCTTTAAATCAGGGCCAACCACTGCGTCTCAAGTTGACAGCGGGTAAGAAATGCGTGTTGAAAAAAAAAATTTTTGTTGTGCGGCGTTGGGAAGGGGGGGATGTGGACAGAAATATGTGATGTGGATATATGCTTAGAGTTGGATGTGTTTGCAGGAATATGTGATGTGGATATGTTTTTAGATTTGGGGTTTTTTGTGTGGAATATGTGATGTGGATATGTGTTTAGAAACGGGAGCGTGGGAAGAAATATTTAGTGTGGATATTTGTGTTTTAGAGCTGGGCGTGTGGACATAAATATGCGTTGTGGATATGTGTGTAGTTCCTCGTATGAAGATGTTTGAAAACCCCATCAGTCGCGTTCAGATATATTTTAATCTCATGCCGTCGTGCCTGTAAATCATGAGCGAATGACGTTTGCAGCAGGCCAATAATTTAGTCGACGTGTTGTTACCCCTGTCTTGAGTTTGGCTAAAGGTAGAGACCATAGCTTTCCCCCCCCCCCCCCCCCGGGGCCACTTCACTCTGTTCAGTTAAATAACTATTTTTTAATTTTTATTTTTTTTTACATTTAAGTTAAAGGAGATGAAAATAGTTGTCCAGAGGGGGAAAACGTGTTGAATACTTTGATTAAGCCTTTTTTAAAACAAATTGATGCATTTCGTGTTCCTCTTGACACCTGACCGTATATTGTATATCCCAGCGCTAGGAATGAACCTTTCAAAGTATTAAGTGTTTAAAGTCCGAGAAAAATGATGACCCCGTGTATGTAAGCCTTTTAACAGCATTTTTTTTTTATCGCACTTGGGTAAAGGATCGCGAATCATGGCGTTCCTCTGTACACAAGGGCTCCATACAACAAGAAGCCAACAGGACAGCGGCTTTGCAGAGCACAAACGGCATGCCAGGAAAAAAAGCCCGTGTTAATTCTGCACCTGGAGGTGTGCCCCATCAATCCCCTTTCACTTACTGCACAGGAGCATTTCGTGCGATAACCTCTCTCGTCAGCATCTGCGCACCCACAGTCAAATTCACAACTGACGCTAGTACAAGGATTAAAATGGCCATGGTCGATTTCGGTGGGCGAACCATAAATAAGTTCAATGACGCACACGTGTTACCGTATTTTACGGACTATAAGACGCATTTTTTTCTTCGAAAAATTGCCTCCAAAATTCAGGTGCGTCTTATACTCGAAATTAATATAAATTTTTTTTTTTTTTTTAAAATTCGTAACAATTAAGTTGCGTCTTATTGTCCATAGAGTCTTATAGTCCGTAGCGTCTTATTGTCCGTAGCGTCTTATAGTCCGTAGCGTCCTATTGTTCGTAGCGTCTAATTTTTTTAAAAGTAAACTGCTATAATCACAATTCATAAGATTTCCTCGCGTAAATTCAGTTTTTAAAAAAAAAAAACATGATCATGTATAAAATAAAAAATATGGAAAAAAAGACGTATAGATTTATAGCATTGTATTCTTTCTTCCTACCGTTTCATCAAATGAAGTATTTTGCTTTTTGGGGGAAAAAATGCCAATCTGACATGAGAATACAGGATTATTGAACTCAATTATAAATGGCTCGTCAGATAAAAAGTAAAGGGCCGCAACCGAACGCATTTCAGATTATATTGTAATCATTCGAAACAAATGCACACGCGATGCTGACCGGCAATGCTTTCCTATATCAACTAAATGGAAAAAAAAACTGAAGGGTTGTGCCTCTGATATATTAATGTACATTTTATATATAAAATAACATAATAAAATATACCTTTATCTTTTGTTCTCTCATTTCTCTCGCATGCAGCGATCCGACAGGGAGGTGGTAAGAATTGTTGTCGAAAGTCATTTGACCTTGAAAGATTTTGTGTTTTGATTGTTCGAAGTCAGCGGGTTGCCCGCAATTTAACATTAATGAGCAGATCTCAAATGTTGCTCTTGTGCTACACTTTCTTAAACATTTTGATTGCTTTTTTCCTAATAATAATTACTAAAATAGTTATCTGAAGCGTGCCCAAGGCCTTGGGCTATATTTTCACCATGCCCGACACGAGATACATTTGACCTGTTTCTTTTAACAGTGTAACGAAATTTATATTAAAATAAATAAATAAATAAATATATTTAAAAAAAAAATAATTTAATTATAAAAGAAAATAAATATTAAATTCTCTACAAGGAAACTTTGTGAAATTATTGTAAATTTTAATTCCTACTTTATTATATTTCATATCCAATTTTGTTAAAAAAAATTATATCGAATCTTTTGTGTCACATAATCCAATCTATGAAATGATACATATTTGTTTAATCAACGTGTAGAAAAAAAAGTCATTTCATTATAATGCTGTTTTTTTAAACCCGTTATTTCATATACACAGAATGAATAAAGGAGTACATTTTAAATACCCAAAATCATAAGGATTTGGAATTGATTGACTTTACCGTTGACTTATTTTTTTTTCCTAAGCGTTGAATAAGTGGTATCAATTGTATATCCCATGACATCGCCACGACCGCTCATATTTTCTCATGTAAAGCCCGTGTCGTAATAACGTTCTAAATTACTGTTTAAATTTAATTTTTTGGTTAATCAACAAACGTTTTAAAATGATATAGTGTGAGAACCAGTGGTTAAAGTAACTTGTAAATATTAGGTGCCCTAAAAATCGTGATCAGATCAAAAGCAAGGAATTTCAAAAAATTGAAAGCTCCCGCGCTATCATCAGATCTATTTTGAGGGAGATGTGTCGTTTTAAGGGCACTCATTTAAGTATCCCTACAGTGGCAAGGCTTAGAAGATGATATTAAAAATACTGATGTTTTGTTGTGTCAAAGATCCACCTTATAAAATTAATGTCACAAATACGCTCTTAATCAGTGTTTATCCCCAAAGTCTATGGACTCGGCTGAGCCATTTTATCCATACAGATTTTAAGAACGCTATACTCAAATGACCAGGACCATAACATATATGAACATGCTTTTACTTTTATAATATCTTTGAATTTTCTGTCTAGCTTCATTTTCCTAATGTTTAATAAAAAAAAATGTAAAATGTGTTTAAAGAAATGGAAAACTAGTGGCAGTGCCCTTGATGCATTTAAATACAGTTTACTATAATACTACGTTATTACTATCCTGTTGTTGTTTCCAACACCCCCTTCTTTTTTTCTCATTTCTCTCACATGCAGCGATCTGGCAAGGACGTGGTAAGAATTAAGATACAACTTTATGGTACTTTTAAAAACTTTTTGTTTTGAATGCTTTTGAAGTCAGCGGCGTGTTCCGTACTTCAACGTTGCTAATGGGCTGCACTAACTTAAGGTGTTGATTGCTGATTTTTCGAACAACACTGACTAAAATAGTTACCAGAAGCGTACCAAAGACGTGCTGCGGTATTTTCACCGTGTCTGACACAAGATACATTTGGCCTGTTTCTTTTAAGAGTGTAAAAAATTTTAAGAAAAAGTGTGGGTGGGGGGGCACAACAACAACAAAAAAATATCTATATGTCTTAGATGAGGCCTGCACAACATACGGCCCGCTGGCCACATGCGCCCCGCCTGCACCCACTTGGCGGCCCGCGAAGTAACTAAATGCTCTTTATTATTATTACTCTCTTAATAGCTTTGCTGTCCTATCATCTTTTGGCCCGCACAAGTGCTTCATAAAGTATTATGGCCCGCACAAGTTTTTCATAAAGTATTACGGCCCGCCTTACATGTTGAGTTGTGGAGGCCTGTCTTAGATAAAATACACATTAATGGCTCCACAGGAAAACTTTTATGAAACAGAGTTGAAATATATTCAAATTATTCTCAAAGTATATTTCTACCTTATCACATTTCCTATCTGATGAAAGTTATCGAGCCTTGCGTATAACAAAATACAGTCTATGAAATATTACAAGTGGTTTATTACTTGTGTAACAAAAAAAACAAAAAAAAACTTTTCAACCTTCAATCTGTTTTTTTTTTTTAAAAGTAAGTAATAAGTTTTAATTTTGCATGATTAATTTAACGAACACTATCCCACCTACACACTGATGTTCTACCGTATTCTATATGTGTTATGGAGTCGATGTGTATGGGCATGGGCGCCCGCAAGTAGTGGCAAGGTGGGGCACTTCCCACCCCCCTAGATTGATTAATTAAAAGAAAATTTTTAGACAAAAATAAACAAAAAAATTATTAAAGTAAAAGAGAAAATAAAGAGAAAGGATTTTGCCCCCCCCCCCTCTCTTTGGAAAATATTTTGCCCCCCACCCCCTTAGAAAATTTTCTGCGGGTGCCCATGTGTATGGGGCAAGTCTTGAGTCGTATGTAAAAAAATTGCGTGTCACTCTATTTCAGATAAATGCCCTGACCAACTATTGTAGAGAGTCGAAGTTATACTGTGCATCAACGGGTCCTGCAGGTACTTACGTCCACATCAGTGGCTCTTTAAGAGAGCAAAATATATGTTATATGAATGACAGAGTGTCAGCCATTGGTATCGGTTCACAACAGAAGTAAATCATTATCATTGCAACCAGTAAAACGATTACAAATATGTTTATCGTATGAGATAAATAAATGAAAAAGATATATCGCCATGCATCTCACTAGAGCAGCGGTTCTCAGCCTGTGGGTAGCGACACCTTTGGGAGTCGCACAACGATCCTTTCACAAGGGTCGCCTCAGACCATCGGAAAACACATGTACCATACAGTTATGAAGTAGCAACGAAAATAATTTTGTGGTTGGGGGTCGCCACAACATGAGAAAATATATTAAAGGGTCGCGGCATTAGAAAGGTTGAGAACCACTGCACAAGAGCATAATCGACTTTAAAAATAACAGGAAACTACAATCATTATAATTTTTACAACCAAAATGAGTGCATTTCAGAGATATTCAAACGAGGCCTGTTCAGGGCAAACGTTTTATATCTACAATAAATCAATTTGTGTGAAATGGTTATTTGTGTGTGTGTGTGTGTGTGTGTTGAAAATTACTTCGTTGAGCAACATTACAACCACACAGTTATTAAAACCATGGTACATTATTGCAATGATCGACGAATGACTGTTGTGTTGTGGTTTCCGTAAAAGTCCTTAAGACTCACGATTTAAGTCCTAGTGTTATGAGAAGGACCATGATTGCTCACGCCTTAAGTCCCAGTGTTATGAGCAGGACCATAATTGCTCACGCTTTAAGTCCTATAGCTATGACAAGGACCATGATTGCTCACGCTTTAAGTCCTAGAGTTATGAGAAGGACCATAATTGCTCACGCTTTAAGTCCTAGAGTTATGAGAAGGACCATGATCGCTCACGCTTTAAGTCCTAGTGTTATGAGAAGGACCATGATCGCTCACGATTTAAGTCCTAGTGTTATGAGAAGGACCATGATTGCTCACACTTTAAATCCTACAGTTATGAGAAGGACCATGATTGCTCACGCCTTAAGTCATAGTATTATGAGCAGGACCATAATTGCTCACGCTTTAAGTCCTAGTGTTATCAGAAGGATCATAATTGCTCATGCTTTAAGTCCTATTGTTATGAGAAGGACCATGATTGCTCACACCTTGTTCAAAGACAAATTTTTCCGCTACTTTGCATCTCCCCAATTATCGTAAAGACTTAATTTCACACAATTTTAACGTTACATGCAGTAGTTTTTGTGTACTATTATTCACGACTTTTTTTCCCCCCAGGACCGCCTGGTCAGCACGGAGATAAAGGCGAACCAGGAGAAAAGGGTAAGCGTTTTAATTACTAATCAGTTTGGTGTGTCATAGAATTACCAGACCTAATCATGAAACTATAACCTAAAGCCAAATAGGATATAGGTTAACTTTGTAGATCTGTTTCACTGGCCAAAGACGTAGTCTATCAGTGAGGAAAACCAGAAAATATCTCCATTCTCCACACACTTTACTGTATGTTCAAAACTTCACGAAACTTAAAAATATGTCATACCTTTAAAGAGATTATCATATCGTAAATAGAATAGTTTTGTTGACAAAAAAGTTACATTAAAAAAAAAAAAAAATTATTACATCAACTACTCTCGTGGCTTTATTCAACAGGTGAAAAGGGAGACCACCCTGACCACGAAGCCATTGCCAACAACCTCTCCAATCTGGAAGCCTTAAGAGGACCCGCGGGTCCAAAAGGTGAAATATAACAAAATAACATATAAATTTGTAAATGACTTATTGGTTGCCTTGCTTCATTTAGACCGAAAGGAAAATAAAAAGCCAGTAACTTTATTGTGGAGGCCAACCAGATCTCTTTTATGGGTTAAAAGAAGAAAGAAAAAACGACTAACCGAGATCGTGTCAAACTGTTTGAATTCAATGATCTAATTTAGAGAGTCAGGTCATTGATTATGGATTTAAGGTATGCGTGTAACATAATCAGAGGCGTAACTGGGTCTTTGACGCCCTTGGCTAATTTATTTTTGTCACCCTTGATATTCAAATAAAAATTAAAAAAATTAAAGATTTAGCGGCGCCCTTATGAACTGGCGCAGGCAGGCGCCCTTGGCAACTGCCCCAATGCCAAGCTGTTGTTACGCCTCTGAACATAATTATAGATTAATGTGCAGGCAACTTTGAAAATAACAGTGAGAATGTAGCTAATCAAAATTGTAGAAACGGTTTACAGAACTTAACGAAACAATGCTCAGTAAGAAGACGTGACTAGCTCATTATTATGTGCAACGCCAATGTTTAACGCGTCGATTGTTTCCCACTCAACAGGTGACAAGGGCAACGATGGCGTGCCTGGGCCTATGGGACCTAAAGGTGAACAGGGGCAACCCGGGGTGCCCGGCCATGATGGGAAAGACGGATATGCTGGTAAACTAACGTTGATCTATTTGAATTTGAAAATAAACAATAACAAGAAACAAGTAAACAATAACAAGAAACAAGTAACTATGGAAAAAAGAAGAGGAAAGAAATCCTTACAAATGGTGGCTATAAATAGGCTTATCGCGGTGTGAATAGAGATCTCGCGAGCTTAAGGCAAACTGCACAGCCAGAAAATCTTATTGTCGCCGATGCATTACCAAATTAGCAGCGTTTTTTTGGGGTTTTTTTTGTGTGTGTTAACGACATCGGAAAAAAAATGTTCCTACGCGACTAGTCTTTGTTCAACAATTCCTCCACCACTAATGCGATGTTTTGCCACGCTATCCCATTCCCACCCTTCACATGTCATCCCTTGTAAGATTCTTATAAAATAATAGAATTCCACGAGCTCTATTCTTCCGATATGACATTTACCAAATTGTGAGACTTAAGTAGTTTTACACAATAAATATTAAACATCTTACGCAATTTCTGATTTTAAAAAATTAAATAAACAACCACATTTTTGGCTTTATGTTAGATTTTTTTTAAATCTGTCCCCCCCCCCCCCCCCCCCCCCAACATCTTAATTCTGTAATGGGTTTTATAACCGAATAAATATCAAGAATTCCATCATAAATATGTGTAGAGTAAAACAATAGTAATAGGTGAATCTATAGATTTCTCAAATATCTTAGAAAGATAATTTGAGATGCTCCATTTAATTCCTTAATTGATGTCCAGAAGTTCTGGCAAGATTTATGCCATGTAAAACTTGTGATGTGTCAGAAGCCGTAATAAAAGTGTCCATAAATGTGTTTGCTGCACCTGATATTTAAACTCGGTTTATTAAACACATTGTCATGATTTCCAAACACTCAATACATGCGTAATAAACTACAATTGACTTAAAAGACTTCTTCAATAAAAAAATAAAAAGAATTAAACAAAAGAAAGTACTTAGTCTATCTTCTTTTTTTTTTAAAACAACTGCTGGGTTGAGAACATCAGATAGTTTTACTGAGATCCCTGCATGGCAACAATAGTCCGTCCTCGACATGAAGACTGGCCATCGAGCTAGAAGACTGGCCATCGGGCTAGAAGAGTGGCCATCGGGCTAGAAGAGTGGCCATCGGGCTAGAAGACTGGCCATCGGGCTAGAAGAGTGGCCATCGGGCTAGAAGAGTGGCCATCGGGCTAGAAGACTGGCCATCGGGCTAGAAGACTGGCCATCGGGCTAGAAGAGTGGCCATCGGGCTAGAAGACTGGCCATCGGGCTAGAAGAGTGGCCATCGGGCTAGAAGACTGGCCATCGGGCTAGAAGAGTGGCCATCGAGCTAGAAGACTGGCAATCGGGCTAGAAGACTGGCCATCGGGCTAGAAGAGTGGCCATCGGGCTAGAAGACTGGCCATCGGGCTAGAAGAGTGGCCATCGGACTAGAAGAGTGGCCATCGGGCTAGAAGACTGGCCATCGGGCTAGAAGACTGGCCATCGGGCTAGAAGAGTGGCCATCGGGCTAGAAGACTGGCCACCGGGCTAGAAGACTGGCCATCGGGCTAGAAGAGTGGCCATCGGGCTAGAAGAGTGGCCATCGGGCTAAAGGAAAAACAACAACAACCATTCCTAAACCTAAACCTAAACCTTATCGTTTCCTTATTTCCCGCTGCCTCGGTACCAGGACCAAGAGGAGCCAAGGGCGAGCCTGGCATGAGAGGCCTCCTAGGCTTTCCTGGGCTTGAAGGCTCGCCAGGTCTTATAACTTTGCATGATTATACGTCCTTAGAGTTACTCTGTAGATATATCGCAAGATGACGCTATATCAGTGGCGGACTCCTGATTTTTTTATTGGGTGGGGGTGGATGGTGTTAACAAGATAACTCCTTTTTGTTGTTAGTTTGTAATTAGCAAAAGAAATTTAAAAACTGTTTTTTTGAGGAACATGATTAAGCATGATAGAAGAAAAACTATATCATTACACCACACCTATGGCATTTAATTTCTGGAGCCGCCACTGAATAATTTATTTATTTTTAAAATAATGATATATTTTACATTTATTATGCGTAATTGCGTGTTACCACGCATTACATCTGAGTTGTGCTTCCATATAATTGTTTTAACATTGTAACATAGCTTCAAAGAATACTACGGAAAGGCTTAACATCAGTGGGACTGACAATTATATTTTTTGTTCATGTTTGGCCTCGCTTATCATCATGCATGTTGATGTAATTTTATGGAATATTTATGTGTTTATGTATGTAAAGTTTTTATTTATTTATTTATTTTTTGATGTGGTGGTATAAGGTGAGAGAACGTTTTTGTGTTTGACATAATTTTTTAACAAGCTAAGATGAAAAGGGGGCGCGTTCATTGTCTCCCTCCTCTTCATAGAACTATATTGCATGCAAATACTATTTCTTGTGGAAATATATATTCTATAAGAAAAAAAAAACGTGTATTTAACGCCCAAATAATAAATATTTGTTTGATATTCCATAGCATGATTATGTACAATGTAAACTCATTTTTCTGGTTATCAATCTTAGCTTAGCGGATTTCAGCCATATCCAAGTCAAATAATCCTTGTAATTTTACGGCTGCTTCCTCCCCCCCCCTCCCCCCACCCCACCCCCTGTCTTAACTTGCACAGCATGAACTCGATTCAAGGAAACAATACTGTGTGTTTGTGATTCTCGCGGGCTACCGCCTTACCACGTTTCTTGGACTGGTTGGGAGCCTCTCTCTAAGCCAGCGGTTCTCAGCCTGGGGGTCGCGCCTTTCTCAGGGGTCGCCTAAGACCATTGGAAAATACATATATTCTACAGTTATGAAGTAGCAACGAAAATAATTTTGTGGCCGGAGGGTCGCTACAACACGAGGAACTGTATTAAAGGGTCGCGGCATTAGAAAGGTTGAGAACCACTGCTCTAAGCATTGTTTGTTAATGAACGGAAATAGTTCTAGCAACATAATACCCTGCATGCAACACTGTATATTGTTGTCGTTTTTTTTTCATCAACGCTACCCGTGTATAATTTTAATGAACGAAGAGGTAAGGGTGTTAACTCTCAATGTACCAACGATTTATTTGCCGTCTGAAATTACGCAGTACTGCGAATTAGATGCACTGAAATTGATAGCCATCGTGTTTTTGGATAATAACAAATGCACTAGTTTTGCATAACAAAACTGATTGTACTTACCCACGATAGAAGGTCAAGGCCATCGTCAGCATCCGTAGTATTTCTAAGCTGTCAAAAATGTGTTATGCGTCATAGTCTGAAACTGTGAATCAGTTCTCATTACTTTTCTGATGGAGAGACGCTACATGAAAGAAAAGGGCTTGAGTTAACGAATGCCACATGCTTATATAGAATAGATTAAGAAAACAAGCTTCTTTAAAAAAATGTAGACCTAAATCTATTTCCTTTTCTGTGGCGAAGACTCGTCGATTGATCGCCAACTTGTTTGTTCAAATCAAATAGATAATACTAAAACACGCCAAAACATATTAAGTACAATAAGTTATTTTTAAAAGTTATTTTTCACAACACTACTGCAATTTTTTTTAATTTAAGATAAATATCTGGCCATCTTTTATGAGTTCATATGTAAATGAAAGATGTTTTAATTCAATATTTTATTCACTCATTAGGACAACCTGGCAGTCAAGGTCCAACAGGTAAATCAGTTTTTTTTAAAAATTTATTAACTTGTTTGGAATTGAAACATGTGTTCTGTCTACAATTATGTTATTAAAAAATTATTTAATTTTTACAGCATCAAGATTTCGCGAAATAAACTTATTTTAAAAGCAATCTGAGCATCGGAATCGGATTAAAATATGTATGCCTCCCACTCCGCATGTTTTAATCCTAGAATATGGATCAAATAAAAGTACATACATTCTTTGACAACTGCCAATGTCGTGTATCCTCAGGGGAGACAGGAACAGCTGGCAAAGATGGCGTGCCTGGCACTGACGGCGCCAAAGGCGACAGGGGACCACCTGGACAAAAAGGGGAACGGGGCATGTCGGGAACACCCGGCCTGCCTGGCCACAAGGGTCGAGATGGAGAAATGGGACCCCCAGGTCAGTAATCCTAATAGACCCATTCTTTAACGGTCAAATGAGCCTTTGTGAGTCATAATTTTAGAGAATACTTGATTTCTATCGGTTTAGTTTGAACTGATATGGATGCTACTCTAAGATCCAAATTCGGATACCTAGTTTAGACAATATAATTTATATCTTAGAATAGGATCCATATAAGTTTAAATCATGTTTTCATGATGTTTTGTTTTTTTATTTAGGGATAACCATGTTAATAGCTGTTGATCGCCTGGGTACGTGATTCGGGCGTTCACTGATAACAGCATGTTCATTTGTCTGTTGTCTGAGACAACATAATCAGTTACAAGAGCACATTGCATAGGCCATCTGCATTAATTGACACGGACCACTAGTCAATGACAACTTGTAATGTCTTTCTGGACACATAATAGTCGTTGAAAAAAAAAAAAAAAAAAAGCTTCATTTTTAGATGTGGCAACGTTTCAGCTTACTGAAAGCTTGTGTATATCACATTATCATTCTAGAACATATGACTGCGTGTCAATCGGGGTAATAATGGTAGGCATTTTGCGCTACTTTCTACATGCTATGGCCATGCTATTTTGAGAGCCACATTTATTTTCAAGAACCATGTTTCGCGGAGTCAAACCTGATATTGGCCGACTGGCCGAGCCGCACTCGGATCGCTAAAGAGCCGCGATTTGCCGACAACTGGTATAGATGTTATGAGTTTTGAGATATTTTCATCTTATATATATGTCTAGAAACACCATTTTTTTTTCATCCTGAAATGAAAAGAAAACATTTTCTAAAAAGTTTAAAAATCATGTCCTTAAAATAAAACAAAAATTATGCACCATTTCCATATCAGTAGCAGTAAAGATTTGATTAGTGTTGGCAGCGATTAGTTTAATTTTAATAGTTGACTTTTCGATAATTAACAATTAAATAATAGTTATTTTCTATTTAAATTTTTAAAAACCTAAAACACTTCTGTACTTTTTACACTGGTGAATTTTTATTTTCACTAATCTCATTTAGCGTAGTTATCTAGAATTTTATTTCATAATATCAGTGGCATCATATTTCTTTCATCTTACCCTTGAAAAAAAAGCAACCTGATTTTCGGATGTTGGGATGGGAAGCGAGGCTGAAAATTTAAAAAAGAATGTGCTGTCATTGGCAACGGGCTTATATGCCAAGTTTCAGCTCGATAGGTTGACAAGAAGTGGGTTAATTAGCCGTTCGAAGATTTTTGCCCGTCAGAAACACACAAACAAAATTGAAGCTAAAAATAAAGGATTTAAAACTTACTGTAATTTATAAACAAAAATTATTATTTATACCTTTTTTATATAAATTTGATATAATGTGTTGTCATCGGAACGGAGTCCAAGTGTCAGGTCGATAAGTTTGCGGGAAGTTGGTTAGTTAACCCCCCCCCCTCCCCCCCCCCCCCCACGAAGATTTTGCCCCCAAAAAAACCCCAGAATGAACCACACGGACAAAGGCGAAGTTAATATGAAAGGGTTTTAAGAAAGAGACGACGCGTCTCGGCCCAAATCCCAAACAGACTCATCAAAAAGTTGATCATGTGTCGAAGCACATATTGCCACCATGCGGGCAGAGGACGCGGGTGATATTGCGATCTTATTGTCACGTGAATCGAGATCATTGAAATGTTCCGGCATGGCGCCTGCGTTATCGTAACATTTTTAAACCCTCTCGATTGTAATGATTTGTTTGTTCGCGTCAAAATCACGTACCCAAACACACTCTCTCTCTCTCTCTACCTGTACACACATTATTATTATTGTTATCAGCATCGTTAACCTCTTTATCTCTTTGTCTGTACAGGTCCCCAAGGTCCGCAAGGTTTGAGGGGAGAAGTGGGCTATTGCGGAGGTATGTTGACTGTTAACACTGCTAATACAAACCAAACCATACATACAAACATAGTTCCACTGATCTTTATATAATAGATGCTTTGTGTTAATTATCTTCGTTTTTTGTGTGCACCGAATTTGTTTCAATGATTCTTGGGAATGATAAGAAACTATTAATTGATGTACCGCCGTAACGTAAAATTTCAATTTGTTAAAATTTGAGACAAAATTGTTGAGCCGATGTTTTTAGTGTCTTTCTCTGCACGACCTTGTCCCTCACAACTCTATGCTCGATAACATAATTGGAATCAGAAATATGAGGCAACAACAAACATAGCTTTATGTTTACCCCCCCCCCCCCCGGTCACCCTTTCTGTCCCCATCACAATCTCTCTAAATGTGAGACATGGTCGGGGGAAATGGCGTCGGCCTAAGGAGGAAATTGGGCACATAATGGGTCCGGAAGTTGTTCTTGTCATGGCCGCTGTTGCAAATCAATTTACGCCCGCATAATTTTGGTGTAAATCCTTCAAGTCATAATTGTTTTGACGTTTCCTAAGAAGCGATGCATGGAGCGGTGCTGCGACCTTAGACCGCTTTGAACGAGACACTCGGCGATCTTTTCAGTGTTTGTAGGAGAGGGATTGCGATGAGTCTAAATACACAATCGAGACGAACATATTATGTTTAATATACAAATTATTATAAAATGTGTATACAGTTAAAACATGAGATCGGCTTGAAGCCATAGGAAATAAGAAACACGATGTTTTTTTTGTTTTTTCTTTTTTTTTTTTTTTTGGGGGGGGGGGGGGGGAACTTGAGTTAAAAAAAAAACAAGAAAACCACGAGCGTGTCCGCAAGAAGCCTTCGTCAGCGAACACATCAGTACAAAAGTAGGAAAAATGAAAAAAAAAACATAAACTAATCTCAATCTGAAGCAGCGAAAATATGAAAATGCGAGCCAAATGTTAAATGAAATCATGATAACGTAATAGTGATATTAGCGGCGATATTTAGCAAAATAAATCAAATCGATTTAAGAGTTAAAAAGTGATTTTTTTCCAATCATTTCAGCTCCTTGTTTGGATTCTGGTCACACGAGAGAATGTGAGTATTAATTAGTCAATCCTTTTTGCTAAATCGCTGAATTAACTCAAATAGTGTTAACGATTGTTGGATGTACAGGTATTTATGTTGGAGATTAATATTATTTGAAATTGCGAGCATGCCAACAATGAAATTACGTCATCGGATTTTTGCATTATTTTTGTATGTTACTAAACTGTTATGGTTTCTTGTAGACATCACTGAACCAACAACGCCGATACCTACATTCCCACCCCGAGTGGCAGGTAAGGTGTTTCAAAGAAGAGACCAGATTTCCAACTTCACACACTAACCTGGCACGGTGTGGAACAAAACATCCCAAAATCTGCATCTTGGCTCACAATCGTCAACTTTTAGGTTCTATCTGCTGTCCAAAGTCTAAAGTGTACAAAGTTAGCTCGTGCAAAGAACTATTGCAAACCAGAGTCAAAAGACACAGATTTAGTGATGTGGAGGGAATTTAAAATATGATCGATAATTTGCGAATTGCATGCTATGATTTGTAACAACAATCAGTTTATTAATCCCCCCCTCCCTTTCATTAACTATTATCTTAAAAAAATATTCAGTAACTAATGATTTTTTCCGTAAAAAAAAAGCAAACTAATTTCACATTTAAAAGGTTTATACTTTTAAACAATTTACATCTGTTCCCGATGAAAAATTTTAATTTCTAATGCTATTTGGCTTATTTTGTTTTCTAAAGGTCGGTTCACACGATCAAATTTTCCTTCAAGCATTTGATGCAATTAGTGTGCGAAGCCTTGTCACAACTTTCAAATTATTATTTGATCAAACCCCCCCCCACCCCAAAAAAAAAGAAAAGAAACCACGCACAAAATAGTGCGTTCATACAACAATTTGACGCGAAATTTGATCGTGTGAACTGACGCTTAAACGTGTACGTTAAATAGGAATTATCAACAGCAATGTTTTCATAAGTTTAGCCCTGATTTTAATATGTATATTTTCTTTGTCCCTACCGCCATTAAAAAGAAATCTAACATGGAGTTAAAAATCTTAATATAGGCCTACTTAACAATACCAGGGTTTCTGAAATTTTCTGCCATGTGACCCGAAGACTCGGTTAAATATTCTATACATTTAAAAAAAAAACGATGTATACATGGCACTACACACACACACACACACACACACACACACACACACACACACACACACACACACACACACACACACACACACACACACACACACACACACAGCTACAAACATGCACAAACGTACAAACACACACTCACCTTTACCGTAATGCAGCGGTGTATTTCCAAATTCGTAACAAAGGGTTCGCAGTTAGTATGTCCCCTTATGCCATATCGGTCACCGCCAGTCAGTCATATTTATTATTTTGAACTAACGGTTCGCACGAACCTTACCGAACCGGCTCCAAACCACCGCTGGTAATGCGCTTTCATACAAAAAAAATGTAATCGATAGCAAAACAGGGGAATTATATGTTTGAGAACCGCTATATTAATAGCTAACCTTGACCTAGAAGCTGTGTGGGGTTTGTTTTGTTGTTGTTTTTTCCCTTCAGCATGAAGATGTATTATTGCCAGCTTTGCGCCACCCTTTCCACCCTCCTCGACCCTGGCCGTCGCCCCATTACAGCTGAAACCCATTTGGTGATAACCTGTTCTCTTCTCTTTCAGACAAATCTCATAACTCAGTTGATGCGGTGCATAACTGGACAGTCCATTCCCCCCAAGCTTTACTAAGCTTATCGTTTCTAGTGACAATGTAACTAACCTTTCTCACTTCAATTGACAATTTTTTTTCTTCTTCTTTTTTAGTAGCACCTTTTAAAGTAATTATGCATATCATGAGTTAACCAAACCAATCTTTAATATTAACCCTTAGCAAACGTAGATCCTTTATTTTTCTTGACCACCTTATAGCACTGGTTCTTAACCTGGGTTCGATCGAATTTATATTTTATTTTTCCCTATTAAGAAGGGTTCGGTGAATGCGCATATGAAACTGGTGGGGTTCAGTACCTCCAACAAGGTTAAGAACCACTGCCTTATAGGCTAAAAAGAAAAATGTTGCTACTTTCAATATATTTCACTTAATACGAAACCAAGCATTTCTATAGTTGACTTTTCTTACTTTAATAAAAACAAAAATATGTTTTTAGCTGTGCTGACAGCGTTAAGTTTTTATAGTATTTATGAAAGGAAATTAAATGATTTATCATTGATAAGTTTATCAATCACTGAATGTTGTGCTTATCTCATGGCTTCTGCACATTTTAACACGCATGCGTGTCTTCCCCCAACTCTCCCATCCAGAATGCTCTATTGAAATAATTGGAAAGCCGATTTTCGTTCGAGACTCGATGTGGCGGCACGGCGCGTGGATGAAGGACAGCATGCCTACCTCAGCATCGACGCAGAAAGTTTGGGCGACCTTCGGCACGGCGGGAACGGTCCTGGTCGAGTACGATACCATGGAGAAGTTCCGCAGCAACACGGTGACCACAGAGCACTATTTAGAAGATCATCCTTACTTCGGCACGGGCCACGCCGTCTACGCGGGGTATTTCTACTACCACTGGGCGAACAGCCCTTCGATTGTCCGCTACGACATAGCCCGGGGCGAAATGGTCGACGTGCTGACGATCCCTGACGTGGTATTCGCGCCGAACGCGCTGATGAAATGGCAGGGGTACCTCTACCGTTCGCGCACGATGTTCATCGACTTCAGCGCGGACGAAAACGGGTTGTGGGTCATCTACGGCAACGAGACGTCGGGGATGGTTCAGGTCAGCCTGTTGGATGTGGACAAAATGGCGATCGTCGACACCGTGTCGGTGGACGTGCGGTTGGGTTCGAGGGGCAACGCCTTCGTCGTCTGCGGGAGGCTGTACACCCTGCGTCATCACAATCGCAGGAATTCGTACTTGGACAAGGAGTTCGACCTGTGGCTCAACGAAACCAAACGGATGAGGATGGTCTTCGCCAACCCGTCGGCCAACACGAACATGGTCAAGTTCAACAGCAAGGACGTCCAGCTCTTGGTTTGGGGTGACGGCAAGCAGATGGTGTCCCCAATGCTGCTTCACTATCAGGAGGACAAAAAATGAACGCAGATTCGAAGAAAGGAACGAATGTAACTGGTGCTTAGAATATAATAAAATCCTTTGATTTTAATTTTTTACAGTGCTTTACATGAGTTATATCACCAACAGAAACATGACGAATTTCAATGTGTGTATTAACCCTTTTCCTTCCATGGGTTATTTCAGTTGCACGTTTCTAAAAAAAAGTAGAAGCTTTGAATTTAAAAGTAGTTCTCTGTAAAATATATCGGAGTTCATTTTGGATATATTTAACAACTAATAATGTGATTGGGGACATGGTATTTTTTAAACTGTTTTTTATGTATACATATCATTGATATATTACTGTATAAACATCACTATTGGTGTGTTGAAGTAAGTATTCTAACAAAGGTCTGGACAACCCGTCATTGTGGCTTAACAAAAGAGAAGATCAACAGCTGAGTGTGGTAACGAACTTTCAATGAGCGCATTTAAAAACTGAACCACAACAGAGAAATAATATTTATTTCAAATGTCATAGTTGAATCACCTGTTTTTTCCCCCTTTGTATATACAGCATGCACATTTCTACAGGTGTAAAATGTCAGCAACATTTGTTTTAAGCACAACATTAATTTATGATGAATTGCTTTACAATAATTATAACTATTGCTCCCTACTGAATTGTTTTTTTTAAATGGCTTAATGAATTTTTATCAGACATGATGCATTTGTACATCTTGACATGACTAATGTAATTTGTTGCGTAAAGCATGTCCGCACGTCTCAATGAGACTGTAAATTCACATCTGCCGTTTTGTTTTTATTAAAGTGGAGAGCGTCGGCGCAAACATTTGATGAAAGAAGACTAAAAATTCTCAAACTACGTTTTGTTTGTCATTTTTTGTTTAAAAGATTTTCAACTTGATGTGTAAGGGAAAATAACTATGAAAGGTAGGCAAAACCACTCCATATGTGTTGTAAGCTTCTCAAGATAGTGAAATTTAATTTCAAATTGAAACAAATTGACAGTTCCAAGCTGGTGCTCGATGTGGAATTTAATGCCATTTAGAGGGCTTGTCGGTGGCATAAGAATCAACAGTGAATCCGAATCAGTTATGTGTCTCTAAATATGAGTTACATAAATGTCCTCATTTGTAGGGTGACAGCAACATAATTTCTTTTGGGTAGGGGGGATATTATGGCGTCCTAGAATCGTTGTGTTCTTGTTAGGAAACAAATACCCTTAATCAACATGTTCGTCTTTTCCCCGAAACAGAACATGAGCTTGTAGAAAGCAACGCTGGTAGTGTGTAAATGATGACACATCATATTTTGTCTGTGATCTTCATTGTTGTTATTACTTTGGTCATCAATGTGAAGTAGAGAATTTGCCTGACTCTTGAACGGTTGCCATGCATACGATCTTTTTTATATGCATAAAAGAGTCAGAGGGTGTAAGGTGGGGGTGGGGGGTAATCTACCCACGATAATGGCTTACCGAGATCAAATGTATAATTATAGCATAGGATTTCATTGTACATTTATTTGGATGACTTGCTTTGATAAACTACGTCTGTGATTAAACCTGTCAACATAATAATTAAGTTTTGATGGAAATGTTTTTAAATTTTTAAAATTTTCTTGCACTGAATAATTTATAGACACTTTAGTGTTTTCCAAATTTGTATTTTTAATGTACATTGTTCCTTGGGATATAGAAAACGTATTTTGAAGGTATGTAGTGATCGTCTTTTTATATTTAAAATACTAAATCGAAGTTTTTCAAATTTTTTTATTTAAAAAGCTTTACTTAAGGGAAGTAAAAAATAATTTCAAAATAATAGTTATATTACAATTAAGAATATGAACCCTTTTATATTTCATTTTCAATTAAGGGAAACAACAAAATTTAAATGATAAGAAGTGTTAAAGTCTTTTTATTTATTTATGTTTTCATTTATTTTTTTTTTTTTTGACGAGACAGTTGTGTGGTGAATAACTAACTAATCTCAATGATAAAATCAAACCAACCTTTCTGTACATATGTACTTAGAATGTATCTTTTTCTTTTAAATTTTAGTGATGTGTAAATAAAGCCAGAAATAATTGTCCAATTCTTTTAAGAGTCATATCTTTTAAATTAAAAAAAAATTAATAAATCCTGTCTACCTATTAATTTAATGACAATATTTTCCAAAAGGCTGCAAGTAGCCTACCCGGTAGCTAAAATATTTTCCGAAGTTCGTTAATTATATATTTTTTTAAGTTCTTAAAAAAAAATGTTACGTTATGATGAAAAGAAATGCATGAATATTTCAGCTCGTGTGGAAGTTTTGTGAATCACGATAATAAAGTTCAATTGTCTATTGATAGAACGGCGTATGAATATTAACAGCAAGAAATGTGTTACTGCACACAAGTCAGTCTAGCAGAAAAGAAATTGAAGACCTTAGTGCTAAAAGTACTTAAGTCACAAAATGCACATTTTGAGATAATCAAGTTCAAATATACTTTTCGTCTATAAAATATGACTATTTTCATTTTTTGTCTTGTTTAATTAAGGGCCTAATGCACATTTTAATGTGTTCAAATTTCTGCAGTACACTTGGCTAAACTGGGAAGAAAAGATCACAGTTCAGATTGATTTTGACAAAAATGTGACTTAAGTACTTTTAGCACTAAGGTCTTCAATTTGGTAAAAGGAAATAGATTAATTGTGTGTGTGGTGGGAGCGGTTGGTAGGCTGTTGGTATGCACCAATGAGCGGTAATAGGGTCCCCATTTTATAGCAAATATTCATTTCTACTATTCTTTACACATTTTAAGAAGAAATAAAATTAAGGGGGAAAAAATTAAATGGGCAAAGAGGAATAAAGCAGTCTGAAAATTAGTGCAAAATAAAATAAAATAAATAATTAACATTTTTAAAAAAAATAAATAAATAAGAAAATATTTGATCCCAAATCGCAATGCAGTTCTTGTCACGATGTTATCATGTCTCTGTAACAGAGTCAAATGTTAAAAATATTTGGTTGCATTATTAGGGCCTAAATATAGTTACTTGCTGCTAATTTTCCTTTAAATATCTCTACATAATTCCCTCAAATTTGAATTATGTTATATAATTTTTTTTTATTTCTTTTTTCAACATTAATAATTGGTATTTTAAAATCTAAACCTCAGGCACTTATCAGACTCAACAGTCTCAGAAAAAGTTTATCTTGTAAAGAACTATGCATGCACTGAACGCCTCTCCCTAATTCCAATTAATAAAAAATTATATTTCCTTGTTGCTTCATGATTTTTCCCTCGGCTATAGTTTAACGACCCCTGCTCCTCATAAAGACACAGCATGATATTATATATATATACATACATAAAAGGCGTAACTAATGGGGGGCAGAGGAGGATGACACAAGTCCCCGGGTTTCAGATTTTAATGGGAAATTTAAAAAAAAAAGGGGGGGGGGGCGCTAAAAGATGAAATTCGTCCTCCGGCGCAAAACACTCTAGCTACGTATCTGATGTACAATAGGTTTGAGAAAAAGACGATTTGATTTAGATTTTTATTCGGAATTATTTTTTTCTTATTCTTTACGAGGTACGAAACTAAAGAATTAAATGATGCAAATAAATATGATGCCCAATAAAATTTAGGTTATGGAACGCCAGGAATTTTATTTGATATCTTTAAAATATAAATATATTTAGACGATTGAAAGGTTACATTTATAATGTTTAAAAAATATTTAAAAAATGAGTACCGGCAATTAATGATGAGAAACTACATAAATCTTTATTAAAAACTGTTCAATGGATCGAACTACAGTAACTCCATCCAAACTCTGTGGTAAATTGTAAGTTTATTTTTTTTTTAAATTTGAAACACAGGAGGAAAAAAAAAACAACTAAGCACCAGATGGAATGGCTGCAGAGAGAAAAAACAAACACTGAACTGGCTTCATCAAGCTAGGGGCATTTTTATGTTCATTTAACTTAATACGCATAATATTTTTAAAAAGAAAGGTTTTTTTAAATTGGCTTGCTACTTGTATTTTTAATGCATGGGAATTACGGAATGATAACGAGTGATTAATGATACTACTTTTAAATGGAATAAATTGTGTTTCCCTGCATGCATAGAATGCAGCATCGAGGTCATCGGTAAGCCAGTCTTCGTCCAGGAATCAACCTCCCCTATCGGGACGTGGATGGTGGACCCCAAGCCCACGGCCGTGTCGGCCAACAAAATATGGGTCACCCTGGGACTGGAGGGCGAAACGGTCCTGGAATACAGCTCCCCGGGCAAATTCGAGAACGGTGTCGTGGAGCGAGAGCTCAGCCTCAGTGGTACGCCCTTTTTCGGGACCGGCCACGTGGTGTCCGGCGGCTTTCTCTACTACCATTGGGCCCACCAGCAGAAGATCGTCCGGTACAACTTGGCGCTTGGGGAGGTCACCACCGTGAGACACCTCGCCAATCTCAACCACAAGGCGGTGAAGGGTTCGAAGACGTTCCTCTACCACTCGGAGACCCTGTTCGTGGATTTCAACGTGGACGACAACGGCCTGTGGATCATCTACGGCCTCGAGGGGAACCCCAGGCTGATGGTGGCCCTGCTGAACGAGGAGACCCTCGACATAGTCAAGTCCCTCCACGCGGACGTGCAGCTCGGCTCCAAGGGCAACGCCTTCATCGCCTGCGGTAAGCTGTACACGGTGCGGCATCACAACCGGCAGAGCTCGTTCTTGGACGAGGAGCACGACCTGTGGCACAACAGGACCCAGCAGCTCAGGATACCCTTCAACAACCCGTACGGCAGCACTGTCATGTTGACCTACGACAACGCCAACAAGAGGCTTCTGGCCTGGGATGCCGGCAAGCAGCTGAGGTCACCTCTACTTCTCAAGCAGGGTTAGTCTAGAGAGTAACGTACATTGCTTTCTTTAATTGACGCTCATAAATACGACAACAGAAGAGTGACTGGAGACTACCAAATGTTTGTTACAGCTGTGCTACCGTATTTAAATCTCGTTTTAAGTCCTACACCGATTGGGTTTAGGAAAATTAAATGAAATATTTAAAAGAAAGTCGCATGCTTCAAGTATTAATTAGTGATCTACTTTTAAAACCAGATTCTTAAAATCTACAACAAAAAATGATTTTATTTCCTCTTTGTGCCATGTATTTTTATGCAAATGATAATTTTGAAAACAAAAAGAAACCCAATTTATTATATATTTTTGTGATATGATTTTTTTAATGTACTGTAAGTCTACGATGTGTTTTATTATTAAATCCTTTTTATGAAACAAATGAGGGAAAAATGTCACGATTTTACTACGTCTTATGTTATTCCTAGTCAAGGACGTGGTGTTGTTTTAAGTAGTTGTTTTGCTGCCGCTAGAACAAAGGGGGGTGAAAGGAAAATAGACACTGACACATGTTTCACATTGCCAGAGAATTGTAGCATTTCCTAATCAATTAAAGAGAAGCAAAGTTTTCCAATTTATTTATTCAAATTAATTTATAAAAAAAACATTTTTAGTATTTACAAAATTTTTTGATTTAAAAACTATTTTATTTTTACATTATATTAAGTTATAAGTTATAGCCGAGTACAGCCAAAATTTGAGCGACCAGTATTTTAATATGTAACCAATTAAAGATTTATTTTGATGTCCCGCGAAATGAGTCCAATGATGCCATGTAAAAAGTTGCAATAATTGAAGAATTTTGAAAACAAATTGTTCTTAGTATGACCACAATTGTACTTACTGATGTAATCATTTTACAGATGTAATCATGTATTTAAAATGTTTAAAGTAGTTCTTATGAAAATCATGTTCCATTCCTTTTGTTAATAAATTAAACAATAATGTTTTTTTTTAAATTATGGCTTGGGTCAATTTTCTATTATGTGAAGGACTGTTTGTGTGCTGTGAAGGACTGGGTGTGTGCTGTGAAGGAATGGGTGTGTGCTGTGAAGGACTGGGTGTGTGCTGTGACTGTAAAGGACAGGGTGTGTGCTGTGACTGTAAAGGACAGGGTGTGTGCTGTGACTGTAAAGGACAGGGTGTGTGCTGCGACTGTGAAGGACAGGGTGTGTGCTGTGAAGGAATGGGTGTGTACTGTGAAGGACTGGGTGTTTGCTGTGAAGGAATGGGTGTGTGCTGTTAAGGACTGGGTGTGTGCTGTTAAGGACTGGGTGTGTGCTGTGACTATGAAGGAATGGGTGTGTGCTGTTAAGGACTGGGTGTGTGCTGTGACTGTGAAGGAATGTGTGTGTGATGTTAAGGACTGGGTGTGTGCTGTGACTGTCAAGGACAGGGTGTGTGCTGTGAAGGAATGGGTGTGTGCTGTGAAGGACAGGGTGTGTGCTGTGAAGGACTGGGTGTGTGCTGTGACTGTGAAGGAATGGGTGTGTACTGTGAAGGAATGAGTGTGTGCTGTGAAGGACAGGGTGTGTGCTGTGACTGTGAAGGACTGTGTGTGTGCTGTTAAGGACTGGGTGTGTGCTGTGAAGGACTTGGTGTGTGCTGTGAAGGACTGGGTGTGTGCTGTGAAGGACTGGGTGTGTGCTGTGACGGACTGGGTGTGTGCTGTGACTGTGAAGGATTGGGTGTGTGCTGTTAAGGACTGGGTGTGTGCTGTGAAGGACTGGGTGTGTGCTGTGACTGTGAAGGATTGGGTGTGTGCTATTAAGGACTGAGTGTGTGCTGTGACTGTGAAGGATTGGGTGTGTGCTGTGAAAGAATGGGTGTGTGCTGTGAAGGACTGGGTGTGTGCTGTGAAGGACTGGGTGTTTGCTGTTAAGGACTGGGTGTGTGCTGTGAAGGAATGGGTGTGTGCTGTGAAGGACTGGGTGTGTGCCGTGAAGGACTGGGTGTGTGCCGTGAAGGAATGGGTGTGTGCTGTTAAGGACTGGGTGTGTGCTGTGAAGGACAGGGTGTGTGCCGTGAAGGACTGGGTGTGTGCTGTGACTGTGAAGGACTGGGTGTGTGCCGTGAAGGACTGGGTGTGTGCTGTGAAGGACTGAGTGTGTGCCGTGAAGGACTGGGTGTGTGCTGTGACGGACTGGGTGTGTGCTGTGAAGGACTGGGTGTGTGATGTGAAGGACTGGGTGTGTGCTGTGAAGGACTAGGTGTTGCTGTGAAAGACTGAGTGTGTGCTGTGAATGACTGGGTGTGCTGTGAAGGACTGGGTGTGTTATGTGAAGCACTGGGTGTGTGCTGTGAATGACTGGGTGTGTGCTGTGATGGCTTAAAAATAAAAGGAAGAGCTTCATATGTATTGAAGGAATAAGCAATCTTTTAAGGAAAGGAGAAAATTAATGATAATGAAAACTACAATTTATCAATGTTAATGTTATGTAATTCTTAGAATTTCATGTAAGTTTGTTCCCCTTAAACTTTAACTAGAAGGGTAGAGAAGTTATGAAATTATTATTTATCCGTGAGAAGAAAACAAAATTCCTGAAAACTGCTTATTATTTCAGAAAATCTATCACATATCTAATTTTGCCAAATATAACATACAATATTTGTGGAAAAGATTTGAAACTGCACAATACTTTGAAAAAAAAAACACTTTAAAAAACATTTATTTTTTTTAAATATATTATTGTCTGAATATTTATTCCCCTCTTTCTGTCTGACGACCATTTTAATACCTGAAGGAAATTGAGACATAAAAAAATTTGAGACATAAAAAGGATACTTGTGTATGAAAATAACCATAATAACTGCTGCCTTGGGGCGTGTCAAGATTTTTCCCCCACACTACAAAAAACGCTGCAAGTGTCTGAAACTGCCTCCCCTCCATCTAAAGAAAAAAATGCCGACCAGGGCAATGACCTTATTATAAATTTGATCAAAACCATCACAGAATTAGAATTCGATTTGTCTTGATTGTCAAGCAACAGAAGTTTTATCACATCATCAACAGCCTATCAGAATTAGAATTCGATTTGTCTTGATTGTCAAGCAACAGAAGTTTTATCACATCATCAACAGCCTATCAGAATTAGAATTCGATTTGTCTTGATTGTCAAGCAACAGAAGTTTTATCACATCATCAACAGCCTATCAGAATTAGAATTCAATTTGTCTTGATTGTCAAGCAACAGAAGTTTTATCACATCATCAACAGCCTATCAGAATTAGAATTCGATTTGTCTTGATTGTCAAGCAACAGAAGTTTTATCACATCCTCAACAGCCTATCAGAATTAGAATTCGATTTGTCTTGATTGACAAGCAACAGAAGTTTTATCACATCCTCAACAGCCTATCAGAATTAGAATTCGATTTGTCTTGATTGTCAAGCAACAGAAGTTTTATCACATCATCAACAGCCTATCAGCCACCCTTTATAAAATTTTAAAGTTGTTTCCTTAAAAACAAAAAAACAAATTCTTATACTTATGCATTTACATTTCACCACTTAAAAAGTAAAACTTTGAAATTTGAAAAATAAATGTTACTGTAGGATACGGTAAGATTGTTTATTGATCCAAATAAATGGAGATGTTTTTTTATTTCATTTTTTTTCTCTCTTCATTTTCAGCAATTGAATAAGTTTATATTTTTTTTTATCGAGAAAACATTTTACAATTATAGCAATTTAAACAGAAGACATCTAAAGTAATTTCTCTAGCAAAGAAATTAGCCACAAATGAACCCCTGTTGTGACAATAATGACTTAATTATAGAATATTTAAATATGGTAATTGCTGAGGAAGCACACTGGTGAATTCGCACAGACTGGGGAACAAAAACATTTTTATATCTTTCTGTCCACGCTTTAAGAGAAGCAAGTTCTTGTTTTTGGCACCAGTACGGGTTTCAATGTAACACCAACATCATAGACTGGTATTATGAATATGTTCAAACATCGTATTATAGTGATATGATGTGTTGCAATGATGGAGATTTCAGTGCATTATGAAGATATTATAATTTTTGGAGTGATTCACAATTATTTAAAAATCAAACAGAAAAAAAAAAGACATTTTCATGAAAACAATCTGAAAAAAATTATTTTACCCTTAAAACAAAACCGGCTTTCCCAAATTATTTAATTTCAGATTGTATTGTGGATTAACACAAATAAATGATTCATGGGCATCACTCGTTTACTCTCAGCTAATTTGTCCTCCATCAACACTGAAGAGCAGCATCCGCCCATGCCGCGTATAAAGTGTCTGGGCGGATATCACTCAACTCTATAAGCAATGACTCTGCTGCTTTCTGACAAAGGACATTGTACTCAAAACATTCAGCACTGTCCTCAGTTGAGATCCCAACTGGAATGAAAGATGAGACAAGAAAACATGATAATTGAAATGAAAATATTTCGTCATTTGATGTAAAAATGTAATGCAGACGTCATCAGAATTTCCTTCACCTCCGTACATCGTTGGGGCTACCTATAAGGAATATCATTGCAAAATTCAATAACACTAAACGTCACAGTAGGCCCAGCCTTAATTATATTAAAGTCCAAACTATAGTGCTAAAAATCCTAATAGAAAATCTGGAACTGATAACAGTAAATTTATTCATCAAAACTTACTTCATTAATCCCCAATAAAATTGGCTAAATTAATTATAATTATACCACTTAATGATATGTAAAATGTCAATATTTATGGCAACCATTTTTTTTAACCCTTATAACTTATTACTTTTTATTTAACCAGGATGTTGAAAGAACTTGATAGTATAGAACAAAATTATTGCTATCAATAGTCAATGTTTAAAGAGAACATTATTGTATATAGAGATATTCACTTTTAAAAGAGGTTATGATCCCACAGGCTTAAAATTAATAAATGAAAGGAAATCCTCATGCATTTAATTTTGAAATATTGAACCTACAATTACAATACAATATATATTATAAAAATTTCCTACCCAACAAAATGTATTGAGCCAGGGACACCATCACAGATTCTTTCAGTACTTCCATTTCTTGTACAGAAACACTGTTGGTCTTGTGGTAGCCTTTCAAAATGTAGCCTCCAACAGACATTATATAAGGGAGGTTAATGCCAATGTTTCTCTGTGAACATGAATCCATCACTTCATGGCAGGACCCATCCCCAGCCAACTCACATGCCCCACCTACACATGAATCCTGTACTTCTGCTGTAAGTGCCTTCACATCTGATGTTGCCTGATTTGATTCCGTCCTCACTTGATTGGTGCTCTTGGTCTCGAGTATAATGATCGTCACCATAAGATCAGCTATGATACGACCCACTTCCAATATTTGGAATGTGTATATCATTTCCCCAAAGTCGATGATGCCATACCTTGATAACAAACTTCTAACATCCAGGTCAAAAGTTTCTGTGTTTGCTTCCCTCAAACAATGTAACAGAAACTCCACAGAATCTTGGTTGGTAGGTCTTCCGTGTTTGCATTTATCTTTATTGTGACCATTGTTGATTTTGTTCAAGAAATTTGGCATCGTTTCCTTAACAATTATATTTAATGTATGAAAATCCCCATGCACTACTCCTGAAATAATCAATAATTTATCAACTTTGTAAGATTAGAGGCTTAAGTTCATGTTAAATTACCACACCCATTATCCAAATATAAAATAATTGACAAATAAAATATTTACCGCATTCTACTGAAAAAATAAAATTTAAAAAAAAATAAAATAAATAAAGACAGTTGTATATTTTTATTATTACTGAACTTATAAGCATTTTAGTTTCATTTCACATTTTTACCCGTAACACACTCGGATGTTTGTGTATTTAAAAAAAAAAAAAATTGAAATTTAAGGAAATATGTGCAAACCTTTTTTCAGATATCCTGATATCGAAGATAGTTTTTTATCTGCATGATTTATGATTTTTTCAAGTTTATGTCTAAGGTCAACATTCTGAGAACAAAATGAATAAATAGATTTGGATAAATAAATTTATTACATCTACAGTGCCTTTGGGTCTTTTTTTTCCTTTTTTTTTTTTACAATTATAAGATATTTTTAATACAGTTAACATACTGTTGAACATGCTGGATAAATAAAGGATGATCTTTATGAATTATGAAAACATGTAATTATAACTTATAGTGAAATGTTTTATATCTTGGTGACTAAAATATCTTCACTAAAATCATTTGTGGATATACTTTATGACGTTGTCATTAATGATTAGTAAGGTTGTCTTTAGATAGATCTACAGAATTGTTTTAAACTAAAATAATTTCTTACCATTATGTTGGCCAGGTGTTCTTGATTACTAAGCAAGTGAACATTACAAAGTAGCCATGGATCTAATGGATCTGGCTCTAGAGCATCATGAGGCACATCCTTAGGAGAAAAATAGAAATAAAACTGCAGTTTTAAAACTAGAAGAAAGAAAAAACAGGTGGTTAAAATCTATCAAAACAGAAAATAAACATCATTTAGTTGAAAATACCACTAATGAATATATACCACTATTGATGGTATACCACAAATGAATATAGTGTTTTTATTCAGTTCAAAATAAAATAAACATGTCCATTTATTTGTATTGTCCTCCTAACTTTCAAATGGCATTGATAGTATAAAAATATGCTTAGTAACTTATGATAGAAATTCAAATGAAAAAAATGTGTTCTATGCCAAGTTTTAGATGTATGAAACTATTCATGAGCTTATTGAAAGATATGTACAACTAGATGGCTATTAGAATTTTATTTATTAAGCTAGTCACCCATGAAGTCAGAGACAGAGATCTAATGTCCTTTGATAGAAAGTTTGACACCGAAAGCAAAACCGCACCTCTAGAGCCTTATGTAGAAGACCAAGAAATGCACCCAGATCAAATATTGTTTTAGAGTCATTCAGATCAGCTATATTTTCTAATTCTTGACCTTCTAAATATGTGTAGAGAAGACATAGATGCTTTTCTTCACCTGAATAAAAAATTATAAAGTTATAATGATAAAATGTAATTCTTAAAATCATGACTTTTCAATTTAATACTTATTGTACACAATTCAGTTTCCCTTTCTTAAACAAACAGTTCCAAAAATTTGTGAAATATCTAGCCCTGATATTTATAATCTTTAAGGTATCAGGGAGAAATACAGGTAAATGAGTTTAATACTACCGGTATGAGCATTTGATTTATAATTTTACAGTGTGGTGATGAAAAAGATGACACCACTTCCCCTGCCACCACACACACTATTACTATTATTACAAAACTCCAGAAGTCGATGCCTCAAGAGTCTATTGACAGCGTAATACAAAACATTATTTTTTTAAGCAGCTTTAAGTAATAGATATTTATACTTTTAAAAATATTAATTGTAACAATGTTAATCCTTGAATGGTAATTATGATTAATATTAAAATTAAATTATTAAAACTGCTTCTTGCTATTTGATCATTTTCCCGTAGGTACTCTTTTTATCCATGTCTGAATCTGGATGACATCAAAACAACAGCTCTCAGCAGCCATCTCATTTAACAAACATGACCATGCCATTACAAAATATTGTCAGTTCATTTCAAAAACACTTAGCATGAAATTTTAAAAGTAAAAATGAAAGATTTTCTGAGCTGACCAGTATCAAATTCTTGTATGCAGCTTCCATTCACACCAACAAGAAAACTGGAACACAAAAATCCTTTCTGTTCTAAACTCTTTACAATGGAAGTTCTTTGTTGAAAAATCTCTTTTTGTTTCTTTAACAGAAATATTTTTAAAATGTACTTAGTAGCTGAGTGGAGAGGAGACATCTCCTTCACCAGGGCAACTTTATCTTCATATGATGTTAAAAACTTCACAAATGCCACATTTTTTTTGAAATAATACGAAACAAATTCAATTATTTTTCTTGCACTGTATCGGTCTGTCTCCATTTTCAACTCTGTGAAAAGAATAATATAGATATTAGTTTCATTCTTCTTGTTTTTAACATTTGTCATCATTTAACATAATGTACAATAATGAGTAAAATGAGATAACTTCCAGACTTTGTTAAAAAAAAAAAAAATTAAATAATAATAGAAAGAATGTCTATAGTCTATAGTCCATATTTTTGTTTATGTAGACCTGACAAATTTCCACAGATGTTAAAAATTTTGATTTTATTATTTACTAGTCGATATACCCGGCGTGGCCCGGGATTGCATTAGGACACCGATCCCGGTGGCCTACAGATCCCGTTAGGATACTGTTCTCTGTAGGATCCTGTTCCATCTAGGGACCCTGCTTTCTAATGTTATCCCATTTCCCGATAAAATCTATTGAATAATGCCATAGATATAGCATTTTAAGAATATCGAACTTTCTGGAAAATTCTAGATTGGATATTATTAGTTTTACATCCACCGATATTTCAGTAAGGTCAGTGAAGTGCATTGTTACCTCCCTAGACCAATATCCATCAATTCACATAGAATCTGTAGTGTTGTCTAAGCCTATTAATATTCATATAGCTCATATAAGGAAAAATGAAATGGGGCCCCCGGCCCCAGGAGAATGGATATTATGAGTTTAGTACCCTTCGGTATTTGAATATGGATAATCAAGTGTACGTGTACTAAGTCTGATCGATGTCCATCCATTTACGTAGGAGTATTTGTTTGTAATTTTTTTATATAGCTCATATAAGAAAAAAACGAATTGGGGCCCCCGGCCCCACACAAAATGTTATTAAAAGTTCTCAACCCCTTAAGAGTTCCTTCTGGATAATGATGGATATATGTGCCAAGTTTGGTCAAGATCCATCACTCCGTGTAAAAGCCTTTGATTTGTGGAACAAACAAACAAACCCACAAATTTTCACTTTTATATATAATATTATATATATATGATATGTAAATGTATGGACACAAAGTTTCATGAGATAATCAAAATCATTATATCATTGAGTGAAAGAAAAAATTCAGTATTTATGATCATTTAGTTTAGATTGAGTTCTGCAGAAATTAGCCTTAGCCACAACATTATTAATAATTATTATTAATATTTTTATAAAAACTATGCTCATTAGTGACATTAGTCAGAATGAAATAGATAATAATGTGGTCATTATTATTGAACAGAGGCTAATTTATTCTCAATGGCATACATTATAAACTTTAAAAATATTCATATGATAGGGCTTAAGATGTTGCAAAAATAATGGGTGTGTTTTTTTTTTGGCCGTGTCCATTATAAAATCGAAGTATTAATTTTAAAATGTTGTGAAGAGTTGGGTGATACTCTGTTGTTGTTGTTTTTTTTGGCCAGCACTACGTACACCGCGGCGGTGTACCTAGCAAAACCATGGACTTTGGCCTGCGTACACCGCGGCGGTGTACCTAGCAAAACCATGGTCTTTGGCCTGCGTACACCGCGGCGGTAAAAGCAGCAACACCTTGGTCTTTGCCAGTCTTTAACTATATGCATGCGGTTCTTGTAAAATTAATGTTAAATTCTTAAAAAACTATTTATTTAAAAATTATTTAATACCTGAAAAAATTAAACAAAAGTAGAAGTGATATTTTTATTGTGCGCATGGGCTTGAGCCCCTGCCCTGCATGAACGCAAGAGAACAACGTTCCTGTAAAACTGTAACTTTATTATTTTTTTTTAAATGGGTAATATACATTTTTTTGTGTTGTATTTTGGGGGTTGGGAGGAAGATATTTGGGTAAGTTCCACATTTTTGTAAAGAGCAAGCATTTCTTAGTATTTTATTGGTCGTATCTGGCCTCTTCGTAAGTGAAACGCATTTTCCTAACCTGTGGCGTACCCCCCAAAAATATTATTGATTGCACAGATTTGTAGGTTAAAGTTGGCTTTAATAGATGTATTTGAGTGTCAGAAATTCCAGATAATTATTAAATGTACGTTCTTTGATTGGTTTATTTGAGTACTTATATTGCGCTCATTTCCATGCTATATGTTAACAAGCTCACGGCGCTCCGATGTCCTAAAATGTCCTGTCAAGAAATTACACACTGTTAAACATCTCAGTTTGTTTCGACTAAAAAAAAGTTCAGCTTCTAAACAGTCCAAGAAACTTTAAGATCTAAAAATATCCAACTATCCAGGAACATAATTTTAAGAAAACGTTTAAAAAATGTGCGAGAGATTTCACTGCTGCCTGCTAGGCGCACTTGAACACTCATCACTGTTATAGCACGCATCAAGACATTGGATCTGTGACACATTAGGTAGAGGAGCCAAGTATCAAGTGAACTGGGTAGTTAATGCCAGAAGGAGCTGGTTAGCTTCAATTTATCATCATACGAAAGGAAAAATACGTATCTCCCCTCCGACTGCTGCTATACGCAGCAGTATGCAAATTATCAAAAATCCACAACGTCCTCTTTCTTCCATAGTGCGTAAATGGATGTACCTATAATGAATAATAATGCCTATATATCATACGTTCTATATTTGTTTTCTCATTTCTTATTTTCAAATTCAACATATAGGCCTACTTAAAATATTTCAGTTGCTACAAAATATTTTTAAAATTATAATATAACTATTGTTACAAATGAACATAATAAATTAAATATAAAATATTCTTTTAATTAAAAATTAATAAAATGAAGAAGAAAAAAAAAAGTAAAATTCGATCCCAATCTAGTAAATCCCTTAGCGTCTACTCTACAACAAGACCACACAAGTTCACATCCAACGTCAGTATCTTAAAACCATGTTAATGGTATATGTTTGCCGCGGTGTACGCAGGCATAGGTCCATGGTTTCACTAGATACACCGCCGCGGTGTACGCAGGCCTATGTCTATGGTTTTGCTAGGTACACCGCCGCGGTGTATGCATCCACTTGTTTTTGTTTTTTTTTTGATCACGTGACTGCTAGACTGCTACACAATATTTAACAACAGTCACCAGTGAACCTTGCCAGATTGAACTTTAAAAGGCTAGATTCCTCAAATTTGGCATCTTTTCAAGTCTGTTAGATAAATGAAGTTTCGCCTTCTCCTGGCCTTTTAAAAAAAACAAAAAAAACAGCATATTGTTAGAGAAAAAATATATAAAAGTGAAAAAATAAATATTTTTTTAAGAGACAGGATTTAGATAGGTGTTAATTCTAATGCTTAATTAAAAAGTCAAACTCTCCTTAAGTTGACTTCTCCTGTCTTGTCCCATCCTTACACCTTTTTTTTTAGTGTAGCGCAGATCAAACGGGATAAATGAAGGCTGCACCTATACCAGAATCGAGAGGTTTGGATTAAAATACGATTTAAAATATTATTGTTGGGTTCGTAAGACCAAATGAGGTATCAAATGAAAGATAATTGAATGTAATATACGTTTGTAAACTTAATTATTAATTTTAACTAAAATAAACTACTACAAATGACATCCGAATAGCATTAGTATCGGAACAAGGCTCCAGGCCCGAATTAATAGCCAGAATTGCGCAGACCACGACAGCACTAAAGAGGCTCAAGAAAATATGGAACTACAAAAATATAGCCCCCAGCACCAAAATCAGGCTGATGCGCTCATTAATCCTCTCCATTTTCTTATATGCCTGTGAATCCTGGACATCAACAGCAGAACTTGTAAGGAAAAATAAGGCGATGGAGATGAGATGTTACAGAGGCATTTTTGGCATCTGCTATAGATACCACATCACCAATGAACAAATAAAAGAAAGGATTCGTCAGGCAATTGGGCAATACGATGACCTCCTGACGTCTGTTAAAAAGCGCAAACTTGAGTGGTATGGCCACGTGACCAGAAAACAAGGGCTCGCAAAAGAGAGATCGCAGGGCACTACTAGAGGAGGGAGAAAAAGAGGAAGACAAAGAAAAAGATGGGAAGACAATATCAAAGAATGGACGGGATTACAACTAGGCGATGCTATGCGTAGGGCAGAAGACCGATAGGAATGGAGAAGAATAGTGTACATGTCATCTGTGGCGCCCCAACGGTCGAAGGACTACGGGACCTGATGATGATGATGAAAATGGACGCGCAGTGCCGCCATTCGCACCCGGGTACCATTATGCTCAATGCTATTAGGATGTCATTTGTGGTCGTTTATTTTAGTAAAAGCTCTCAATTCTGGTACCCGTGTACCTATAGCCACTTCGATAAAGGAAAGGCGCTATTGGAGTGTTTCTATTATTTAAAGCTACCGCCATTCCCTTACCCACACATGATTGTGTTACATTAACTAGTGAGCTGCCGTAGGAGACACTTTTACAACAATTTTTGAATTTACACAAAGCAATCACAATGCACTGTGTAGGCCTATACTTGCAAATTATCCGCACCGGTGGATAGGTCGTTACCTTAATTTGGGGATGTGAAAGTGTGTATTTGAGGTTGACCCGGAGATAGGTTGCAGCCTCAGTTTGGGGAGTTATGTGGACCTTTTTAACTTAAATATATGTGGTATCTGTGTTAAACAGTCATCAGAAAAATGTTCCATTATAATTTGAAAACTGAAAAGCAATCGTCTGAAACTACTTTATTTTTATAACAGTTTTTAACCAAAAAATCAAAAGCAAACAAACAAACGCGGACTGCCATCTGATCGAAAGTAAGTGATACATAGCAAGGGAGCAAAATATTCTCGGACTTAGGTTACTTTACATTGTAAAATAGTAAGCAAAACTTATGTCGAGTGAATAGATCGCACACCTGATTTTTTAATTTTTATTTTATTTGTTGAAAAAATTGCGACTTTTACACGAGTATATACAACAAGTTTTGTCCCATCCCATCCAATTTTTACCATAAAGCTGACCACGTGATTAACTTAAAATCAACATTGCCCATTCATTCGGTTCATTTCTTTTATACAGTAAGTGTGCTGAAATAAACGTTTTCTGACTACTCAAATTTACCACACTTTGAGTTCGTCATCTCGGCTGTACACGAACCTGAAAGAATTAAATAATAGATCTAGTATTTTATTAACAGACAAAAGATGATCCATAGAAACTGTTTTTGCACCAAAGGTCACTCCAAAACAGACTTTACGACAGCAGACTTTACGACACCAGACTTTGCGACAGCAGACTTTACGGCAGCAGACTTTATGACAACATCGACAACAACAAAATTGTTGACCAAATAGATTTTGGAATTAAATTTGTAGCTAGCTGTAACAAATATTTAGTTTAAAAAGCAATAACAGTGCATGAAACTTAGATGGAAATAAAACATGTCAAAGAAGTATGCGCTACTATGCTTGAAGAAAGCTAGAACAAGTAACAAAAAAGACTTCCTTCTAGCAGGGGTCTAGAGCACGGATATCAAACTCGAATCACCCGAGGGCCGCAGGAGGTAGAGTCTGAGTGAGACTGGGCCGCAGGGGGTAGAGTCTGAGTGAGACTGGGCCGCATCAAGCATTCAACCAAAAAACAAAACAAAAATGCGATTCCAAATTGAATAAAGTACAGTTGTTACAATCTGCTCAAACTTTATTAATAACAAATAAAAACATCAAGGGTCCTCAAGAACTAGGCTTCATTCCTTGTTGCCAGATACCTCGCATCGCTTCTACTAACACAACTAAGCAACATTTGGTTTGAGTTTGAGTGAGGAAGCAACTGAGACCCTCAGTATCGCTTGAAGATGCTCATCAGTAAGTTTGGCCCTGATTTTTGACTTGTTATAGTTCATAGTGGAGAATAGGTTTTCACACAGATAGGTACTCCCAAAAAAAGGTACATTGTTTCGCTTGAACAGCCTTCAAATCTCAGGAAGTTGGAGGGCAATTCTGGGCACTGCTCTCATAAAGTGTTCATACTTGTCTGTTTTTCCAAATACCTCTATTATGGACTGCTCTTAATGGATAATTTTACCTCTTATTTTAATCTATTGGCTCGTTTCAAAATAGAACGATACACAAAGTCAGGGCTAATTACAATTAATACGTTTTTAATTTGTGAATTTCTATGAATGACAAAAGTAAAAGAATCTGATTAAAATTATTACCTTACAGTATGACTGGTACCGGTACTGTATGTAAAAATACAATGAGTTCAAGTTGTACAAAGAAAAACTACACATAACAAAGCACTGTCTAGTATCAAATAATGACACACTGCACATCTCGTGATAAAGGAAAGGAAAATCTCTCTCGTCATTCAATCTTATCCCTTTTATACCTTGTTCCAGATGATCATTCTCGAAATAGAATACGCAGACTTACTGCTTCCCGCATTCTCGAGATCATTCTCGAGTGTTCGACTGGAACGGACGATAATAAGCTTAAATGTAAACAAAATGACATTTTTCTAGCCACCCCCAAACCGGCTTCGACTGTAAGAGATCATGCACGTGGAATGCGGGTTAAGCGTGCATCAAAACACGTCATCCTTCATAACAACCTCCCTTAACTTAGCATTGAGTTCAGAATTGCACTGAAGATCAATCAGCTCCATTTGAAGCGCACAAAAAAAAAGGGGGGGGGGGCATCTTACATGTCGAAGGAGAAAGGGTCAGCAAAAAATTTGAAAACTTGCTCTGTGTGTTTGAAGTCTGAAAACATGTAATCAAAATCTTCATGTAGCTTTGCACTGGCTTCAGTATACTTACTACTGAATGGTGTGCCCGAGACCATGAGTACTTTGCATGTTGGCAGAGGTTTCGCTGAGAACAATAACTTCTTGTTAAATACATTCAGTTCATGTGTAAGGTTAACAAGAAAAGCCAAGTCCATGAGCCATTTTGGATCACTTAGTACAGGAACAACCACCCCAACCTTCACTTAGTACAGGAACAACCACCCCAACCTTCACTTAGTACAGGAACAACCACCCCATCCTTCTCAATCTCCCTGAAGGCTTTGAAGGCTAAAACGTGTTCAAACGGTAGGCAAGATATGGCAATATTTGTGAATTATTCATGCGAAGGAAGATGCTATTGTAGAGAAAATGAATTTTGATCTTTTATCGTAGAAAAGACCTTTTTAACTAACCCTATTTTGAAAGTGACCAAGCTGACAGGCTTGGAATTTCCCTTATTCGTAAACACTCGTGGCAATTTAATAGGGATTATTTGATACTGTTTCAGATTGCTACGAATTACACAATTATTGTTGTGCTTTACCCACTAACTAACCTTTTAAACTTCTTAAAAACTGTACTTGGTCATATTTTGTCTCATATAATGCTATAAATAAAAACTTTTAGTACAATTTTAACACGGTTTTGCCATTATAATCAACGTCCAAATCTATACAAATATTTAAAAAAAAAAAAAAACAGAATTAGACTAAATGAGATTCGACTGAAACCGTCGCGGAGAGTCACATTATAGTTAAAGAAGTGAGAATGGGGAAGACACGCGGGCCGCAAAATATCGTTTTGCGGGCCGCAAGAGACCCCTAAGCTAGAGACACGTTTGAAGTAATATCAAAGTTTTGCCCTTTATTTTAAATCAAGTGTTGATAACTTCTTTTTCCGAAATATCATATCATTATTTTGCAGAATGATCGAGGAACAGTAAAGACGATTGCCGTTTGTTGACTGGAGAAAAGAAAGTCCTTTTCAGAAAGATGTAGTCCCTAAAGACAAAGATCAATTTTGGCTTGGCTTAGCGTACAACAAAATTATGCAATTCAAGAACTCGGCAAATGTGCAATTATCTGCCTGATTATCCTTGTCAAGAACACAGTTTTTGAGAGGGTACTTTTTAAATAATCTATTATCTAGTCTACTAGTCTCATCTGTAAAAACAAAAGTTATGAGCCGAATTCAACTAAAGCTTATTGAAGGCATTTTACAAATAGGAGCACATTATCTATTTTGAAACAAATGTTGTAAAGATTTCATTAGTTCAAACGATATAAACATGAACTTCACAGCATCAAAAGTGATTTCTTCAAGTAGTGACACAGGTGACATTGGTGATGACCTGGATGTAGAGCTGTTCATTTGAAACTATTTATTTTAAGCAATTCAGTACGTATATAAACATTTAATAAATATTATTTCTTTATTTTACATGATGACCATGATACTAGTAACTTATTATTTTTGCAGTATTTAGTTTTCTGTAAGAACGAACTCTCTCCTTTTCTATACTTTACATACATAGTTTTTGCTTTCTGCTTTGGTTTGACATTTTTTAAAATAATTGTTCATCTGGCAACCCTGTCCACACCTTGGGAAATTTCCCAAGATCTTGGGAATTCACGACCCCATTGGGATCTGGGGAATAATTTTGAAAATCAGGCAAAACCTTGGGAAATATTAACAGGGGGAAGATTTTTTACATATTTTGAAAAAACGCAAACAACATATGTGATAAAAATTTAAGTGAAAATAAAACAAAATAGTTTTTAAATTAACAAAGAAAAAATGAATTGTTTTAACTCTTATCTGGTTTTAATTTTTTAAATAATTCATAAATGAATAAGAAATCTTCTGAAATTAAAGTTAAAATTAAAATTGTGAAGTATTAAAAAGTTAATAATTAAAGAAATTCAATTTTCTATTCTTTTTTTACATTGAATACTAAAAATTACATCAAGGTGTTGAAAGTTTATCAAATTGTCCTTGTACACCATATGCATAGAACAGTCTCAACAATAAATAAACTGGTAATAAATCTTGGGTAAATTCGAATAGACCGTACCGCGTTTTTTTACCATGGCCGACAACTTCATTGCCGTGACCAGTAAAATTAAGAATAAAACGTTAAAAAATAATGAACAAATTTCCTAAATGTATCCTTAAACCTAAGCTGAACCCTAAATCTATCCCTAAACCTAACCTGAACCCTAAATCTATCCCTAAACCAAACCTAATGAAATGAGGTACGATCTATCTTAATTATCCAAATCTTGAAATCTCAAAGGAAATCAATATAATAGACTATCAATATTATAGAATTTGTGGGGGGGGGGGGGGCAAAAGGCTCAGAAACGTTATCATTAGGCTATTAGCCATTAGTAACCATACGAAAAACACTTAAAAACAGTACAAGCCAAAGAGGGAACGATAGTGTTCAACCAAGAATCGATAGTAAAATTTGATGAATTTCAGTTACTTCTACAATGTGTTCAAACTATGATACGATGCATCTGTTAAAAAATCCAGCCTAATTTTCATCAATTGGAAAAAAAATAGTTGTGCATTTACACACAGGTAATTAAGATATTAAAATTATACCGGTACGTTGTAGGATTATAACTGAAAATTTCATTTAAACAGTATTATGTTTGAAAAAGAAATATAATTATAATGCAAATTTACAATTTAAAAAATACTTATTGTCTTCATATAATATCAATCCATTTTAACTACAATTATTATTATTAAATTCTGCTTTATTGCTTTGCAAACCCATTACTAATCTACAGACTTACAATAAGAAAAAAACATGTTTTGATGATGAATCTTTTGCCCTTGTAATAGTTGTAAAGAGACTTCTGTGTTGATTAGCCCTGTGAGCTTTGTAACTTTGTTTCAAAGTGACTTCTATTACACATGTAGATGATATTTTTACCAGAACATTTGGAGGTAATATTTAATTTAGTGGCCTAACTCCAGTGGGTATTGATAATTTGGATTATAAATTAATATATCCTTTTTTTTTCAAAATCAAACTTTTTTTTAATGTGATAAAGATGTTTTTGAAATGTCTTTTAAAATAAATTTCAGTTTCAGGGGCATTAATTCAAGCTATTATTGCATTAATTACTACCTAGAAAACACCTTTTAAAGAAAACTCTTATATATTTATATGATCTTGGGAAATCTTGGGAAATTTTTAAAAAGTGAGTGGCAGCCCTGGACTGCAATTAGCTCAATATTAGTTGGCTGGCTAAGTTAACTAACGCTAAAGATGCCTAGACAATGTTCGGCATTTGGTTGTTCTAATAGTAAATTTAAGGATAGAAATCTAAGTTTACACAAATTTCCTCTTAAAAACAAAGACATTTTACAAAAGTGGCTTGTTAAAGTGAAACGACAAAACTTTACTCCGAGCGAATCATCATTCCTGTGTTCAGAACACTTCACTGAGGATGATTTCGAATATCAAAATTTCACTGGTAGGCTACGGCTAAGTAATTGAAAAATAATTTAGGTAATAAATTAACATAATCGGAATGAAGGCTATACGGGCTAATTCAGATAGATCGTTCCTCATCATTAGATTTAGGGATAGATTTAGGGTCAGGTTAGGTTGAGGGATAGTTTAGGGTTCAGGTTTTAAGTACATTATCAGTACTTAAACTTAAGTGCATGTTTTGTCAGTTACTAGTTGTACCGTAGATGAGAAGTTAATGCATTGCCACCACATTTGTTTGGGGTGGATTATATATGTATGGCATCTTTCCGTCTACGAGAGACGATAGATTATCTCTTCTGATTGCAGCTCTTGGTGTGACTAGTGAGACCGATCCTCGAGTGGCAGTCTCTTTTGCATGTCCCACACACGAATGCGGTGGAGCAGTGTTTTCTTGCCTTTCTCCGCGCTCTCTTTACAGCTGTTTCCGCCCTGTAAAGCTCCTCGGCACGTAGTGATCCTTCCTTCACGATGCCCCGCCATGTGGATCGATCCTCCGCCAGGTGCTCCCAATTTGAGATGTTGATTTTGGCTGCCTTCATGTCTCTTTTGCATATGTCTATGTATCTGAGACGAGGCCGTCCAACTGACCTTTTCCCTGTTGCCAGCTCGCTGTACAGCACGTCCTTAGGTATGCGACCAGGTTGCATTCGCTTGACGTGCCCAAGCCAGCGGAGGCGTCTTTGGATTAAAATGGCTGGGACGCTGCACATATTTGTTTAAGACAGGACATCCGTGTTGGGGACTTTTTCCTGCCATTTGATGTCAAGGATGCGGTGCAGGCATCTGAGGTGGAAGCCATTGAGCCTTTTTTCGTGCCTGTTGTATGTGGTCCAAGACTCACATCCATAGAGGAGTGTGCTCAGTACGCAGGCCTGGTATACCTGTAGCTTAGTTCTTGTTGTGATTTTGGCATTGGACCAGACTCTTTTCTTGAATCTCGCCCTGACAGTTGCAGCCTTCCCTATCCTACCACTTATCTCATCCTCCATTGAGAGGGTGCTCGAAATGTTCGACCCTAGATATGTGAATCTTTTAACAGCATCCAAGGCGCAGTAGTCGATGGAGATAGTAGGAGGAGAATCAGCGTCCTGAGCCATAATGTTGGTTTTCTTTAAGCTGATGATCATGCCGAACTCTTTGCAGGCAGCGGATACTTCCCACTCTTGCATTGAAGTCACCCAAGAGGTAAATTGCTTCGTTGTTGGGTATGCAGGCTATTGTTTGATTTAGATCTTCATAGAACTGGTCTTTCGCGTCTGAGCTTGAGGAAAGTGTTGGAGCATAAGCACTGATGATGTTGGCTAATCCAGAAGATGTTGATAGACGTATGGTAAGTATTCTATTTGTGCCCTTTGTCGGGGGTTCTATGGATGAGCAGAGAACGTTTTCTATAGCAAAACCAATCCCATGTTGTCTTGGTGCATCCATTGGTCCACCTTGCCAGAAGAAAGTGTAGTTGCGTTCTTTTATGTTACCACATTCCGGGAGCCTGGTCTCCTGGAGGCACGCAATATCAATGTTTAGTCTGCTAAGCTCTCTATCAATGATAGCTGTCTTCCTTGCGTCGTCAATGAGCTGCAGGTTGGCAGTAATGCCCGGACACATAGTCTTACGTTCCAGCTTGCTAGTCAAAGAGCTGGTGTCTTCTTTTCTTTTGTTTTCTTGTTTCTAGGTGCATGTTTTTGTGGACTACTTGTTGAGATGACCCTCTGAGCTCCACGCACCCAGTGGAGCAAACTGCTGCTTCCCCTGTTGTATTCACACCTTTCGGCGATGCTGGAGTGTCCTCTCCATTGAAGATAAAGCCTGGGCGAAGTAGTATGGAGAACCAGCTGCTACCCAACCAGCAGATCCCCCCTCTCCACGCCATTGGTGGATCCAAGGGATCGAGTAGTGTTGATACGTCTTGGCACCATTGGCGCCGCAGAAGCTGCCGGAATGCAAATGATTTCAAAAACAGACCGCCTAAGGAGCTCCAATTCCTGATTTTCTGTCGGGGTTTACTCCCTTAGCTTTTCCCATCTGGGTATATCCACAAGGCAGTCTAGGTTTGGAGTCAGAGTTTCCCTCTCCTAGATGAGCTACCGGCCACGGTTTACGGGTCTCATCTACCCGAAGCTACTGTTGTTGTTTTTTTGGATTATTTATAGTTTTGATAATATATGCCATGGTCATAATATTTCTTTAAAAAACATATCTATCACTAAAATATATAATTATAATGTTATTACATATTTTAATAAATGTTGTACTGACTATGACTATACCCATTGTACTTTAATATTATTAAATGGCCTACTCTAACAAATGACTCTGATGTATTTTTTATTTTGTTTTGCAATAGGTAGACGACAAATAAAACCAGGAGCAGTCCCATCTAAATTTAGTCATCTGACATCTGCATCAAAAAGAAAACAAGCTTCTTATGTGTTTAGGTAAATCTTACCTCTAATTTTTTGGGTCATATTAGATTGGTTTAGTGCAAAAGTTCAAAATGATAATTTATTTTAAGTTAGACTAAATATAGTAAATTTAAAAATATTTTATGTCACGATAATGTGACAGTGTTCTTCAATTTAATTTTAATAGGTACCAGAACATTTAATAAATATAATTTAACACCATGGCCATGGGTTTCCAAAAGTTCAAAAATATTTTTAGTTATTGAGTTCTTGTGACTGTGGGGCGTTTCTTTGAATGAAACATTATTTACTGTAATTTTGCTGATTTATAAATTTTTTTAGTTGTGTTAATCATTTATTTATACCTGGTTATCAGATGAACTCAATGTTTTAATATATTGTTCCTTTTTATTCTATACCGGTACTTAATCTTATACATATTTAACTGTTCTGGTTACAACTTACGAATAATCAGGATCCATTTCATGTACGGTCTATTGCACAGTAACTTAACTGGTAAAAACACTGAATGGTCGCCATCATTTATCCATCCATCCATCCTTATGGCGCTACAGCCCATGTAGGGTTTTGGCCTGCCTCACTACTTCCTTCCACTCAGACCTAAATAATGCTTTTCTTTTCCAGGCTTGGATTCCTTGTTGTTGTAGATCTTTGTCCACATTATCCAGCCTTCTTTTAAGATGTTGCAAATAATTATAGGTAGCAAACAGATTGAAACATTATTTTTTATCAATTTTGTCTTATAGAGCACAGACAACACAGCAAGAAAAAGTTCCTTCAAGAAGTGAGCTTCATGTGGAGATAGAAAACTTAAAGCAGAAGTTGAAGGAAAAGGATACAGAACTTGAAAACTTGAGAACTGAAAAAGATAAAGAGATTGACACCTTAAAGTGTAAAAAAGATGAAGAGATGAACAATTTAAAGTGTCAAATGGAGATACTTAAAAAACATATCAGTTTCATCAATTTGGCAGATGAAGAAGTCAAGTCTCTCACAGGCTTTAGCAAAGACAGGTTTGGGTGCATTTTCAAATTCCTTGCACTTGGTGAAAATTTGTCCACATACCGTAAAAATGCTCTGAATCCTGAAGACGTATTTTTGCTAACATTAATCCGCCTTCGTCACGGTGTTGTAGAGGAGTTTTTAGCCACGTTGTTCCGCATCTCTCGTGGCACGGTGAACAGATTGTTCATACATTGTGTCAGTGTCATTAGAAATAAATTACTCTCATTTAATATCTTGCCCAGGCAAGAGCCAGTCAACGCTCACATGCTAACTCCACTACACAAGTCAGTAAAAAGAGTAACGGGTTTTAAAATTTTTGATAGTGGCCTCTCATGGCATTTGCAGAACATTGATGATATCCTCCACGTATGTGCATTTCTGAAGAACTTTTTTGAAAATCCATTCATCATGATCGGTGCAGTAAATGAAATGGTCGTGACTGACAGTGGTAGAAAGGAGATAAAATTGGAAGAGATTAGCCAAACTTAAGTCCTCATTTTGTTCTTGAAATGATCGCCACAAGATTTGTATAGCCAGGTTTTATCTCAACTTTTGTATACAACTTCAGTCAAACAAACCAGTTTCAATTTCTTTAGGGACTTGCAAATTCAGACTATAAATTACTATAAAATGCTTCTTTTTATAGAGGTAGTTCAACTGCTGTAGTGCTGTAGGATTACATTTAAGAGGTCTCTATATCTCTATATTTGGAGATAGGTAACATTTTACATTTCATCATCATCATCAGGTCCCGTAGTCCTTCGACCGTTGGGGCGCCACAGATGACATGTACACTATTTTTCTCCATTCCTCTCGGTCTTCTGCCCTACGCATAGCATCGCCTAGTTGTAATCCAGTCCATTCTTTGATATTGTCTTCCCATCTTTTTCTTTGTCTTCCTCTTCTTCTCCCTCCTCTAGTAGTGCCCTGCAAGATCTCTTTGGCGAGCCCTTGTTTTCTGGTCACGTGGCCATACCACTCAAGTTTGCGCTTTTTAACAGACGTCAGGAGGTCATCGTATTGCCCAATTGCCTGACGTATCCTTTCTTTTATTTGCTCATTGGTGATGTGGTCTCTATAGCAGATGCCAAGAATGCCTCTGTAACATCTCATCTCCATCGCCTTTATTTTCCTTTCAAGTTCTGCTGTTAATGTCCAGGACTCACAGGCATATAAGAAAATGGAGAGGATTAATGAGCGCATCAGCCTGATTTTGGTGCTGGGGGCTATATTTTTGTCGTTCCATATTTTCTTGAGCCTCTTTAGTGCTGTCGTGGTCTGCGCAATCCTGGCCATTAATTCGGGCCTGGAGCCTTGTTCCGATACTATTGCTCCTAGGTATTTGAAGCTGCCAACAGTCTCTAATCTTTCCTCTCCGACCTTAATTTCAGTGGTGATGCCACTAGTGCTATTCGTCATCATTTTTGTCTTTTCTGCACTGATTTGCATGCCAAAGGAGGATGAAGTCTTGTCAAGACTCTTTACTAGGTTGGCTAGCTCTTCCTCGCTTCCCGCCAGTCCGTCGATGTCATCCGCAAAACGTAGATTGGTGATCGTTCTGCCACCAATGCTGACTGTCCCTACATGCGTTTCTAGTGCATCTGACATAATTCTCTCTAAGAAGATGTTGAACAGGGTGGGGGAGAGCAAGCAGCCTTGTCGTACTCCAACCGTGGTCTTGAACCATTCTCCGATGTTATTGTTGAAGATAACTGCACTGGTGGCCTTATCATAGAGGCTTCTTATCATTCTGGTTAAGTTTGTGTTGATGTTGTAGTGCCTCATGGTGGCCCATAAAGCAGCATGCCAAACCCTGTCGAATGCCTTCTTGAAATCCACAAAGACGTGGTATAGTTTTTGTTGGTGTTGAGCATATTTCTCACATAGTATCCGGAGGTTTAGGATCTGCTTAGTAGTGCCACGGCCTTGCCTAAAGCCCGCCTGTTCTTCAGCAATGATTCTGTCGGCATATGGTCTTAGTCTGTTCAGTATGACCTTGAGCATGACCTTGCTTGGGTGGCTTATTAGGCTAATGGTGCGATAGTTTTGGCATAGCTGTGGGTTACCTTTCTTGGGGAGGGTGATGATGAGAGATTGGGTCCATGATTTGGGCCATTCCCCTGTTAGCCATATTTTGTTACAAATATTGGTTAGGGCATTTATCATTGTTTCTCCTCCCTGTTTTATTAACTCGGCAGGGATATTATCTACTCCTGCGGCCTTTCCTATTTGGAGTGCTTGGACTGCTGCTTCTACTTCTGCGCGGAGAATGGGGAAGCTTTCATTGTCCGTTGCTGGGGGGACATTAAGGATCTCTGAGTCTATCTTTATATTTTCATTATACAGCTCTGAGCAGTATTCAGTCCATATTTTTAGGATATCATTTTCCTCGGTCAAACATTTGCCATTTTTATCTTGTATGGTAGTACTACGTCCTTGTTTTGCAGTGGTTAGTTCTTCCACCAACTGGTATGCCTTTTTGCTATTGTTTTTCTTCAAGCAATTTGCAAAGTTTTAAAATATACTTTTTGAATGACATAGGGCCTAATAACTTTTTTTTTTTTGGGTCTTGTTGCATTAAAATTTAAAAATTCAGTTGGTCCGAATGTTTCAAAGCTAAAAATATGCAAAAATGTGATCAACTTAACCCAAGTAAAAGGTGTATATATATGTATATTTTCTTTTCATTTTACAAGTATATAAGTAATAAAGTACAAATCAAGTTTTGAGAAAATGTGTATGTATCATTTTTTTAAACTGAATATTATTATACTTATAAATAAAATGAATTACAATGTTTTGATTTTGTTAAAACCCAAGTAATAGTTGTTGTTTTTTTTTGACAAATCAGTTAATTAAAAGTATGACATGTAAATAAAATTAACAATTTTTAACTACCGTACATTTGTGTAGTTTTTTTTTCATTATTTTAGTCATACCGGTAATATTAATGGAGTTAATAGACAGCATTGTTATTGCAGGCTCAGGGTAGAGTTGGTTTGTGGCAGGTGTTTATTTTTAGGTACAGGTGTGTGTTTGGGGGGGGGGTGTCTTTGCAGAAAGTACGTACATTTCTTATGCACACATTCTGAAATGATGACACTGTCAGTTTCTGTAAGCCGCTGTCACCCGCAGATCTGTGAAATCCAAGACTTCCATTGACGTTATTTTAAGAAATGTCATCCCGAAGTTTCTATGAACTATTGTTTTACTGTTGCTTTGTGTTTTCACAAATAACTCGCTAGATGTCGCTACAGTCATAGTATGCATAGTGACTTTTCGTAGTCCAGCGTTCCTCAAATGGTGGTCCGCGGACAAGTACTGGTCCCAGTACCGGTCCGCAAGCCTGGCGTTGCCGGCCTGCCCAAAACAAATTATATTTGTGGTCAAATAAAAAGAATTTAAAAAAATTATTAAATATATCTGTCGCCAGTCAATGGTGCAGACCTGTTTACCCTCAAACTAACTCTTAAAATCGTACACCATCATCACAAAATCGTTTGATGCATTATCTTAATTCTTAAAAGTAAAAAAATAAATATACAGTATGATCAGTACCGGGTATGTATAATGTATACATCTCAAAAATCGTACATTGCACGCCAAAATCCTAAAACAGGTCTGCTGGTGTAATCTCAACATTTCTACACTAGACCGGTCGGACAAACTTAAAAGTTTAGGAAACGCTGCTGTACTCAACCATCCATGTGTCGTCATTTGGGACAAAACTATTTCGTCGGGCTAATCATAACTGCTGCGCTAACGAAAAACGGGGGTGGGAGGGGGGTGAGGATAGACCACAAACATTTTAACACGCCCCCCATGCCCCACCTATCCATGTCCCATAACATCCAAGTTCAGCGGGCCCCATCCACCCGGGGTGCTGGTGATGTCTGATTGACTGGGTTTTTGCTGTTTGGAATGGACGCAATACAGAAACCTCACAGCGTACCAGCCACCCAATATTATACACAGGTACTATAATTATAGCTTATGTTAATAAGACAATAAAGGTTTTTTTTTTGTTTTCTCAATTGATCTCCGAAGACAGCCCAGGAAATACATAAACAGCTCAGGAAATACATAAACAGCTCAGGAAATACATAAACACCGTTTACACCACATTTACAGAATGTTGGACTACAGTTACTATGAGTTACAGATAGAGACCTTGGTTCCTTAAAAAGATCGGAACCACTGATGTACAAAAATATTCCAATTAAATACCGGTACCAATATATATTATATAAATTATAGTAATTTACGGGAAATGCCGTCAATAATTGCCTAACGGTTGGATAATGTTAAATAACTATACATTTGGGTCAATTGTTTCTGAGCTGTTCGCTTGACTGTTGACTGTACGGTACCGGTAAATACCTACAGTTACAGCAGCGATTTCGTAGGGTGGTGGGTGGCATTCGAACATAAAGGGCTTGCTACCTTATTTTAATTAAAAAAAATTTAAAATTAAAAAAAAAAAATAATAAAGGCAATAATTTTTTTATGAAGAACATTAGTTTTCATAGTTTGACATCTTATTTAGTTTTCATAGTTTGACATCTTATTTAGTTTTCATAGTTTGACATCTTATTTAGTTTTCATAGTTTGAAATCTTATTTAGTTTTCATAGTTTGACATCTTATTTAGTTTTCATAGTTTGACATCTTATTTAAATATGCCCCCCCCCCTTTTTTTTATTTCACCCCACGCACTTTCTTTCCCTCGACGATGTTGTATTTGTCACATTGTGTTGTAGTTGTATAGTGAGGGATGATGGGATGTGAAACCTTGTCATCATTCTTTCGATCCGCCGCTGATTTTGCTTTGCTTTGCGTTGAGAATTTAAAAAACAAAATAAAAAAAGACCATGTTTCCAGCACTTGAGTGAAACAACGAATACATAGAAATGAAATAACAAGAGAAGCATTTGCTGCTGGTGAAATAAAGTAGGCAGGCATTTCTTATGCATGGCGTCTTTTGTTTATGGAGCCCTTGTATGTGTTGCTATGGTAATGTTGATGACGGGGAGTACACGTAAGTAAAACACTATTTAGTTCCCTCCCATTCTAACTACTCTCTACACTTACAGTTACAGTTTACTTTCCCAACGCCATATCAAATCATTATATGTAAGCAAGAGACGAAAAAGGAGGAATAGTTCCTTTAAAAATCCCACCACAATTAGATGTGTATAAAACTTTACCTGGATGATTCCAAAAGTGAATATAATATGGCCATGGCGTAGTAGTTGTTTTGACAAAGACAATAGAATTAAACGTACCGGTACTATTTGTTGTACTGGTATGTTAAATAATTGATTTTCATATAGAAGGCTTGAGTAAACACGGTTATGTTAGTCGCTGTTCGTGCAAATAAACCATGGCATGTGTTAGGCTTACATTTACATGCATACATATTTTTTGTTGTATGAAAAAAAAAACAAGAACACTCTATCGGACAGAGGATGGTATAGAAAAGTTAGGCCAACAGTATCGAGACGGAAAGATGGCGTATGGTATCCTTCCGGCTTTGCAAGAAGATGGAGTAGCTATTGACACTTCATCAAATGGCTTACGAGGCCGATCCTGGAATAATATCAATCTCGGCTGCATTTCTCGCAGGACAACATTGACTCCTGGTTAAATTTGGCCTCCCGTGACGCTCTTTGTGTTGCAAGGGTTTCGTTTAGCGCATCCTCTGCATTTTTTACTCATTCACTCCTGGCTGTTTCAACTTTTTGCCAGCCGGAACGGTTCTCAGCGACGATCTCCCATTCGTTGATGTCTATATTAGCTTCCCTCATGCTCCGTTTGCAGACGTCCTTAAATCGCAGCCACAGCCGTCCAATAAGTCTTGCCCCTTCTGCCAACTCTCCATACATTAGATCCTTTGGAATATGGCCTTTTCTCCATCCTCCTTACATGGCCCAACCAACAAAGACGCGCAGGGCTAAGAGCGGAGGACATGCTACACCAATTGGTACCTTCCTAAACCTCGGTGTTATAGTTAATTGTCCTTCCATCGAATGCGCAAAATTCGACGCAGACTTGAGTTTCCGCTCATGACTGGCATAAGTGGTCCACACTTCACTGTTATATTAGGTGCGTATTAAGCATACAATACATGCCCCGCATTTAGCTGTGTGCTCTTAGATATAAGCTTAAAATTATTACACACCCGCTTATATTCAGTTTAGCCGTTGTTGCAGCTGCTTTTGCGATCCCGATGTTCACTTATTCGTCATCGAAGAAAAGATGGAAAGCCTCATATAAAGTACAAAGTGGTTAAGTACTTAAGTAAAGCTTAGTAAAGTTATCATTGTATAGTATAGTCTAGTAGAAGTAGTATAGTACGCCCGTATATATTATAAAATAATATAGCATAGTATAGTATACTACTACTACTAGTATAGTTTATGATAGTTTCAAGAGTAGAATATAGAGAGGTAGTTTGGTATAGATATTTAACTATTATAACAGTCCGTAGTTGAGCATCTCCTGATCTATTTTGTCTGCAAAGATGGTTGGGCGTTCTGTCTGCAACAAGAACAGATATTTTCGGCTTGTTCGTCCCGAATGGAGTCAGCTTTCCTAAAATTTAATATGGACTTGGATCTATTATGCAGGCAAGTTTGTTAGAGATTACTTGACATTTCCACCACGTATTAGGGCACGCAGCGTTCCAACACAGATACGATTTAGAGTTTCTGTTTCATGCAAAACTTCACGTCCAATCTGATCTTTTAAAAAAAATATATAATATAAATATATGTGGGACATATTTTAAAGGTGTCCCCTGAATGCGATTGTCGAGCTTGTTTTAGAACCGCTGCTGCAGTGCTTCATCTGCTTGGGGGGGGGGGGGGGTGGGGGTGGGGTGGGGGGTTCTTTTCTGTCGCCACTGACCTTTGGATAAAATTATCATAATTTGGCGGCGTACTGAATGAGTGCGGGCGTGTGGGTTTCTAAAATAAAAAATGTGGAATAGGCTTTCTTATTCTTATCGTGGTAAACTACTCCACAAAAGCTATCGAGAGCATCCCTGAAACAATCTACATTTTGCAAGAAAACGAAAATAAATCCACTATATTGTAACCAGCGGATTATGCGGAAAAAAACAACAAAACAATAATGATGAAAAGTATTGAGATTGCGGAACTCTCTATAGAGTATAGATTAAAGTTTGAAAATGTTTAAAATAGTTGTACGGTAATAAAATTATCACGGCGGGTATATTTTGACCTTACAACATTTATTCTGAATTCGGTGTTGATGCTTATTATCCATATTGAGCATTGACTCGAGCGCGAGATGGCGAATTTGATCTGACACTTTAGGCACTCTAGCATTTATACCCCAAAAAAAATAAATAAATAACTATTTCCAATAATATGAATTTTAATGATATTATTTCATCCTTTGTACTCTTAATATCACTTTTAAAAAAATAAAAATCAGTGAATTGCTCCACTACCTGACTTGTGTGCAGGACACGAACTGGACCTGCCCGGCTGTTGCAATATTCAAGGACAGGGTCTTCAGAGACGCCGTGGACAATGCTCGCAACTATTTCAAGAGATACTGTAAGTTAGGACTTCCGATGCTGGAGAGTTGGGATAAGATTTGGTGATGAAGGAGTGATATCAGTGAGCGTTGATAAAGACATTAGTGGCCATTTCAAGAACCTTTAGATACACTTCATTTAATTGTCCTTTTAAATGAACCATTAGAATTCCATGAAATACCCATATGTACTTTCATTGAATAGCGTTTTCCGGGTGGCGGTAAATATTATATGTTACGTGAAATCCCTGATATCTGTTTCATGAATAAAACAATGAGCAACTCCTTCAATTTATTGTCTCCCCGTCTATTGCAATAGATCCAATTTATACTGCAGGGCTGATACAGTGGCGTAGGAAAGGCGAATTTTTATATGGCGGGCGTCATTTTCAGCCCACCGCTTTTTTTTTTTTTTTTTTTTTTTTGGTGTAAGATTGTTACAAAAACTGTGGCCCACCCTGGGCGGCTCTAATCCCAGCTACGCCACTGGACTGACGCTAATTCATAACTGAGACTTAACGGGGGACACGGCCAGGTTTAATGTCACATGACACGTGTCTCGTTAAGACGCACCTGATCTGCACGTTTAATAGCACCCCACCATTAGTTTTATTTTCCCCCCCTTTTTTGTGGGGGTCTAAACCACAGGTCCTAGCTTTGCCCCAAAACTCGGCAGTAGCTGTTCACATCAGACGGTGTCAAACCTCATGCAACACTGCATACGCCTCGTGGACAAGGTGCAGGAGAAAACCCCACGGGACAGAGTCTGCAAGTGAGTCCTGCGATATTATCATTATTATAAGAACGGTTTATTTGTTTTCAAGAGCTGTCTTCACGGTAACACACACACGCGGAATCAGAGCACGGGTACGTGTTACGGATAGACAGTACAAAGCCATTTGGATTTCAGATTTTTCCATAATTTCAAAGTGGATAATGCTTTCTTTTGTTTATGTAGACTTAGATACCGTTGGAGCGTGTGACTGGCCCTTTTAAAAAAAATAAATTCTATGTTGTTGAGGCATACACAAAATATTTTAGTGATATGCGCAAGCGTAAACCGCTGTAAATCAACTCACAATACTTAAATATTGAAAGCCTTGTTAATTTTACTTAACAGAATGATTTAAACAAAATGATTCATTGTATTAAACCAGTGGCGTAGTGATGGGGGGCATCATGCCCCGGGCGCTACTCACAAAGGGGCGCCAAATGGTATATTTTACATATAATACTGTATGGTTTTCGAATGGGGGGGGGGCGCTAAAAAGGTATTGTGCCCCGGGCGCGAGTTAAGCTCGCTACGCCACAGTATTAAACCAATGGTTCTCAGCCTCAAGGTTTGCTTTTTGTGGTTCCGAAATAAACACACATATATATATATATATTGTCAATTATTTAAATTAATGGCGACACGAACCTCATATATTAAAAAGGAATGGCGTTTCCTTGATGAGGTTGGGTATTGAAATGTAAAGATTTAAGTGAAGGCTTTCATTGGTCCTCGTCTTAAAGACTCAGTCCAATTTATAGAGTGTCCTATGTATACAGTGTCATATGTGTACAGTGTCCTATGTGTACAGTGTCCTATGTGTACAGTGTCCTATGTATACAGTGACGTCCATCATTTCCAATGTTAACACAGGATCCAGGTGAGGTATCTGAACTGCTTGGAGAGGGCCACCAAGGTATGTCACAGTGACCCATTATTTCTCAGCTACAACGTTCCCCAGGCCGTGGCGAGCACCAAAGCTTACATCAAAAGTGCCTGTAAGTGTAAGCCAAAGAAAGGCAGTTTGTTACATTGTTATTAAAAATTGTTCACCACTCTTAGACTTATGGGAAGTACACGGGGAAGGTGCAGTTAGGAAGTGACACAAATAAAAGCACAAAGAAAAGATTTTCATCTTTTATAAAAGTATCATTAGTGCCGTCTTAACAGTAAGTTGGCCCTTGGGCTTGGTCATGTGCTGAGGGACCCCCCCCCCCACCTCCCCATTCATATTAATGTATACACAATAAACAGATTAAGCAATCGGAGCTGCTGGGCACTGCCCAGATTGCCCATTAATTGCCATTTTAATGGGTGATACGGCACTGGTGTTAAGAGAGGGTCAAACTTAAAAGCTGATCCGTTTCATGGATGGATCAACATTTCAATTTTAGTTTTGGCCTAAGCATTAGGAGACTTGACTTAGAGGGCGGGGGCAAGGGAGTGAATTATCTTCATTAGCCTCGAGTTGCCCAGTTGTTTCGATATAATGAAAAGCCGCGTCACATTCAGTGTTTAAATAAAGCTTATAAACTATCGGGATACTTTTATGTGGTGCCACTGATGCAAATACAATTAATTTTTCAATCAACTTTTATTTAGTCAATAGAAAAATTAATCCTCTTGGACCAGGCACAAATTGTATGAGAGAAGTAGCTTTTTTGTCTGCTGCATCAGCACCCTTGACATGGTAGAAAAAAAGAGCACCCTCCCCCCCTGCCTCAAACCAACATGCATTTGTATTACCAGGCAATGATGAGATGCAAGCAGACGACAGCCGGGTGTTTACTGAGAAGCCACCCACTTCGTCTGCGGGCGGACGACTCACCACCAGAAAACCGAAGCCCACGGGGCGAGTCACTCCGGAACGGAAAAAGCCGACCACGCAGTCCGTGATAGCACTCACCACCACCACCAACGGACGGCGACAACCAAAGCCCAACGGGACAGTAACTATGAAATGGAATAAACCGAAAACTACCGAATCGAATCTGTGCTCGGAACGAAACGCCCACAACGAAATGAACAAGTGCTCGTTGCACCTGGAACAACCACCGGAAGTGATGGATAGAGAGGGATGCAGGTAGGTGTGGTTTAGCCTTCACTCTTATGACATGGAATATAGGTAAATATAACCTCTAGTGCTGTGGTTCTCAACCTTCCTAATGCCGCCACACTCAAATACAGTTCCTCATGTTGCGGTGACCCCGCAACCATATACACCCATACCTCGCTTTACGGCCTAGATAAGTTCCGGAAAAGTTGGCCGTAAAGCGAAAAGCCGTATAATGAATCAATAATTTTGATATAAACCCATACAAATTTAATGGGACCTGTTCCAATTTTTGTATAAAATAATATAGTCGTTAGTTCATCAATCATTTTATTCTTTTCATTTCCTATAAAAATAAAAATACCAAACATTGTAATAGTAAACAGAATGTTAAAAAATAAACATATAAATTAAAAAACAAATGAAATCATATGCACATATTTATACATAAAATAAAATATTTAGAAGCTTTATAATCTGATGAACATTAACACGAAAAATCATCTGCCATCCTCACTTTCCGCTATTGTGGATTGACCCAGTTGAAAATATTGGTGCAAAGTTGTCGCTTCGCCTTGCTTTCTGTTTCCTTTAAAAGAGCTTTGTAACAGGCAATCGCTGAATTTACTCCTCTAGACACTTTAGCGCTGCGTTCTTCGTCGGGATCATTCTGAAGAAGGATTTCATTACCTGCTCAAAATATGAAAGTGCATTTGATAGGTTCTTTGCAGTTAGCTGTTGGCCGTATAATGAAACATCGTGGGCCGTAAACCAAAAAAGTGCCATAATTTAAAAATGCCGTAATAGCGAAATGTCGTATAAAGAGCGGTCGTATAGCGAGGTATGGGTGTAATTATTTACCTTGCTACTCCATAAATATGTGTTTACCGATGGTCTTAGGCGACACTTGTGTAAGGGTCGGTCGAACCTCAAAGTTGGTGGCGACCCTCAGGTTGTGAACAGCTGTTCTAGTGGATCTCACCCATAGTTAAAGATATCTTAACAAAAAACTCTGCACTGTCTTCATATTATAATTTTATAATAGGCCAATCTGTTTGTTTGGAGGGAGGGGGTGGCATTTATATAGTAATATTTGCAATGCTAGGTCAAAGACATAACATGATTTAGGATGGTTCAATTCAATGAGAAAAATGCGAATCTTTTAGTTTTTTAAGACGTTTTAGTGACATAATTTTTTATTTTAAAAATAATTTGAATACGTTTTTGTCTCTTCAAATTTGAAATTGCTCTCTACATAACTACAAGATACTTCTTAAATCTGGTGTTATCCTTGTTTAGTGTTTTTTTTTTGTCCATTGATCGCTTTGCCAACAGACGAAGGCCAAGAAATCATTTTGCAAGTAATATAAAGGACTCGAACCCTCTTATTGACTTTTATTAGAATATCGCTTTTTAAATGGATACAATATAATTAAATAGGAAATTCAACTTACAGACCACCCCCATGACTTTTTTAACGCACCCCCAATAGATCCGTGGAGCCCCATGTTAACAGAACCCTTGCCTAAATTAGAAAATATTTAGAAACTATTTCCAAGTGAACAAACAAACACAACTTCGAGATTGCCCCGAATCTCTGCTTTGTGTTACCTCAGATACCAGCGCAACTTTCTACAATGCCTGAATCGTTTGATGAGAAACTGTCCGGCCGTAGCTGAACACTTTGACACCGTTCTAGCCGTGTCCCAAGAAACGTTCGATATTCTGTGTAAGTGTTCTACTTCATCATCATCATCATCATCATCATCATCATCACCATCATCGTCATCATCATGTCCCTTAGTCCTTGGACCGTTGGGGCGCCACAGATGACATGAAAACTATCCTTCTCCATTCCTCTCGGTCTCCTGCACTAAGCATTAGCATCGCCTAGTTTTAATCCAGTCCACTCTTTGATGTTGTCTTCCCATGTTTTTCTCTGTCTTTCTCTTCTTCTTCCTCCTCTAATTGTTCCACTTGTGTTTAAACGAATTGAAGGCGTTTAGAAAACTAAATACTGTCTTTCTGGATGGAAGAGGTTTCTAACACGATTCTTTAAAAAAAAATATTTTTTTTGTTTTAAAAGCTCATTTAAAAATAAAATAAAAATTAATTATTTCAATTTAAGAGGCATACTAAATTTGAATAGTTTTTATAAAATTATATATAATCTTTATTAATATTAATTTCTAGAAATTAAAATCTTTACTTGATTAACATAAACCTTTTTCAACCGTAACAACACAACCAAATGGAACACGTAACTTTAAATTACTTACATTTCAAAACAGTACCCATTTCAAGAACTTATTTGTAACGCTTTGTAAACAGACTAATTGGTGAAGATCACTGTTATAAATAAACGAAGACAGATAAATGTTTCATTTTCTGTGAAAACTTCCTTCTAATTTAAGGTGAGGAAAACTGAACATTTCTACGTATATTAATTTTTTTTTTTTTTTTTTTTTACAAAATAACACAAGTACTCTTTCTCCACTCCCCCCCCCCCCTCCCACCCCTCCAGCACCGGAAATCAACGGACATCAACGGACATCAACAGACACATTGTATAAATGGGGATTATAATAAATTATTTGATTAGAATTAAGACTCATACCACGGACGCTAAAAAAAAAAAATGTTAAAAGAAACCGTCAATTTTTTTTGTAAAAATTGTCTGACGATTTCAGAGGTTTCCTATATACTTATAAAAATTGGACCAGTTTTGAATATTTTTTTTAAAATAATTATTCCTGTTATACATTATTAACAAAGATTATTGATTAAAGCTCCAGCTGGTAACATCAGTAGAACATTTCTAAATAATCATAATGATAATGCATCGTTTTAAAAAAAAATAATCAATTAATGTTTGTGAAGGAAGCCGGGCAATGTAGCGTGGAATGAGCGGTAGGATCCTTCATCCGGTAAGATCCTTCATCCGAATCTATTTCTTTTATATTATTTGAACAGGTTATCGAGGCTCCTACTCATTTTCTTTGGTCCAATCAGGACTTTGGATACAACCTGTAAACATGGGCTTAGATGACTTATTTTGACATGGGGTAAGGGTGGTGGTGGTTGGGGGGGGGGGGTTTCCAACGTTTGCCATCATTTGAGCACTCGTCGGATTTGTGTAATTCATTAAAGTATCTTGAAGACAGTCCGGGAGAAGAAAGAAAAAAAGGGTGTGTGTGTGTGGGGGGGGGGGGGTTGCTACGTTCCTGCATGTAAACATTTCAAGTTAAAATTTATTTATTATTATTGTTTTATTTTGGGTTTTTTTGGGGTGCGGGGGGGGGGGGGGGGTGGGTGTTTAATCAGGGGTTCTCAAACATTCGGAATGATAAACCGATTAAATGATCGACTAAACAAAATACAGTGTTCTTGAACTGGCATTTCAAAACTTGACAGTCTGTATTAGTGTTAAGCCTTTGAATAGAGACCGACCGAATTTCGGTTTCAGCGCCGAAATTTGCCATTTGATCACTTTCGGTCTAACTTTCGGCTTAATTTCGGTTTCGGCCGAAAGTGAAAAAATTCATTTCGGTTTAATTTAGGTTTCGGCCGAAAGTGACTGAGGTTTTCGTTCATCTACCAGAAGTCAGACTGTCTGTCTCTAGGGCGGCAGTCCGATATGCATTATTGCTCGACGTCTTGCAATCATTGTATGTTACAGTTATATGATTAATACTCTGCGACAGCTGATCACAGCTGTATGATGACGTACTTGTCCTATATTTCCAAAACATTAAATTTCACTTACGCCTTGGCAAATGTAAACAGTTTTGTGGAAGAAAAACTAAAGGAACAGTAATATTTATATCATTATATTTTGATTTAGTTTTTTTTCAAAAATAAAATTTGTAACCCTAGGTTAATTCAGTTCTTTGATTTGTGATATTCATTATCATTATCATGCTCACCAATGTTGTCATTAGCAAAATGTCAATAATATTGAATAAACCTAGGGAATGGTAATGTTTTCCCTATTATTTTTGTTTTAATTTTTTTTTTAAATTAAGGAAACGTAGGCTTTTTCATTAATTTCTTGAAATTCATCAATATCACGCACATAAACATTGTTATTGACGAAATAACATGTGTGGGCATATATCACTGGTTCGTTTTATAAATTATGTAGTAGGCCTACTGCAGACCTGTTTATGATTTTGGCGACCAATTTTGATGTCTTTTTGCGATTCTCCACCGAGACCCGTCAGAATAAAAATTTTAAGAGACCCGGTTAAATAAAAAAAAAATCTCCCACTGATGGCAGTGAGGGAGGCTGGTTGCCGAACGAAATAATTACGTCATCAGCAAAGAAAGACTAGTGTGTTGGTAATAGGCTAAATATTAATACAGCGATATCTTGCCAGCAATTTTATGAAAACACAAAGCATTAGTTTGACGATAACAGAGAAACATTGTTTTGACATTTCTATAGTCTTAATAACTGATATTTTGGTGACAATTGGCTCTATATGCATGGACGAATTTCAAAATTTCTCAATATTTCGGTTTCGGCTTCGATTTCGGCTGAAAGTCTCTTTAAGCTTTTGGTTTCGGCTCCGGCCGAAAGTCCTTTCAAGGTTTTGGTTTCGGCTTCGGTTTCAACCGAAAGTCATTTTTAACTTTCGGACTACTTTCGGCTTTGTCCGAAATCAGAAAATCACATTTGGTCGTCTCTACCTGGGAAACGCCTTGAAAACAGTAATGTACCCTCTAGTGTTAAATGTATTACAGAATTTGAGAATCGCAACTCTAAACAATTTTTTTTTCTCTCGTAAGTAGCGAACTTTTATGCTGCGTGCCACTGAGTTGTAAATAACCATAAATTTCGCACACCCGTGTTTGGGAAAACTTTTGATATTTCCCCAAAGAGCGGAATGGAGGAAAAATGGGCTCAAAATGGAAAGTTAAAAAAATGGCGTTAATTTTTTAAGGGAGCCTTAATGGGAAGCTATTATTAAAAATGAGCTCAAGTCTATAAGTCACTTTGGTATTTCGGAAAATCAAAACAATTGATCGGATCGTCCTGCTGAAATCATGCACATAATACATATTATAAATGCTTGCATGTTTACTCCTGCTTGTCATTAAAGATTTATAATCGGCAGAGCTGCTGTGTTCGAGAAAACAAATGTACCTAAACTATTTCCCCTGCCAGTAACGATGACTGATTTCTTCTCTTGCTCTCTGCTGCAGATTGAAATAAAAAAAAAAGGAAATTTTTAAAGAAAAAAACCACAAGGTTAACTTCTTCCTTCTCCTTACCCCCGCCCCCACACGACAAATTTGTGCTTAAAACGGAGAATTTTGTTCTCTAAACAATCCTCCCCCCCCCCCAACACCTTTAAAAAAAAGACTTCTACTCCAATGGCAACAATTTGATTTCCCTATAATTATTTTGTTTAAAGCCCCATTAACTCATTACTGATTGTGTTATGTCAAATCCATGGACTCTAACAAGAGTGTAGGTGGTAATACGGGGGTGGGATTATTCTCCACAGACATTTCACCGATGTCACTTCGCCGCCAGCCGTTAGGGCGCCCGCCGGTAGGGCGCCCGCCGTTTCAGCCGTTTCGCCGCTTGAACAAATCGACCCCGGACCATTTCGCCACATGACCATTTCGCCACATGACCATTTCACCACATGACCATTTAGTAACATGACCATTTCCCCACATGACCTTTTCGCCACATAACCATTTCGCCACATGATCATTTCACCACATGACCATTCCGTGACAAAGATATACAAATTATTAAAATTCAAAAGTTTTAATACAAATATAGAGGTGATTAAAACATCGTTAAAGATTCGGGAACTTAAACATATATATTGAGTTTAAATAGATGTATATTATCTCTCATATCCTAGTCTGGCCACTTAAAGCCGACATGTCTCTGTGTAATATGAAGTGTGCTGCAGTCGCGATCGCCTCTTTTTTTGTTGAAGGTTGTACAAATATACCGATTTTGTACCGGTTTTACAAATAATATATATATGTATATATAAACATATTGTATAACTTAATTTGATGGCATATATATTTATACCGTCCTCCAAGGTTCCCATGTAAAGTGCCCCTCGGATGTCATTGATAACAAGGAAGACATTGTCAGTTTCTGTATGAAAGATTTTGAGGACTCCTCGCCATCGACTGGGGACTACTGCAGGTGTAATATTGTTTCTTTCATATGTTTCAATCAGTGACTGTTCAGCCTGCAGGTCGATATTGATATGTGTATCAGCTGCCTCTGTCCGCCGCGTATTGTCACCAATTTTGTTGATAACATAATATGGATCCTGAAGAGTTTCTTAATAGCTATAGTAAATGATGAGTATATTAAGCTTTAACAATTTTACATTAACAAACAAGCATTCGTTATATCTGTGATGCGAATTGTCAAGAGACACGAGTTCCACGTTGGGTTACTATGTACTATACTGGGAAACTTTAAGAGGTTTTGCAAGAGACATAAGTTCTACGTTGGGTTACTATATACTATACTGGTAAACATTAAGAGGTTTGCAAGAGACATAAGTTCTACGTTGGGTTACTATATACTATACTGGTAAACATTAAGAGGTTTGCAAGAGACATAAGTTCTACGTTGGGTTACTATATACTATACTGGTAAACATTAAGAGGTTTGCAAGAGACATAAGTTCCACGTTGGGTTACTATATACTATACTGGTAAACATTAAGAGGTTTGCAAGAGACATAAGTTCTACGTTGTGTTACTATATACTATACTGGTAAACATTAAGAGGTTTGCAAGAGACATAAGTTCCACGTTGGGTTACTATATACTATACTGGGAAACTTTAAGAGGTTTGCAAGAGACACGAGTTCCACGTTGGGTTACCATACTAGGAAACTCATAAGAGAGAATAAATTACTTCTTTAAAAACTCCGCATTGAAATATTTTTGTTTTTTTAGAGTAAGGTTGTTAAAGGTCTTTAACTAATTGTAACCGGATGACTAGATGGTCCTAGACGATCTTGACGGACGAACAACAAGTGTGTCTGAATGCGATACATCTTTACAGTAGATTATTAATTATAGCACAATTTGTGCAAATAAAACAACATGTTCAGCTTTTATTATTATTTTACAAAATACTATTGTAAACGTTTCGGCAAATGCCTTCACCAGTACAAAACAAAAATATGTGATCAAATAATTTACAATGTTGCCATGCTCACAGAAAACTGACTGAGGTTCCCAAGTGCATTGAGAAGATTAGACCCATTTGTCCGCCACACCTGGAAGCTTACCGGGTGGACGGAGCGCTGAGTATGCTGCAGACTATGTTGAAACAGAACTGTGAGTTGTTAGTTTGTGATATCGAGATTGTGACTCCCCCCGGGGTAAAGGGGCTCCAAATGGAAAGTTCAAACAATATCGTTAATTTTTTAAGGGAGCCCTTACTAATAAATTCAGTTCCAAATATCGTGTCGATGAGAGTTTTACCGAACCTGTATTGTGGGGGATCTTGTATAGAAAATGTTTTTATTTGTTAAGTATTACAGCACATTGTCTGCATTTCGCTTTCCAATTATCTTACCCACTTATTGAAACCTCACTAATTGCCATCTTTTTTTTTATGTCAGGCAATGTGAAAATAGGGTGAATGTAATCATCACACTGTATGGCGTGTATACAAAGGGCAACCTGAGGCATACGCTATTTCTTGACGATGGTGAAAATACAAGTTCTATCCGTGATGAAACCTGGTGTCTCCAGAAGCAGCGAGTAAAAAATAGTGTAAATTTATTCATAAAACAAAACGAACTGAAACTAACCAGCTTTAACCAGATCTTGGATTGAAAGTTTATTATCCAGACCATTGGATCCTTTGATGCGACTGTGCTAACTCTTAGGTTCATGCTGTACTACCTGTGTCTTGATACGAGTTCATTTTCTGGCTTTGGGAATGAGATAGGGATAGAACAAAAGAATAGCTAAGTGCTATAATTATATATTATATATATATATATATATATATACTCTATATATATATTTAAAAAAAAATTCTTCTGTTGTTTGTTCGCTGACGAAGGCTTCAAGTTTAACCTTAATTTGTTTCACACATTTACTATTTTGCTAACCTGATTGCAGTCTCTCCCCTTATTACCCTCTTAATGATCAAATACTGATGATCCTATAAGACTGAATTAATAAGAGAACTTGTTGATAGTTACGTCCACGGCTACTGGTCGTAGACAAGTGAAATAATGTATAATTCCTTGAATTTTGTTAGTGTACAGCAACATTTGTTGATACTAAAATTGGCTAAACTCTCCCACAACCGACCCCCACCCGCCCCCCTCCCAACTCCCCGGGGCGAATTTGGGTTACATGTCTAAAATTTACATCATTACTTCCTCTGTTAGTAACTTGCGTTTTAAACTTCGTTTTTAACCCAGGAGACGGCCCATTTAAAGGCAGCTACAATAGTACATTTAAATGTTATTGGGGAATTTAGGAGTCCAAACAGGGAGTTAACTCGAATTTTGTATTGACATGGAACGGGAGGATTTTTATCACTTTTTATCTCCCCTTGAACCAGCTAGGGTTTTGGAAAAAAAAAGGTATATTTTAATTAAGACGTTGTTTAAATTTAGTTTTATATCAACTTTGTGGCGTGAATGTAAGAGATCATAATTTATTTATCTGTTTTACTCTTTACATTTGCCTGTGTTGCACTCCTTTCGAAAATCCTCCTCTATTTAATACCTCCTCTTTCTTTTTTCTCTCTCTATTATCGTTCCTTTCAATTATAATATTAAAGTCATTTAATATTGAAACAAAATCAAATATTTCTTAAACATTTAAATCTCCCACATTAAAAAGTGGTCTTCTTCATTTATGTAAGCTGATTATTGAAATAAAATTGTGTACGGACTGAGCATGTACTAAATGTGTACTAACTGAGCATGTACTAAATGTGTACTGACTGAGCATGTATTAAATGTGTACTGACTGAGCATGTACTAAATGTGTACTGACTGAGCATGTATTAAATGTGTACTAACTGAGCATGTACTAAATGTGTACTGACTGAGCATGTACTAAATGTGTACTGACTGAGCATGTATTAAATGTGTACTAACTGAGCATGTATTAAATGTGTACTGACTGAGCATGTATTAAATGTGTACTGACTGAGCATGTACTAAATGTGTACTGACTGAGCATGTATTAAATGTGTACTGACTGAGCATGTATTAAATGTGTACTGACTGAGCATGTACTAAATGTGTACTGACTGAGCATGTATTAAATGTGTACTAACTGAGCATGTACTAAATGTGTACGGACTGAGCATGTATTAAATGTGTACTGACTGAGCATGTACTAAATGTGTACTGACTGAGCATGTACTAAATGTGTACTGACTGGGCATGTACTAAATGTGTACCGACTGAGCATGTATTAAATGTGTACCGACTGAGCATGTATTAAATGTGTACTAACTGGGCATGTATTAAATGTGTACCGACTGAGCATGTATTAAATGTGTACTGACTGGGCATGTACTAAATGTGTACACTGAGATTTTTTAGTTAGTATTTAAGGGATAAGGGTTCTCTCGCTGTAGTGATGTAATTTTAACGAGAACACAGTGCGAACAATAACTCTTAGGAAAACTGCCAGCACCGACTATGTTCCAGCAGAAACCAAACTTAAATTCCTCATTATTAAAACTCCTCGGGGAGAGAGAGGTGAGGATTTAAGATCTTTGAGAAACCGCCCTGGATGCCTTGGCTACTCAGACCTGTATGGATTGCGTTTTGGTGGGAAGCTGGGTGGTCCACTAAATTCATAGAAGGCAAATGGGTTTCGAATTTTTCTCTTGTTTTTAAAACTATGAAGACTCAAACAGTCTGACTTAACAATATCATTACATTGCGTCTTGGAAGTCTAAGAGCATTAGTTTTATTCACGGGTTGTTGTAGAAGTAACATGAACAAAATTATTTTAAAAATTACATCAGATCTTCAAAACAAAAAACTCTGGTTTAAATTAAAACACCTGTTCCCCGGTCAATCAGGGCCGGCGCTAGGGGATGGCGAAATGCGGTCGCCCCGCGCGTTGCCGCAGTATATTTATAATATACCTAAGCCTACTAATAGTTCCTAATCCAGTCAACACAATATCCCGGAGTTATTAGTTAGTCAAATGGTCTGAAGGTCAGTCTGGCTCCCATGCTATCCTTTCGAGATGAATCTCGGGAAGACCTCTGGGCGCATGTTGAGCAGACGAAAGGGTGTTATCAGGGAATTTTATACTGTATATATAGACCCGTTAACCTTTTGTTCAGCCTAAGCGAGTGAAAAAATATCCGCTATGACGCGTCCCATTATGACCAGCAGGGCCCCAGCACGACTATAACGTGTCTTAATATCCTATCGGCGGAATATATAATGTCAACGGCACCGCAAACTTCAATTTGCCCAAGGCCCCGCACCCTGCTAGCGCAGGCCCTGGGCCAACGCCCCTGAATAGCAATGTTTAACAGTTAGTAGGGTTTGAAACTCGACCCTCAAGATTATTCTATTCTTTGCTTTCAAAACCCCAACAAAACATATTATTTAAGCCTATTTTTAAGAATGTTATAACGCAATTATCAAATTTCCACGCAGCAATTTCAAATAATCTGATTCTGAAGGGTCGCGCGGTGACACATTGAAAATTGCGCCGAAACGCAAATAAGAGATAATATCAAGATTTCACTTTTAGAAAATGAAACTTATAAATTTTAATCAATAAATTAAAATCAACCCACCCGGAAGTAGGTAAAGGGTATGGGACTACAAGTTTGAAAACCAGTTTTGATTCGGTGCACAACTTTATATTATATATGAAAATCTAAGTAGCTATAAGTATACATGCTTTGCAATAAAAAAGACGGATGCCAAAATGTAATATCCAGTTGTAGTTATACATTTTTAACATATGATTTGTTGTGCATTGTGACAAGTACACATTTTATAATTTTTTTTAAAAAAGGAATGAGGATACATTTTTTTGTGTGCTTTTGTTGTTGTTGAAATTCTGCTGGTCAAACCTAAGAAGTTTAGCTGCTTCAAGTTAAGAAAACACTTGTCTCAAAAGACAAGACAGCAGTAACTATAATTTAATTGATGAAATATTAAAAAGAAATTCGGTGAACTGTTCATTCACCCCAAACACTTTTTTTTTTGTGTGGCCGATCCCGGTCGTGGCCAGAACAAAGTCGAGGCTACCTTCATCTTGGACATAATATTATATGAGACATAATGCTACAATTCTAGAACAATGGTGTATGCATGTGATGAAATTTCTCATAGAAAACATTTGGAAATGTGTGCGATCATCTGACAAGATCTCGAGGGCGTCATCGAAACACAGGAAGCCAGGAAAAGTTAATATTTGCAAATGAAATATAAACACTCATTCATCCACTTTGGTTTACTCATTTGTGACATCAGGGTGCGTACATGAAAATTAGGGAACGAAACCGCTACCCCCAAAACCGCTGCTACTCAATGAAATGGTGCTACCTATATACTGACTGAGCATGTATTTCCAGTTTGTTTACCTACTGACATGTGACACAGCTAAGCCACCGTTTTCCATTTGAGTGAATCCCCCAGGTCAAGTTTTCTGTAGCAGCAGGTAAAGACATTCATGAATGAAGTTTTATGTCACACGGTCGCTCAAATGTCATGACGTGAACGTGAAGCAGACGGGTAGAAAGTAGGTCGGGGTTCTCGGAATTCTAAGAAAAAGTGACAAACACGCGTGGTTTCGATGCAGCCTAAAAGTGGTATGCCAACCGAGTTCTTTGAGAGAAGAGTTCTTCTAAAAGGTAAACATGATTCATTAAGGGTGAATAAAAAACAAACATGTTCGACCCGCCTCCCCTCCCCTCACCAAACCTATTCTGCTTCCATCCCCATACACGATACATCATATGCAAGATAGATTATGATTTGCACATTATATGCCCAGTAGGTCACCTCGATTCTCAAGGGCCCAACACCTATGTACACTGCAGGTGGATTACGGGTGCTTATGACGGACAATACCCAAGCGCCGCCAGCCCCCTCCCCCCTCCATACAGGACGCCTTAATCTAGACCTCAATTTTTTTAAAAATTTTTTGGGGGGGTGGGGGTGGGGGTCACTTGAGAGGCTCACGTCATGTCAATTTGCATTTTGAGCCTGGATAATCCATCGAAATCATAGGTGGATCGCAAGATTCGCGGAAATGCCAGATTACGACGACAAGAGGGGCTAGCGATTAAATAACCTTGCATGTGTCATAGATAAATATCAATGGAAAAATCCCAGAGTATTTCCCAGAGGGGGTGGCCCTGGTAATAGTCTTTTAGCAATCGTTTAGCATTTCTGGGGAAAGAACATTGTTTATACAGAGGACAGAAAGTATATTTATATATTCAAATATTTTTTTTTTTTAAAATTCAAAATGAGTCACAGCACATCACTGTCATAATGAAAGCATATACTAATACTAATATTTTTAAAGACAATTTTAAAAATGAGGAAACAGTTGAAGGCATTAGGCGTAATTTGAAAGACTTTATTATCACTGCTTGACTTTCCTCCATTTTGGGGAGGTGAAAAAGAAAATGCTACACTTTTATTTCTCTTTCATTTTTAGTGTTCGCGTTTCATTTGCAAGTGTACTGTCTTCTTTGAGGTATCTCCTCCAAGTAGAAATGTCGAATTTTCTTGCTACAAGTAGAAGTGTTAAATTATCTGCCTCGAGTAGGAGAGTTGAATTATCTGTTCCAAGTAGAAGTGTTGAATTATCTGCTCCAAGTGGAAGTGTTGAATTATTTGCCCCCATTTGGAGAGTTGAATTATTTTCAACAATTTTTAAATACAACTCTCAACTAGGTTGTTGGACTATTCCGATTATCAACTCTGGACATCTTCATAAGGAATGGAACCCCCCCCCCCCCCCCCCAAATGAACCAATTTTACATCCAAGCGTATCTGGATTTTACTGTCTATTATCATTAAAGTTCTATAAACAGGCCGAAATCTTCGGCCACTTCAAGCTTGTCGCCCTTTATCTTCACATGATTGAAGCGGGTCATTAGCCGGGGTGGGCGGGGGCTGGGGGGCCTAAGGCCGAGGAGACCTTGTGATCTGTAATTCTAGGGAGCCCTTTGGCCCCGTTTACGCCCACGTCGTATTACATGTTATAATCACTACTCGGCGATGCAATAACTATGTCCAAATCTATTTCTTGACGTGTCATAATTTATCAAGAGATTTGATGTCATCCAGGAAGTGCTATTGTCAACGCCTCTTTTAACCCTTTGGTAATTTTAAAGCGGGGAAAACAACAAACTTTAAAAAAAAAAAAAGTGTATCCTTCTTAAACCCTTTACCGGTTGTCCCGACTATAGTCGTCTTGATCTATTGACCTTTACAGGGTAGACCCGACTATAATCGTCTAAATGATATTATGATATGCAGTATGCGGCAGACCCGATTATTCTCGTCCAAAATGCTATGACGTAGTTACAGTGCATGTAGCTGGTTTTTTCAAAACTATGGGAAGCCATAAGCCTCAAAAATACCTAAAAATACCTAAAAACACCTATTTTTTCAGAAGACTGCAAACAACACTTTAGCAACGTTATATGTGCATAGGTGGCAGTAAATAACAGTGTAAAAGTGTTTCTTTTTGAGAGTTCTACACAACAACAAATGTCACAGACCTTCCAGTTGTTCAGATCCCTTGAAATATTTTATTTTGATGGTTATGAAACAATCAAATTTTTGTGTACACTATGACTTCTTCGGTGTACCGTACTGTTGTTTTCCGGCACTCTGTCCGGTTCCTTGCTTCGAAAGATATCATACTCAAAAAACTTCTGAATAATAGGTTAATGCTCCAGGACATTATCAATGACAATGCTCAAGGACATTATCAAGGACAATGCTCAAGGACATTATCAATGACAATGCTCAAGGACATTGTCAATGACAATGCTCAAGGACATTGTCAATGACAATGCTCAAGGACATTGTCAATGACAATGCTCAAGGACATTATCAATGACAATGCTCAAGGACATTATCAATGACAATGCTCAAGGACATTGTCAATGACAATGCTCAAGGACATTATCAATGACAATGCTCAAGGACATTATCAATGACAATGCTCAAGGACATTATCAATGACAATGCTCAAGGACATTATCAATGACAATGCTCAAGGACATTATCAATGACAATGCTCAAGGACATTGTCAATGACAATGCTCAAGGACATTATCAATGACAATGCTCAAGGACATTATCAATGACAATGCTCAAGGACATTATCAATGACAATGCTCAAGGACATTATCAATGACAATGCTCAAGGACATTATCAATGACAATGCTCAAGGACATTATCAATGACAATGCTCAAGGACATTATCAATGACAATGCTCAAGGACATTATCAAGGACAATGCTCAAGGACATTATCAAGGACAATGCTCAAGGACATTATCAATGACAATGCTCAAGGACATTATCAATGACAATGCTCAAGGACATTATCAATGACAATGCTCAAGGACATTATCAATGACAATGCTCAAGGACATTATCAAGGACAATGCTCAAGGACATTATCAAGGACAATGCTCAAGGACATTATCAATGACAATGCTCAAGGACATTATCAATGACAATGCTCAAGGACATTATCAATGACAATGCTCAAGGACATTATCAATGACAATGCTCAAGGACATTATCAATGACAATGCTCAAGGACATTATCAATGACAATGCTCAAGGACATTATCAAGGACAATGCTCAAGGACATTATCAAGGACAATGCTCAAGGACATTATCAAGGACAATGCTCAAGGACATTATCAAGGACAATGCTCAAGGACATTATCAATGACAATGCTCAAGGACATTATCAATGACAATGCTCAAGGACATTATCAAGGACAATGCTCAAGGACATTATCAATGACAATGCTCAAGGACATTATCAAGGACAATGCTCAAGGACATTATCAAGGACAATGCTCAAGGACATTATCAATGACAATGCTCAAGGACATTATCAAGGACAATGCTCAAGGACATTATCAATGACAATGCTCAAGGACATTATCAATGACAATGCTCAAGGACAATGACTATGACAAACGAAAATTATAGTTTTTTGTTAATTGTTTGGTTTTTTAATTTGAAAATTTTCAACACATTTTTTTTTTTTTTAGATTTATTCGCCAAATAAGGGTTAGTTTTAAAATTTTTAATAGCCGGTAAAGGGGTTAATTACATCTTTAGTGCGAAATCCGCTCTATTCCAGGCTCAAACTTGGCGAATCAAAATTTAGACGGTGAATAAACTAAATTCGACAGCAAGCGCGGCATCGGCCCAAAGTAAATTGTGTGTATCTAATTAACAAATCCAATGAGAGAGAAAAAAAAAATAATTTAAAAAAATTGCTGAGCTAGGGTCAAGACCGATAAATACAGTTGCTGAGCTAGGGTTAAGACCGATTAACCCAGTTGCTGAGCTAGGGCTAAGACCGATTAGCCCAGTTTCTGAGCTAGGGTTAAGACCGATTAACCAAGTTGCTGAGCTAGGGTTAAGACCGATTAGCCCAGTTGCTGAGCTAGGGTTAAGACCGATTAACCAAGTTGCTGAGCTAAGGTTAAGAGTTAAGACCTATAAATACCGTGGCTTATCTAGGGTGGACAAAGATTTTTTCCGCTCCTCTTCCACGAAAAAAAAACAACTCTCCGGTTGGCTGAAAATGCCACCCCGCCACATAAAGAAAAAAGTGAAGCCCGGGGCAGCCCGCCGTCTACGCACCCCTCTCCTATGCTTCTGATCAAATAACATTTAAAATAGATTTATCTTTCTCCAAAAGTACTAAACTAAAAGAAAAAAAAACACGCAAATGATTCTACATATTAATATTAGTTAATTTAATTTTCTCTATCCCGGGTAGGCCACCATCAGTTACCGTTTTTTGTGGTTGGAAATCCATATTCTGTGGGTTGTCTAACCCACGCTACCAGATTACCCGGCCCCCCTACCCCGTACAAGTCTAGCTAGTTAGCAGTTTGGTCATTCAGTCGAAAATGAAGCCTCAAAGAAAACCTTATCGACAGGGCGGATTTCCCATATGGCCGACTTGGGCCATGACCTTAGGTGCAGCAGTAAAAAAAACACAAAAAAAAAACAAGTTTTGGGGGGGGGGGGGGGGGGGTCGTAAATACAGAAGCAATAACAAGGAAATATTTACAAATTGTTCAGAATTATTTCGGAAAAATTTTTGAAAATTTAAAATTACACCCATGTACCGGTACATGAAATTAAGTTAGCGGTACCCGGTACATAATTTATGTTGCCCAGCTCTACCGCTTGCTCCAGTTACAGGCAAAAAGCACTTGCGATTTCTCTCTCATACACTGAGCGTAAGCCAGTCATTAGAGTTTTAAAGAATACATGATAAAAGATTTGTTGTTTCAATAGTGACTCCATCCATCACCCTGTTTCGTACCTTGACTAAATGCCCCCTTGGGTGCACTCCCAAAAATTGCGGCCCCCCCCCCCCAACTCAACACACACTCGTTCCATCGCAAATTGTAAGAATATTCAGCATGGGATTACTGCTTAAAACGAACTGTTATGCTACAAGTTGATTTCTGGTTCTGGTTCTGGTTCGGTACGTTGCTGCATCCCTATACTGGCATATGTGCAACGGTTGGGGAAGCGATGCTGCCATCCTAACGGCTCCTAGCAGATGCCAGGGCAGCCTTGAAGCTCTCGATAGATGTCGAGTTCACGGCGGTATTGTCCAGGTGACTCCAAGCGATTATTGTGCGTGGGAAGAATGATTGTTTATGTTGCACTGTGTTACTCCGAGGCACATATGAACATATGAACAAACTTGTCAGATTTAACCCAGAGCCTTAATCTTTGGAATGAACAAATCGGTTTGAAGCAAGAATTCCCTAATATTGGATTTTAAAATCTACAAAAAAATATAATTGTTTAAACATTTGAGTCTATAGAATGCTGGGACAAGTATACTGGGATGATGGCGACATCAGGGGGTTGGTGTCACTCACTGTGGTAAACCTATGATGTCACCATCTTAGACTTCCCCCAACGGACCTACTCCGGGCCTGCTTTCTTTGATGGCGATCTGCTCTCGTGGCGACCTGTTCGGGTGGAAACATGCGCTGGTGGCAACCTGCTGTGAATACAACCTGCTCTGGTGGCAACCTGCTCTGGTGGCTACCTGCTCTGGTGACAACATACGCTGGTGAGAGCCTGCTCTGGTGGCACCCTTGCTCTGGTGGCACCCATCTATGATGGCAATCTGCCCTGGTGGCACCCGCCTATGTTGGCAATCTGCACTGGTGGCACCCCCGCTGTGGTGGCACCGCCTATGATGGCAACCTGCTCTGGTGGCACCCCCGTTCTGGTGCACAGTGGCACCCATCTATGATGGCAACCTGCTCTGGTGGCACCCCCGTTATGGTGCACAGTGGCACCCATCTATGATGACAACCTGCTCTGGTGGCACCCCCGTTCTGGTGCACCGTGGCACCCATCTATGATGGCAACCTGCTCTGGTAGCACCCTCGTTCTGGTGCACCGTGGCACCCATCTATGATGGCAACCTGCTCTGGAAGCACTGCTCTGATGGCAGTATAGTGTAATAGTGTAGTAGCGTAATAATTTAGTGATGTAGTAATGTAATAGTGTAATACAGGACGTCATTTGGGTAGGGTAGGTGGGCATTTCTCCTCACCCACCCCCTGAATTTGCAAGTTTGATTTAATTTGCTATGTACCGCCTCCAGTATTAAACAATTTAACAAGCCGATCAAGTTTTGTTTAGCCCCCCCCCCCCCTGAAAAAACCTGAAATGACGCCCCTGGTGTAATGGAGAAATAGCGCGTCCATAACCTGAAATCAATGCCGTAACGTTACATTACAATTCTCCCATCTCCATGTCATGAAAATTACGTGTCAAAAATTTTTTGCGACTTTAACTCATAAAACAATTTAGATATTCGAATACGGTTATTTTAATTTTTATTTACTGACAAATCCTAATATGTCATCTAAAATTTTTTTAGTATTCAAATCTGTACATTAGCCAAGCAAATGCGTATTTTCTTGCAAAGTTACTTTTAAACAAGTAATTAAAAAATAATTTTGAAAAAAAAAACTCATTCAAGAGATTTGCAAAATTATACCCCCCCCCCCCCCCAACAGACGTCTTTTCAGTTTCTTTAAAAAAAAGTGGGGGAGGGGGGTGGCTGGGGCAAAACCAAAACTTGTCCGGCTTTTTTAGTTATTTATTACCAGAGGCCCCACAACACGTAGCGTGTGCCTGATGACGTCACAGTACAAAGCAATTGAAATAAAAATTGCCAAATTATGATGGATGTTTTCTAGATGTTGAATAAATTAAAACGTTCTCTTTGTTCATTATTTATTTTCTGCTACGTTTGAGTTTCTGCTGTACTTAAATACTCAAAACTAGTTGTATTTTTTTTTTAAACTTGCAAACTCAGGGGAAAAAGGGGGGGGGGGCTGAGAAAGGGACAAAGGCCAGTACCGGTACCTTTTCTACCCTAATGACGTTCCCCTCACACACCCTCTCCTTTTAACATTCAATTTCAACAATTAGAAACGCAAGGGAGGCAAATGAAGATGAGGTGATTGCAAGAACGTTGCCAGCCTGTCAAGATCAGGTTGTTTTCAGCACAGTCTATTATACTTTGGCACCAATTTCTATAATCTTAAAAAAATAAATTCATACATAAATTTAAACATTTGTTAAAATCAAGTACTTTGCAGAAACTAATCGGCTGTGTGGATGAGAAGGCTGTGTGGATGAGAAGGCTGTGTGGATGAGAAGGCTGTGTGGATGAGAAGGCTGTGTGGATGAGAAGTAGCGTCCAGCTATATGAGACTGGTATTATAATGGTTATACACTAAAATTAAAAGGACTTTCTTAATTGGTTTGTTGTCAAATGTTTAAAAGAAATGTCTTTATTTTATATCTAGATCTCGCTACACTGTCGTGAACCTGTCGCTACACTGTCGTGAACCTATCGCTACACTGTCGTGAACCTGTCGCTACACTGTCGTGAACCTGTCACAACACTGTCGTGAACCTATCGCATACACTGTCGTGAACCTGTCGCTACACTGTCGTGAACCAGTCGCTACACTTTCGTGAACCTGTCGCTACACTGTCGTGAACCAGTCGCTACACTTTCGTGAACCTGTCGCTACACTGTCGTGAACCAGTCGCTACACTGTCGTGAACCTATCGCTACACTGTCGTGAGCCTATCGCCACACTGTCTTGAACCTATCGCTACACTGTCGTGAACCTATCGCTACACTGTCGTGAACCTATCGCTACACTGTCGTGAACCTATCGCTACACTGTCGTGAGCCTATCGCTACACTGTCGTGAGCCTATCGCTACACTGTCGTGAACCTGTCACAACACTGTCGTGAACCTATCGCATACACTGTCGTGAACCTGTCGCTACACTGTCGTGAACCTATCGCTACACTGTCATGAACCTTACGCTACACGGTCGTGAACCTGTCTCTACACTGTCGTGAGCCTATCGCTACACTGAAGTGAGCCTATCGCTACACTGTAGTGAACCTGTCGCTACACTGCCGTGAACCTATCGCTACACTGCCGTGAACCTGTCGCTACACTGTCGTGAACCTATTGCTACAGACCAGCGTTTCGAGGGAAACTGGTTTAAAAACCCTCTTGACCAGATCATGATTTGCTGACATAAAAATAAAAAAAATCACCAAAAACCGCCCCATTCCATTGCTCGTCTTTGGTTCACTTGTATTGTGCTACCTGCTACACTTGTATTGTGCTACCTGCTACACATGGTCCAGGCAAAGGAAACATTTTTGTTGATGGTGATGCTTTTTTTACTCTAAACCTCTTAAAGAAACATATCGTAGGAAATATAAGGTATATAGTTGGGGGGAGGGGGAGGGCGAACACCCCAATAAATACTACTACACTTTTACACTACTATTTGGGGTGTAGTATATATAAGGTATATAGTTGGGGGAACACCCCAATAAATACTACTACCAAGTTACACTACTACACTATTACACTACTATTTGGGGTGTAGTAGTAGTGTAATAGTGTAGAAGTGTAATAGTGTAGTAGTGTATTAGTGTAGCAGTGTAATAGTGCAGTAGTGTAATAGTGTAGCAGTGTAATAGTGTAGCAGGGTAATAGTGTAGTAGTGTAATATGTTTTATGTTTGTTAAATTGTATGTACAGCGTGGTACCACGCAATAGAAAACTACCTATCATAATAATAATAAGACTCTTATTGTGGGACGCACGGGAATAACCCGCCACATTATAAAAAAAGTCTTCAAAAAGTCCGTCATCTCTGCATCTTAACTTCCATCACGCCAAGTGGCCTGCCATACATTCTACAGAAATTCTTTACATCAACATGACCAGGTTTTTTTCTTCTTTCATTCTTTTTTTTTTTTTTTAAATTCAAAAAATTAATTGACTGTGAAGAGTTTCCTCACAGTTCCCTGACAGCTCCAATTTCACGGAACTAAGGGATTCCCTCGCCCAGACACACGAGATAACGCGTACTATTATTATCTTGAACAATGCGCCCCCTTCCCCCCCTCCCCCCCCCCCCCCCCCCCGTTTATGACCTAGTTTATACAACACCGCGATGCCGACCAAAAACTTTTAAGTGGTTTTGAATAGTGGTTCTCAACCTTGCCAATTCCTTTCAATACAGTTCCCCATGTTGTGGTGACCCCCCCCCCCCCACAAAAAAAACAACCCATAAAATTATTTTCGTTGCTACTTCATAAATGTGTCTTCCGACGGTCTTAGGCGACCCTTGTGTAACAGGTTGAGAACCGCTGTTAAAAAAAGTGTTTACAAACTTTTCAAGTGGAAGTTTCTTTTGGTTTTTTTTAAGCTCAAGTGGGGAGATAGAAATAGCATCACAGCGCGATAAGATCAGCTTGAATAATAAATACAACATATGCTTGGGATACTTCTTTCATTCTTTTTTGTAATTTAAATTTATTAACAACAGCCAGAGGCGTATCAGAGCCATAACAAAAGGTGGGGCTCAATAATACGACATTCTCCCCGCCACCTGGGGCACTTTTATAAGGAGAGGCATAAGGAGAGGCATAAGGAGAGGCGGCATTTTGGGCCAGCTGTTAGAGTGTTTAATCGGTGGTGGTGGGGGGGAGGTGTGAATTTAAAACTTTGGGCCGCCGCTGGTGGCACTATCCCGAGGCTACGCCACTGTGCTGCAGAACTTATTATTTTTTAATTTATTTAAACACAATTATTTGCAAGCAAAAAGATTCGACCTTTGAGCAAAGACATAAGCAACAAGAAGCAGTCCTATATCGCACAACCATTAAACTCGCCAAATAACCTATGTGGCCAAAGTGCAATAAACTATATCTCAAAGTACAATACAATATGTCGTCAAAGTACAATACAATATGTCGTCAAAGTACAATAAACTATGCCGTCAAAGTACAATAAACTATGCCGTCAATGTACAATAAAATATTTACAATTAACCATATCTCTAAGTACAATAAAGTATGTCGTCAAAGTACAATAAACTATGTCGTCAAAGTACAATAAACTATATCGTCTAAGTACAATAAATTATGTCGACAAATTTCACCAAAACTATGTCGTCAAAGTACAATAAACTATGTCGTTAAAGTACAATAAACTATGTCGAAAGACCACCAACTCCTTGATGACACAAGATAAGATCAAGAAGACAAAAGCTGGATCACACTGCTTCCGCCTTTAAGGTTCTAAATTAAGCTGTTGTTTTTTTCTTCTCCCCCCCCCCCTCCATAAGTGGTTTGGCGGAAAATTGACACCTGTATTGGTCTGGTTTCGTTTTCCCACCTACACCACCCACTCCCACAATAGAGGATGTCATATTTGTCATCATCGAGCACAGCAGTTCTCAACCTGTGGTTCCCGACCCCCTTTTTTTTGGGGGGGGGGGGGGTCGAACGACCCTTACACAAGGGGTCGCCTAAGACCATCGGAAAAAACCCCCATCATATTTATGAAGTAGCTACGAAAATAATATTATGGTTGGGAGGTCACCACAAGATTAGGAAGTGTATTAAAGGGTCGCGGCATTAGGAAGGTTGAGAACCATTGATCTAGCACAAGAGTTATCCCCAATTACCAGTGACTGCGAATTCATTAACACTGACTTTCGTTTATTTTTAGTTTAACGAAAGGATTAAAAGATAGCTTGGTTATATGAACGAACGCAATTTTTACAAGGTCCACGAAGTCACCACCTTGTGCACTAACTAAATCATAGAAATTAATTTGCTCCTTACCAAGCACCGAGAACCGGAAACATATTAGTTTATGGAAAATATTAATTTTCAAAGAAATCTTTTTTTTCTGTTTTGCAATTTATGCAAATTAATGCAATTTAATTAATTCTTTGTTTTTCTGTCAAGTGCAACTTAAAAAAAAACCGAAAGGCGACCATAATAAGGAATATATAGGTTAATGCAAATAGCCATAACTTAGTTATAAGTTGGGTCACGTTATACGTTGACAGGACTCTGGGTCCAATGTGTTTACGTTGACAGGAGTTTGGGTTCAATGTGTGTACGTTGACAGGAGTTTGGTTTCAATGTGTGTACGTTGACAGGACGCTGGGTCGAATGTGTGTACGTTGACAGGACTCTGGGTTCAATGTGTGAGATTGAAGTTCACAGGACTCTGGGTTGAATGTGTTGGGATTGAAGCTCATGGGACTCTGTGTTCAATGTATGGTATGGGAGTTAACATGACTCTGGTCTTAATGTGTGGTTGAACAAGTTATACAACTTGAGAGATACATTAAAAAAAATTATTGTTAGCAAATACAAAATAAATTAGCCTTTTGTTGTTGTACTAAGGAGGCACCGGTTAATAAATTATTGTTTTTAAGGAAAAAAAATGGGTTGTAGTCAAAGGTTGTAATAAACGTCAAATTTGGGTCATGGTGAAGGGAACATTAAACCAGTAAGAATTTTATTTTTTAAATAGATGACATGACTTTTAAAGAAAACAAAAAACTCAATAGTTATGTGGGGTCGGTGGACTGATATTGAACATCAAGGTTATTTTCGGTGAAAATCTCGATAGATCTAGTCTTTCATTAAACCCACTTGCGGTTTTACAAGCAAGTGCTTCTTGGTAAAGAAGGAATGCCATGGGTCTTCTCAATAATTGCCTTTTGTTCCAAAACCTGGTGCTTTAAAACACAAGGTCACCTAGTGTCGGGATGGACAATCAGTTTAAAATGAGTCGACAGAAAGTGTCGGGATGGACAATCAGTCTAAAATGAGTCGACAGAAAGTGTCGGGATGGACAATCAGTTTAAAATGAGTCGACAGAAAGTGTCGGGATGGACAATCAGTTTAAAATGAGTCGACAGAAAGTGTCGGGGTGGACAATCAGTTTAAAATGAGTCGACAGAAAGTGTCGGGATGGACAATCAGTTTAAAATGAGTCGACAGATATGTACACAAATATGAAACCCAGAAATCCCACATTGCAAAATTTAAAAGGTGGGCTTGCCTCCCCCCTCCTCCCCCCGGCCGCTACTTCTTGCGGACGTATGTTAATTAGGTTTCGAAACGAATTTGATCAGGAGAGATCATGCGGATTATTATATTTTTTAATTTCGTTGTTTGTGTATTTCCTGTTAAGTGGATCCATTTTTTGAAGTGTGAAATATGCAAACCAAAATAAAGTCTCTGATATCGAATCAGTCACCTTGCTCCAATTCTTTGTCAACCCCCCCCCCCCAAACCCATCTTTCGTGTCTCTCACACGCTTTCATGGGTTCACGGCCCATGCTTTTAGGTGGCCCTTATAGAACCGTTCCCCCCAATTTGTGGTTGACGCAATGGAACCGGTCAGCGAGACTTGCGTGGTCGGTCCACACAACATAAATATTTTGTAATCAGTTGTTTTGTTTTTTAGAAAAATATATCACGAATAAATCTGGCACCGGTTCCTGGTGCAATTTTGAAACTTGTCTACCGACCCGGTAAAATTTGAACATATGTGAGACGCTGCTTTATACGATGTTAGTTGAAAAAACAAAATGATGACTGGTGTGGTTGAACTATATTCAAGTAGCTTAAAAAATTATACCCTCTTCCAAAATAAAAATAAATTACACAGCCAAATTTGGAGTGGCACCAGTGGCGTAGGAATGGTGGTGCGGAAGTGGGGGAGGGGTGGGGCAAGCTATCCCCTGGCAGCTCTTTAAAATTTTTATGTAGAGGCGGAATTTTCGGGAAAATGCAGATTTTATTTTTCGTTGAAAAAAGTGGCCGGTTGGGGGGGGGGGGCAAGAATCTTGGTACGCCCCCGGTGGCAATAACCCTAGTGATGTCAATGGTTGCCACCGATTAAGAAGAGCGAATAATTGATCTAAGTATCTGACTGTTCAGGACATATCAAACATTTGGTTTATGAGATTGAAAGCAGTTTGTGGTCAAAGCAGAGCTGCTAACTCAATATAATAAAAATTTACTGACACATATTCTAAAATATCCTCAATTTTTAAGGAAAATTGTTAGAATTGAAATAGTTGAAGCTATGAATCAGTTTTCCCTCCAAATGTCCCCCAATTCATGTTTGATGTCGCCTCTCATCATGTCTCTGTGTCACACGATCATGAGGCTGGAGCCTATTGCATAGCATTGCTTTCTTGAAAGACATTCTCCAAAAAAAATATATATTTTTTTTTTATACTGATAATGAAGTGTAAGTGTAAAGCAAGTGTAAAGCAAGTGTAAAGCAATTATTATTGTAAAGCAAATGTAAAGCAGGCAAGAAAAAATAAAAAATGAGAAACAACGGGATTTCCCATTTAAATAGACATTTCTAAAGTATTAACTGGCGTTCACGGACAAGTCATTTTTAGATCACCTTTTTTACGTACTGTAGTTCACGTTGCAGGGGATCGTTCACAAATTACGTCACGGTCAGGGGAAAAGGGGGGGGGGTCAAGAATTTGTGACACTTTGTGACAGGGGGGGGGGTCAAAAATGTGTGACTTCACAATTTTTTAACTTTTTTTTTTTTTTACATCTAACGTTTTCTAATTTTGAAAAATCTTTATTTAATTAATTTCAAAAACATTAATTTGAGGTCGAAATAGCCTCAGTTGTTATAGGTAGGGCAAAAAAAAAACAACAGTTGTGGCTATTTTGCATTCGACGCGGGGATGACTTCGTTGCCCCCGCGTCACAGATTTCTAATAATACAACATCTTAATCCATTATCATTGGGAACATGTTAAAGAATAAAATAAAATCTTAGCTTAGTTATGAAAATGTTTTGTATGTTTTGATATTTGTTTTAGTTGTGACGTGGCACTAAGTGGGGCTAGGGGTAACGAATTTGTGACACTTCGTGACAGGGAGAGGCGACAGGGGTCTAAAAGGGTCTTTTTTTTTTTGCATTACGTAGTTTGCGAAGGACCCCTAAGAATCCGCCGCAGAAATAATACAACATACAAAAACCTATCAACTTGTCCTAGTGTATACTTTGAATTACCACGCGCGTGTCTCAGCAAGAGTTTACCACTGAACTCAGGATGTAATTGTTAAAAAAAACAATAAGGATTATAAAAAAAACAACAAATCAGATAAGAAAGACAAACAAAAAAAAAAAGGTAATTATACACGGGCGTAAAGTTTATTAGTTTGGCATGTGTTAAATAACAGTGATAGCTAGACATCGTAAAACTTACTTTAAAAAAGTGATCATAGATCTCAAAACAAAATATGCTGCACCCATGTGTAGACCGTTGGAAAACTCGACTTTTCTAATGTTTTAAACTGGAAAAATGCCCACCAATTAAAACAACTGGTGGCGAACATAATATTATTATAGCGTTAACATTTTGTAAACTGTGGCTCTTCACTTCCTGCAGAAAAAGAACATGTTGGCACACGCCTTAATAATTGTATTATTATTGATATTATTTAATAACAGGAGTCGGACAAGTTAATTTTGTAACGGTTTGCATTCATTCAGACCGCAAAAAAGCTGTGCACTAAGCAGTAACCAGTCATGCGTTACAAAGTTAGCGCTCGATTTCGGATACCTTTCTTCCACGGTTATGTTTTTTTCGTCCGTCTGCCCTTCACCGAAGACCACCGTTTTCTCAGAAGTGCTACGGTGTATTTCGCTGTCCTTACAACTTTACAACAGGTTTTTTTTTTCCCTCAGCCACGGAATGCCATTCAAGGTGAACGTCAGGTACGCAACGCGCCGAAAAATAATCTCGAGGCCGACCGTCGAAAGTAACGAAAACCTCAATAAGATCGTGTCAGCGTTATGAATGAACACGTCGTGGGAAATGGAGCGAGGGTATCCCGTAGTACCCCCCCCTCCCCCCTTCCCTTTTTTTTTTGGCCACCTTTTCTATATTTGGGGGGGTTTTCTGTTTGGTTATAGTTTAGGATTGGTTTAAGGGTAGAAGTAGTGATTCCGGTGTACGTGTTTGGATCTGAATGAATAAGGTCTGCTGTCATCGTGGTTTCATTTTCCCCCTACAAGTAACACCACGAAAGGAAATCAGCGATAGTATCTTATGTCAATGCTCTGTGAGTCACCAGTAGATTTTCAAATAAACAGTCAGCGGGATTTTTAAAATAATGAAAATAAAAATAAAATGATGTAAACCCAAGGAGTGGCATTGAAAAAAAGTTTAGAATATCAGTTCACCAGCTTGTTTCGAGACAAACCCCGTCCGACAAAATTCCCTGCTTGGTGTAAAGAGTAGAATTAGAAATGACTATTTTACATTTGTTTACAATTTTTTTTTTCCTTTTTTTTTAATCAAAGAAGAATTTATTCACTTCCGGCAACCCATTTCTGGACCTCCTGAAAACATTGCAGGTGGAAGAAAGCACAGGTTGAAAACCTCTGTTCGAATTGTAAAAAAAAATTTTTAAAATCCATTAATTGCATATATGTTTTACAACATACATTACACACGACGACCCAATACAAAAATCATCAACACCGATAATGCAAGCGTTAATTGGACCAACGTTGATCAGATCTAGTTTTTGGTCTCTATTGAGCAATGGTGAATTGACACACCTATAAATTTTTAGTTTTTTTTGTTTGTTTGTTTTGTTTGTTGTGTATTTTGTTTGTTTTGTGAAATGATATTATCAAATTAGATCCAAAATTTATGAATGCCTTGGTCCAGGGGTCGACAAACTACGGCACGCTTGCCGGACTTGGCTGGAAGAACACATTTTAAATGGCATGTCAAATAATTTTTAAAAAAAATTAATAAACTTTAAAAAATGAAATAAATAACTTCTAAAACAACGTTACTCATCAGTAAGTTAGACTTATATTGAGTGTTGGCCGTACTGAATAAATTACAAATCCTACTTCAAAGCCATGCTACCAAAAGTCTGTAACCCCCGTCTTTAATCTGTTCATGACGAGTCAGAATCCCATTAGATTGCTAAGATTCTATTTAGAAATTTAACCTTAAGCCTCCTCCCCCACCCCCCCACCCCCCCGGGGTCACCAGCCCTTGATAACAACTCTACAGGTATGAATAAAATTGCTTAACAAAATGTAGTTGGGAGCTGTTCCCGGATATTCATACGCACACACGGAGCAGGGCTTGGTCGGGTTCACGTCATTTCTGTCATTCGACGTCTGCTCTAAGCCGACTGTGTTAATCTTTAGGGGTTTACTTTGTCAAACAAAATACAATCTGAACAGTTTCTGGTTTAAGCTGCTTTTACATCGGCGATCTGCTGGGGACCGGTTCTGTCTGGTTGGCGTCAACCGGTCGCTAAACTTGGACACAGACTAACTCTAAAAATAAACTCTGGTTCTTAAAAATATAGTGAGCAACATACTTTTAATTCATCAGAAAAAACAACAAAAAAACATGGACATGTTTTTATGAAACCAAGAAGTGTGGGAAAAGTTTTTGCTTGTTTTGCAGGAGATCACTGTTTGAAACTGGTTTCCAGATATATTTTTTGTCGTTAAGTTCCAGCTCGAACCTGCATGATGAAAATTATTTTTTTGAAAGCTGGGGCGATGACGTTACCTTCTGGTGACCCAGCAGCACCCTTAAAATTTAGGTCACGTCAATTAAAAATCCCGTACAAAATATGTTACTGAATCGTAAAGAGAAGTCCAATTGTGTTTCACAAAGTATGTTTGTTTGTTTGTTTGTTTGTTCATAAAAATATGTTTGTTTGTTTATAAAAATATGTTTGTTTGTCTGTTTTTTGTTTGTTCATAACATATGTTTGTTTGTTTGTTCATAAAAATATGTTTGTTTATTTGTTTGTTTGTTTGTTCATAAAAAATATGTTTGTTTATTTGTATGTTTGTTTGTTCATAAAATATGTTTGTTTATTTGTTTCTTTGTTTGTTCATAAAAAATATGTTTGTTCTTAAAGAAAATGTTTGTTTGTTCATAAAAAATATGTTTGTTTGTTCATAAAAATATGTTTGTCTGTTCATAAAAAATATATTTGTTTGTTCATAAAAAATATTAATCGAAAGAAGAAAAAAATAAGGACGGGGGGGGGGGGGCGGGGGCGATTAATGTCTATCCCCCCCCCCCCCCAGTTACGCCTCTGATATCTAAAACGTGTTAAAACCTAAAAAAAAAATAAAAAAATCTAGAACCCTTATGCATACCCTAGAGGGGTTCGGCCATAAATGACTTCACATTACTTTGTCTCAAAATTGGACCCCCCCCCCCCACCCATCGCCCAACCCATCGTCACATATTTGTCACACAATTTAACACCCCAACAATACTTCGAACATAACAAATTGGTGTCCCCAAGATGCGTGAAGACTGTATTATTATGGACGGCTCATTTTTACTACTACATAATGTATAAAGCTCTTGGCTCAATCCGTTCTCATTGAATGAAAGAAGCAACAGTATTCTGTTGAACCAAACCGAGTACTCAAATCGCTAGTGATCTCCTCCTGGTTGAGTCAGAATTCAACCTTCTCACCAGCACCTGATTTTTGTAGCCCTTAAAGTACTGTGCACAAACAGAACATTACAATAGAACATTTTCTCTTGAACTTTCGGAACTGAGCTGGTTTCAAATGGCCAGCCACAGCTTGAGAAATTTTTAAGATATGTCTTTAAAGAAATATAATAATTTATGGCGGAAAACGTTTTCAAGCCACATTCCTTGATTTAGCGTTGTTGGGAAATCGCATGAGAATGAGGGAGAACTTGTAGCATGGAAAAAAGAGGAGGTCACAAAAGTTAAGGGAGTGGGATGGCTCGACAGATAGCAGTAATTTATGTTGAGCACATTGCCGAGTATGGGAATTCACTAGCAATAGCAAAAGCGCGCCGGATAGTGTGTTTTATTGAGTTAGTTTAGTTAACGAATACCTTTACCGCCGTTAAGTTGGTAACGTATTTTTATTCTAATTATTGCATTGTGTGTAGAACTTTGTGTGGGACGGCTGTGCAGCATTGTCCTTCTTATTGGGAGATGAGTAATACATGTGTTTGATTCAATGTACAGCCTTATAGAGGAACAAAAAGTAACTTGATGTGCTTATATTTGGTTATTGTAATGATTCCATTCCCCCACCAATGAAATAGAAAGGTGAGCACCGCGAATGCGCTTTGTGGTTTGATAATACTATGACGTGAAAGTCTTCGGGTCAGAGTATTCGAGATGGTAGCTGGGGTACAAATAGTGTCACAGGCGAACGAATATGGTGGGCAGTGTGAACCATTTATGGTACCATGTCTTTTATACAGGTAGTTTACCCAGGTATGGGAGAGTTTTTCCTGCATCCTGAAAATGTTGTGACTTTGAGGACAAGTACGTGGTGTATTCAGAGATCAGAGATGGGAGACGTTCAAATAGTAGACAGGATCAAAACTGGGTTGGTTTGTAATTATTGCAATTCAGTCAGGGAGGAATTAATTGTGAGAGACAGCAGGAACGATTCTTGAAAGTATATTAAAAAAATAAACCAACTTAAGAATGTGTGGCCAAATCAGGGGCGCACCCAAGGGGTTTGACCCCCCATAGCAGAGGGGTCCAAATATTTTTTAAAATATTTTTTTGTAGTGTAGTGTAAGAATAGAAAAAAAACATACTGGATGTATACTGTTCAAGTGTGTAGTTTGAGCAGTTTAAACACTGAGAGCTTTATGATTAACTATTAAATTAATATAAATTGAATCATTGGCGCCCCATTTTTAGTGGCGCCCAGGGCATCTGCCCTACGTACCTCATCCTAGGAACGCCACTGGGCCAAATGAATTCTGGATGACGTATGATGAATTTCCACAATGATGGAGGATATGTTGTAAGACAAAAATCTTGACTATGTTTTTTTGGAAGTACTCTACATCTCTGAAATGTCCAACAAATCCAAAAACATAACGCTTTGACTGGTGAACATTGAGACTATCTAATGGGGCTATATCAGGAGCTGCTGTTGACTACCACACATTAAGACAATCTAATGGGGCTATATCAGGTGCTGCTGTTGACTACCACACATTGAGACAATCTAATGGGGCTATATCAGGTGCTGCTGTTGACTACCACACATTGAGACAATCTAATGGGGCTATATCAGGAGCTGCTGTTGACTACCACACATTAAGACAATCTAATGGGGCTATATCAGGTGCTGCTGTTGACTACCACACATTGAGACAATCTAATGGGGCTATATCAGGTGCTGCTGTTGACTACCACACATTGAGACAATCTAATGGGGCTATATCAGGAGCTGCTGTTGACTACCACACATTGAGACAATCTAATGGGGCTATATCAGGAGCTGATGTTGACTACCACACATTGAGACAATCTAATGGGGCTATATCAGGAGCTGCTGTTGACTACCACACATTGAGACAATCTAATGGGGCTATATCAGGAGCTGATGTTGACTACCACACATTGAGACAATCTAATGGGGCTATATCAGGTGCTGCTGTTGACTACCACACATTGAGACAATCTAATGGGGCTATATCAGGTGCTGCTGTTGACTACCACACATTGAGACAATCTAATGGGGCTATATCAGGAGCTGCTGTTAACTACCACACATTGAGACAATCTAATGGGGCTATATCAGGAGCTGCTGTTGACTACCACACATTGAGACAATCTAATGGGGCTATATCAGGAGCTGCTGTTGACTACCACACATTGAGACAATCTAATGGGGCTATATCAGGTGCTGCTGTTAACTACCACACATTAAGACAATCTAATGGGGCTATATCAGGTGCTGCTGTTGACTACCACACATTGAGACAATCTAATGGGGCTATATCAGGAGCTGATGTTGACTACCACACATTGAGACAATCTAATGGGGCTATATCAGGAGCTGCTGTTGACTACCACACATTAAGAAAATCTAATGGGGCTATATCAGGAGCTGCTTTTGACTACCACACATTGAGACAATCTAATGGGGCTATATCAGGAGCTGATGTTGACTACCACACATTGAGACAATCTAATGGGGCTATATCAGGAGCTGCTGTTAACTACCACACATTAAGAAAATCTAATGGGGCTATATCAGGTGCTGCTGTTAACTACCACACATTAAGAAAATCTAATGGGGCTATATCAGGAGCTGCTGTTGACTACCACACATTAAGAAAATCTAATGGGGCTATATCAGGAGCTGCTGTTGACTACCACACATTAAGACAATCTAATGGGGCTATATCAGGAGCTGCTGTTGACTACCACACATTAAGACAATCTAATGGGGCTATATCAGGAGCTGATGTTGACTACAACACATTAAGAAAATCGCAAATATAATTCATAGCAAAACATGTCATTAAAAAGGCCTGCAGTTGTTATTTCCTTTATTTATGTTCTTGATGAGCCCACTAAGCTATTGGGTATATCGCTATTTATGCATAATGTAAGAAGTATTAAATAATGTGGACTATTTATTTATAAAAAGTTTATAATTTTTAAAATAACAAACAAAATCTTCCTTTTGAAATGTCATTTGAGCCACTCGGCTTCACGGGGAAAAAAAAGTATATAAATCGGCTCAGTTAGTCGAAATGGTTAGACAGCACTGCCTCGGTAGGACGGAAAATAAGGGTTGGACAGCGCTGTCTCGGTAGGACGGCCAAAATGGTTGGACAGCACTACCTCGGTAGGACGGCCAAAGTGTTTGGACAGCACTGTCCTGGTAGGACGGCCAAAATGGTTGGACAACACTGCCTCGTAGGACGGCCAAAGTTGTCTGACAGCACTGCCTCGATAGCACGGCCAAAATGGTTGGACAGCACTGCCTCAGCAGGACGAACTGCGTTTAACCTCAACATCCCCTGAGAAAATAATATTTGTACATTGAAAAACAAGTTCACAAAAACTTAGAAACCGGCTTCCCACTGCCCTTTGACAGAAAGTAATTGGGCTAAAGATCTTTCAATATTCATTCACATTATGGACAACTTGATGGCCCCGAGAAACGTGAGACCCTCAACTTCCCATTGTACCCAAGCCTTGAGACGACTCTGCTCAGAAGGGTTCGTGTTCGGTTCGGTCGTCGGCTGGGTTCGGGTACAGTGTGTTCGGTTTCGGGTTCGGTTCCATTCCCATCTCTCGTGCTTACCCATCTATCAGACACCGCACAAAATGCCTTATCGTTTGACACATTCTCTAATCTCTGTCATCGGTGACGTCATGTGCGCCGAAACAACGACAAGATGACCTTGACCTGATGAAGGCATAGATATATACAGTAGAGCACTGGCGATGGCACGCACGCCTCTTTATTAGTGGTTCTCAACCTTCCTAATGCCGCGACCCTTTAATAGAGTCCATCCTGCTGTGGCGACCCCTAGCCACAAAATAATTTTCGTGGATACTTCATAATTATTAGTGTATGTGTTGTCCCATGGTCTTAGACGACCCCTGGAAAAGGTCATTCGACCCCCCCCCCCCCCAAAGAGCCGCACGATGTTGAGAGCCGCTGCTCTATAACATATTGCATTAGCAAGACTACCTCCAAATACCCATATGTCTGATAGTCCGGAGTCTTCGCTGGGAATTTCCGAATCGCCGCGACGTCATGGCTACCTAAGACGCTGGCTGGTCTGTCACGCTCACGCTATGCCCCGTACACTCGACACTGAGTGGGGTAAACTATGCAGTCAAGTGTACACACTGTTGTCCGCAAAGTTTGGAAACTTGGGGAGGGAAACGTCTTGACCAGGATTCGACTCCTCACGTGTCATCCTTCTTCTACGAGAAGTTGTGTCAAGTTTGAGAGACTACGTAAAATTTGTGTTTTGCGTCAGAGCCGGATGGACGAGGCGGGCGTCGGGTGGTCGGTGGTGTACTCAGAACGATGTGGCGGCACACTTATCTGATTTTTATCTAAACAAATGTGACTTGAGGATGTCTGGTTTACTTTAAAGAGTTTCAACACACGCAGACAACATTAATATAAAAAACATTTTTAAAAAAAAATGGTAACCACGTGTAAAAACCAAGGGTAATAAGAGGAGAGACTGCAATCAGGTTAGCACAATGGGAAGTTAGTAAAACAAAGTAAGGTTAAACCTGAAAAAAGGAACGCAAGAAAACAACGAACATGTCGACAAGAAGCCTTCATCAGTGAACAAACAGAAAAAACTGAATATTTTTTTTTTAATTAAAAATAGTACTTAACTGAGAAGTAGTATCCAAGAGGTCAGCAAATGGATAGTGTAGAACTGTCGTGACGGAATCTAACACCAGGTCGTAAGCTTTCCATAACAAGGGAAAAAAGGCTTGGGGATCCCTACCCTGGTCTTCCGTTGCACACACTTACATAGATGCACATGTACATACACACACGCACACACACACATATTATATAGACACAGACACAGACTTTCAAAGCCCAACCTGTCCATTGGCTCATTTGGTAAACGGGAAGTCGTCAAATCAGGGAACAGGTTTTGGTTGAGGGTGTCATAAATGGAATAATTTATTATAATGGGTATGTGTGTGTGGGGAGGGAGGTTGAAGAAGATGATTTAATGGGTGTTATGTGGGGGGGGGGGTGAAAGGGAGAAAGCATTTTTTTTTAAGTTCCCGAAGTTTTGTTTGTATGTGTTCTCCAGAGGCTTAGCGTAAAAAGGGGGAGGGGGGAGGCAGGGGTACAGATGTACCCGGGCGCCAGCTAGTTAGGGGCGCCAAAATGTGCTTTGGTATTATTTATTGATGAAAATAATGGGTTTGGGTGTTGAAAAAAGGAAAAGAGGGCGCTTTAAAATGAATCTTGTCACCCGGGGCGCCAAACACTCTAGCTACGCCACTGGTGTTCTCAGTTTACATATATTAAATTGGGTGCTTCAGTCGGATGAATCTTGGCCTAACGGTGTGAAACAGGAGGTATACGCCCTTACCACTCGTCTATAAGACCACCGGATTTATGTAGGGGCGACGGGGAGAGTGGGTGTAGGCGTTGTCGGATATCGTGCAGAGAACCCATATGTTGGCATCATGAGTTGACACAGTGTTCGTTTTTAACATCTACCATTTTCTTTTCGTGCTAACACCGTGTTGAACCGGTGAAATCTTTCGTCATCACATTCGGTTCATTTATCTTAATGGTAATGATTTACCGTTGAAATTAAGTGGAGACGGCGCGACTGATATATCCAATTAGGTTTTACTGATCACATTATTGTTAAGTTGTGTTATGTGGAAAGATCTTTTGTGTGTGTGTGGGGGGGGGGAGAGGTTCACCCCCCCCCCCCCGGGAGGAGGACTGCATTTAAGTCATGGTAAATCCACTGTCAACGTGACGTTGATATAAATGTCAAATTTTGACTAGTCGCATTTCATTATTGCCCTAGGCAGCATTTCGCCCCTGCAATTTGTGGCGTCTCTTAAATTTCTCACAAGCGTGCGCAATTGATAGGATACCGCCGATGAATGAAATTAGCAATTGAGAGACTTCTGGCGCTTAATGGCGTCAAGCTATGAGGATCACATTGCAGGCGAAGCCAGAAAGTGATAACCAAATTTAAAGGTGTGGTTAAAACACTAACCGATTGTATCAACAAAATCTATCGCGATAATGATACGAACACAACGCTACACCGTAGCAATGCAGCTATTTTTAATTTCTGGGAAATCAGCTACTTTTAATTTTTTTTTTTTTTTAAACTTAAAGATATTATAAAAAAAAAAAATTGCACACCATGTTTGACATGGGACTAACACACACACACACACACACGCACACACACACCAGGCGGCAACAATACGCCAGTTGCTAAAATTAACATGGATTTGGATTTGTTCCTTAATGAAGACATCCGGCTGGACCGCCCTTTAGTCACGCCCGCCAGTGATATAGGGACGATCTCTTCCCTTTGACTTAGGTGCTATTTCTTCCCATTGACTAAACTACAATTTTTTCCACAAGTCTGCCGATTGTTTATAGTTTTATAATTCGGGTCTCACAGGCTGGAAAACCAACTAGAAGGAGCGTTTGTTGTCTGTGAGATTAATTACCCTTTAAAAAAAATTGGCAATGCAAATAAAATTTACTGATCCGTGAAGGATCCTTGATATCTTTAGTCAGGTCTCAATTCGCATATTGACTAGTCGAATGGTGTCCATGTTTTGATCGACACGAAGTTGGGTGAAAAAAGGTGGGGGGGGGGTGATGATGGGTTGGGGGGGGCGGAGGCTGGAGTTAGAGGAGTGATATTAACTTCAAATTATGTTTAAAACAGGAGTGGATAGACCAAAACACACACACACACACACGCACACACATATACACACATATGTTATTTTGTCCCGTGTACGCATACAACATTCTGTTACATTTTGGTTTAGAATTTTCCTCCTTTAAATGTTCATGCAGTGTGTTCCCTTTCTCTCAAAACTTATTATATAAAATAATTCTACTTGTTTTAATATGTATAAAAAATAAGAAACACGTTTTAAATTTATTTTTATTTTTTAAAATGTGTCAAACTTAATGAATTGATTTGGAATCTTTGTGTAGAACAATCTTATTATGAGCAATGAACAATCTTATTGTGAGCAATGAACAATCTTATTGTGAGCAATGAACAATCTTATTGTGAGCAATGAACAATCTTATTGTGAGCAATGAACAATCTTATTGTGAGCAATGAACAATCTTATTGTGAGCAATGAACAATCTTATTGTGAGCAATGAACAATCTTATTGTGAGCAATGAACAATCTTATTGTGAGCAATGAACAATCTTATTGTGAGCAATGAACAATCTTATTGTGAGCAATGACATACAGCTAAACAAAATGTGGTACACTGTGTCGACCTTCTTTTGTGTGTTTGTGTGTATTATTTTTGTTTAAAATCAGCTGAAAAATAACATGCCTAGAAAAACAAGAGATGGGCACACATTCTAAATAGTATCTTTGTCCCACCCCCGCCCACCCTCCCCACACCTCAACCTCCACTTTTTTGTGTAAAGGAACAAAATTGACCGCTTTGTATTGAAATATTAAATTCACTGAAAAGGACCGAGCTATTGCTCTTTTATGGCCCCGGCAAGTATGGTACAGGCCTGCCTCATCTGGTGGGCAGTCCAATAAATCAAACTCTCGACATGGTTGGCTGGGAGGACCCCAGTCACGCCAGTCGCCAGCGTTGAGCACTCGGCTAGAAGGTGCTCGATTGTCTCCGGTGCCTGGCCACAGTGGCGGCAGCTCGGGTCCCGCAGTGGGTGTAATCTATTTAAATAGCTGCGGGTAGGGCAATGTTCTGTTCTCATCTGGGTGATGAGACTCTGGTGGTGGCGTTTAAGACTCCACCACTGATCGCATTTGTGGTTGTTTGTAGGCATGTTCCGGTAAAGTTTTCGGGCCGTGTTCCCCTGTTCCGCTTTGTATTGAAGACGAGTCGACTTCATCAGACGTTGAGAAGGTGTCGTTTCCGAGGTGGTCAACCACTTACCTGCTGGTGGGTGGGGTCCATAATCCACCCTCCCCCACCTTCCAAAAAGAAAAAAAGAGCGGTATTTGCCAGGTTGGACGTACACAGTTCGCCAAAAAAAAATAGGGAAGGTGAGTCACCCACCGCGCTTATCTTCCTCTGTCAACATGTCACTCCATACTTGTGGGAGGGGGGATTTTAATGAAAGAGGACGCTCCAAGACGAGGTACGCTCCCCAGCACCATTTTTATTTTTAAATACATACCCGGTCAAAACCGTACAGGTAATAAACTACAACAGGTGGAAGTTCCCCCCAAACCTGGATAGTTCCGGGTAGGTGTTCGTAACGACATTATCATTTTTTTCATAATTTTTATCATGTGCAAATATGTGGCACGGGGAGGATAGATTTTTGCTCTTTGCCGTTACTTCAGGATTTTTCAACTTGGTATGCTAACACCCGGGGGCGGGGGGGGGGGGGGGAGAGGGGTGTAGTGGGGGTTTGAACGAAGGCATTTCAAGCGGGGTCCAATTCCCCCACAAGCGGTAACTGCCAGATTGGACGAACACAATTCGACAACAAATCATATCATATCATATATATATATAAAAGTGAAAATTTGTTTGTTTGTCTGTTCCACAAAGGCTTTTACACGAATTGATGGATCTTGACCAAACTTGGCACATATATCCATCATTATCCAGAAGGAACTCTTACGGGGTCGAGAACTTTTAATAACATTTCGTGTGGGGCCGGGGGCCCCGAATTCGTTTTTTTCTTATATGAGCTATATAAAAATTGTTCAAACAAATACTCCTACGTGAATGGATGAATATCGATCAAACTTAGTACACGTACACTTGATTATCCATATTCAAATACCGAAGGGCACTGAACTCATAATATCCATTCTTCTGGGGCCGGGGGCCCACTTTCGTTTTTCATTATATGAGCTATATAAATAGCGATAAGCTTAATACTCCTATATGAATGGATGGATCTTGACCAAACTTAGTACACGTACACTTGATTATCCATACTCAAATACAAAAGGGTACCGAACTCATAATATCCATTCCTGGGGGGCCGGGGGCCCCATTTCATTTTTCCTTATATAAGCTATATAAATATTAATAGGCTCTGAAAACACTTTAGGTTCTATGTGATTTGATGGATATAGGCTTAGCTTTGTTGCAATACACTTCTTAGTCCATATGGAAATAACGGTGAATGTAAAACTAATAATATCCAATCTAGAATTTTCCAGAAAGTTCGACAACTTTAAAACGATATATCTATGGCATTATTCAATAGATTTTAATGGTACAAATTTAAAATTGTAACTTCATAACTTACCTGAATGATTATTATAGGGCCCCATCTCAGGCAAAACTAATTCGGTACAATTATGGAATGGGCCCCCGGGGCCCCTCTTTTAACTTAAATGTACTATAGTTATAGAAATTTATTTAGTCGTATAATTTTTCGTATTCGAAGAATAATTACTACTAATAAAAGACAGTTTTTACAAAGTTCGAGGAGGATAATACATTTAATCTAGAATGTTCCAGAAAGTTCTATAGGTCAATAGGCTTAATACTCCTACATGGAATGATAGATCTTGATCAAATTTGGCACATATATCCATCATTATTCGGAAAAAACGCAAAAGGGTATATGAACTTTTTATGACACTCCGTTTGGGGCCGGGGGCCCAAACTGTCGTTTTTTCCTATATTAGCTATATAAATAAAATTAACAACAAATACTCCTTCATGAATAGATGGATCTTGAACAAACTTAGTACACATACACTTGATTATCCATAATCAAATATCGATGGGTACTGAACTTATAATATCCATTTCTCTGGGGCCGGGGGCCCCGTTTCATTTTTCCTTATATGAGATATATAAATAGCAATAGGCTTAGACAACACTACAGTTTATATGTGAATAGATCGATATAGGTCAAGATGGAACGGGATCCCATAGAGAACAGTATACTAACGGGATCTGTAGGTCACCGGGATCGGGGTCCTAATGCAATCCCGGGCCACGCCGGGTATATCGGCTAGTATATATATAAAAGTGAAAATTTGTGGGTTTGTCTGTTCCACAAAGGCTTTTACACGGATTGATGGATCTTGACCAAACTTGGCACATGTATCCATCCTTATCCGGAAGGAACTCTTAAGGGGTTGAGAACTTTTAATAACATTTCGTGTGGGGCCGGGGGCCCCGAATTCGTTTTTTTCTTATATGAGCTATATAAAAAAATTACAAACAAATGCTCCTACGTGAATGGATGGACATCGATCAAACTTAGTACACGTACACTTGATTATCCATACTCAAATACTAATGGGTACTGAACTCATAATATCCATTCGCCGGGGGCCCCATTTCATTTTTCCTTATATGAGCTATATAAAAAATGTTCAAACAAATACTCCTACGTGAATGGATGGATATCGATCAAACTTAGTACACGTACACTTGATTATCCACATTCAAATACCGAAGGGTACTGAACTCATAATATCTATTCTCCTGGGGCCGGGGGCCCCATTTCATTTTTCCTTATATGAGCTATATAAATATCGATAGGCTTAATACTCCTATATGAATGGATGGATCTTGATCAAACTTAGTAGATATACACTTGATTATCCATATTTATGTACCGAAGGGTACTGAACTCATAATATCCATTCCTCTGGGGCCGGGGGCCCCATTTCATTTTTCCTTATATGAGCTATATAAATATTAATAGGCTTAGACAACACTATAGGTTCTATGTGAATTGATGTATATAGGCTTAGCTTTGTTGCAATACACTTCTTAGTCCATATGGAAATAACGGTGGATGTAAAACTAATAATATCCAATGTAGAATTCTCCAGAAAGTTCGACAACTTTAAAACGCTATATCTATGGCATTATTCAATAGATTTTAATGGGACAAATTTAAAATTGTAATTTCATAACTTACCTGAATGATTATTATAGGGCCCCATCTCAGGCAAAACTAATTCGGTACAATTATGGAATGGGCCCCCGGGGCCCCTCTTTTAACTTAAATGTACTATAGTTATAGAAATTTATTTAGTCGTATAATTTTTCGTATTCGAAGAATAATTACTACTAATAAAAGACAGTTTTTACAAAGTTCGAGGAGGATAATACATTGAATCTAGAATGTTCCAGAAAGTTCTATAGGTCAATAGGCTTAATACTCCTACATGGAATGATAGATCTTGATCAAATTTGGCACATATATCCATCATTATTCGGAAAAAACGCTGAAGGGTATATGCACTTTTTATGACACTCCGTTTGGGGCTGGGGGCCCAAACTGTCGTTTTTTCCTATATTAGCTATATAAATAAAATTAACAACAAATACTCCTTCATGAATAGATGGATCTTGAACAAACTTAGTACACATACACTTGATTATCCATAATCAAATATCGAAGGGTACTGAACTTATAATATCCATTTCTCTGGGGCCCCGTTTCATTTTTCCTTATATGAGCTATATAAATATCAATAGGCTTAGACAACACTACAGTTTATATGTGAATAGATCGATATAGGTCAAGATGGAACGGGATCCCATAGAGAACAGTATACTAACGGGATCTGTAGGTCACCGGGATCGGGGTCCTAATGCAATCCCGGGCCACGCCGGGTATATCGGCTAGTATATATATAAAAGTGAAAATTTGTGGGTTTGTCTGTTCCACAAAGGCTTTTACACGGATTGATGGATCTTGACCAAACTTGGCACATGTATCCATCCTTATCCGGAAGGAACTCTTAAGGGGTTGAGAACTTTTAATAACATTTCGTGTGGGGCCGGGGGCCCCGAATTCGTTTTTTTCTTATATGAGCTATATAAAAAATTTTCAAACAAATACTCCTACGTGAATGGATGGATATCGATAAAACTTAGTACACGTACACTTGATTATCCCTATTCAAATACCGAAGGGTACCGAACTCATAATATCCATTCCTCTGGGGCCGGGGGCCCCATTTCATTATTCCTTATATAAGCTATATAAATATCAATAGATGTAATTCTCCAATATGAATAGATGGATCTTGACTAAACTTAGTACAAGTACACTTGATTATCCATATTTATATACCGAAGGGTACTGAACTCATAATATCCATTCCTCTGGGGCCTGGGGCCCCGTTTCATTTCTCCTTATATGAACTATATAAATATCAATAGGCTTAGACAACACTATAGTTTCTATGTGAATTGATGGATATAGTCCAAGCGTGGTAGCAATACACTTCACTGTCCGTACTGAAATATCGTTGGATGTAAAACTAATAATATCCAATCTAGAATTTTCCAGAAAGTTCGATAACTTTAAAACGCTATATCTATGGCATTATTCAATAGATTTTATTGGGACAAATTAAAAATTTTAGCGTCATAACTTAGGTGAATGATTTTTATTGGGCCCCATTTAATAAAAAATTTTGGTACAATTATTGAATGGGCCCCCGGGGCCCCCCTCTTTTAATATATATGTACTATAGTTATAGAAATGCATTTAGTTGAATAACTTTTCGTATTCGAAGAATAATTACTCAGAAAAGACAGTTTGTATACTGTTCGAGGAGGATAATACATTTAATCTAGAATGTTCCAGAAAGTTCTATAGGTCAATAGACTTAAATCTCCTAGAATAATGGATGGATCTTGACGAAATTTGGCACATATATCCATCATTATCCGGAAAGATCTATTAAAGGGTTATGGAATTTTTATGACATTCCGTTTGGGGCCGGGGGCCCAAAATGTAGTTTTTTCCTATATAAGCTATATAAATAAAATGACCAACAAATACTCCTACATGAATAGATAGATCTTGAACAAACTTAGTAAACCTACACTTTATTATCCATATGCAAATACCAAAGTGTACTGAACTTATAATATCCATTTCTCTGGGGCCGGTGGCCCCATTTAATTTTTCCTTATATAAACTATGTATAAATATCAATAGGCTTAGACCGGTAACCCACCGGTATCGGGATCCGACAGCTATTGTTAACCCACTGGTATCGAGATACCACCGGGATCGGAATACAGACCGGATTGGGATCATACCGGAATTGGTATCCAGAGGGATCAAAATCCCACCGGGAAACGGTATACTAACGGGAGCGGGATACCGACGGGATTGGGAGCCCACCGGGATCGGAATAATTATAAGTTTGAAGATTGTTGAAGTTCCTTCGTTCCGAATGCTATCCCGGCAAATTTGCCGGGTACACCCGCTAGTATATATATAAAAGTGAAAATCTGTTTTTTGTTTGTCTGTTCCACAAAGGCTTTTAAACGGATTGATGGATCTTGACCAAACTTGGCTTATATATCCATCATTATCCAGAAGGAACTCTTAAGGGGTTGAGAAATTTTTATGACATTCCGTTTGGGGCCGGGGGCCCCGAATTCGTTTTTTTATTATATGAGCTATATAAAAAAATTACAAACAAATACTCCTACGTGAATGGATGGACATCGATCAAACTTAGTACACGTACACTTGATTATCCATATTCAAATACCGAAGGGTACTGAACTCATAATATCCATTCTTCTGGGGCCAGGGGCCCCATTTCATTTTTCCTTATATGAGCTATATAAATATCGATAGGCTTAATACTCCTACATGAATGGATGGATCTTGACCAAACTTAGTACACATACACTTGATTATCCATACTCAAATATCGAAGGGTACTGAACTCATAATATCCATTATTCTGGGGCCGGGGGCCCCGTTTCATTTTTCCTTATATAAGCTATGTAAATATTAATAGGCTTAGACAACACTATAGGTTCTATATGCATTGATGGATATAGACCTAGAGTGGTAGCAATGCACTTCACTGTCCGTACTGAAACATCGATGGATTTAAAACTAATAATATCCAATCTAGAATTTTCTAGAAAGTTCGATAACTTTAAAACGCTATATCTATGGCATTATTCAATAGATTTTAATGGGACAAATTTAAAATTTAACTTCGTAAATTACCTGAATGATATTTATATGGCCTCATCTCAGGCAAAACTAATTCAGTACAATTATGGAATGGGCCCCCGGGGCCCATCTATTAACTTCAATGTACTACAGTTATAGAAATGCATTTAGTCGTATAATTTTTCGTATTCGAAGAATAATTACTACTAATAAAAGACAGTTTTTACAAAATTCGAGGAGGATAATACATTTAATCTAGAATGTTCCAGAAAGTTCTATAGGTCAATAGGCTTAATACTCCTACATGGAATGATAGATCTTGATCAAATTTGGCACATATATCCATCATTATTCGGAAAAAACGCTGAAGGGTATATGAACTTTTTATGACACTCCGTTTGGGGCCGGGGGCCCAAACTGTCGTTTTTTCCTATATTAGCTATATAAATAAAATTAACAACAAATACTCATTCATGAAAAGATGGATCTTGACCAAACTTAGTACACATACACTTGATTATCCATATTCAAATATCGAAGGGTACTGAACTTATAATATCCATTTCTCTGGGGCCGGGGGCCCCGTTTCATTTTTCCTGATATGAGCTATATAAATATCAATAGGCTTAGACAACACTACAGTTTATATGTGAATAGATCAATATAGGTCAAGATGGAACGGGATCCCATAGAGAACAGTATACTAACGGGATCTGTAGGTCACCGGGATCGGGGTCCTAATGCAATCCCGGGCCACGCCGGGTATATCGGCTAGTAAAAAAATAAAATATAAATGTTCTTCCTCAGTGGACATATCATTATAATATGATTATGATAATAGGATTATGGTAATATGACTATGATAATATGATTATGATAATATGATTATGGTAATATGATTATGATAATATGATTATGATAATTGGATTATGGTAATATGACTATGATAATATGATTATGGTAATATGATTATATGATTATGATTATATGATTATGATAATATGATAATATGATTATGATAATTTGATTATGATATATGATTTTATGATTGTGGTAATATGATTATGCTAATATGATTATGATAATATAATTATGATAATATTATTATGATACTATTATTATGATAATATGATTATGATACTATGATTATGATAATATGATTATGATTATATGATTATGATAACATTATGATAATATGATAGTATGATTATGATAATATGATAGTATGATTATGATTTTTTATGATTATATGATTATTGTTTATTGATTATGATTTAACGAGAGTAGTACCACCGTCAGTGTTCATAAAGCATTGCCTTTTTTTCCACTCTATTTTAATCAAGTGTGGGACCTAGGGAAAAAAAGTGTGGGGGGGGGGGGGCTAGGTGAAAGCAGACATAAGAAAACTGGAGCGATGTAACGGAAATATAACAACAGTGGGGGACGTTAGCTTTTAAGTTATAAACTAAATTTTGATTTTACTTTAAACATTTCCTCCGTGACACGTTGTTAATGCATTGAGACATAAGTTCCTGCTTATATAAGTTCTGTACTTTTCTTTGCAAATCTGTCAATTATTCTAAACGTTCTTTGTTTTCATATGTTCTGATGCAGTGTTACTTTTGTAAAAGGGGCTGGGGGGTGGAGCTGGAGAGAAACTTAGTAAAACCTTTGTTAAAGGATTGGGGGGTGGGGGGATAGGTGAGACTAGTCAAATAATTCTTCAGGGGGTGCCAGTGGCGTAGGAAGGGGCTGCGGAGGGGATGACACTTTTTTCTTTAAAAGAGGGAGTTAGGGGGGAGGCGTCATTTTTAACCCAACTGCATAGTTTTTTTTCGTTGCAAGGGGCAGCAAAATAATCGCCCCGACCTGGGCGGCACTAACCCTAGCTACGTCACTGGAAGCTGAGGACTACAAAAAAAAAATAATAATAAAAAATTAAAACAAAATATTTGTTTCAACTTTCTATATATTTCAATATGATTTTGAAACTTGTTTGGATTGACTGACTTATTCGTTTAGACATTTAGTCAAGTTTACTTCAATTCCCCACACCGAAGAGATCTTAAATGTGGTCAACGGCAGCCATTTTTCAAAACATTTCCATATTGTAGTTTCGTTACATTTTTAAAGAGTGATGGATCAATGATATATTTCATTTCAGCCCGATCACGTGATTTGAGTGTTTGATCAGACCGATCACTGTGATTGGAGTGTTTGATCAGACCGATCAATGTGATTTGAGTGTTTGATCAGACCGATCACTGTGATTGGAGTGTTTGATCAGATCGATCACTGTGATTGGAGTGTTTGATCAGACCGATCACTGTGACTTGAGTGATTGATCAGACCGATCACGTGATTTGATTGTTTGATCAGATCGCTCACTGTGACTTGATTGTTTGATCAGAACGATCACGTGATTTGAGTGTTTGATCAGACCGATCACGTGATTTGAGTGTTTGATCAGACCGATCACTGTGACTTGATTGTTTGATCAGACCAATCACTGTGATTTGATTTTTTGATCAGACCGGTCTCGTGTGATTTGAGTGTTTGATCAGACCGATCACTGTGACTTGATTGTTTGATCAGACCGATCACTGTGACTTAATTGTTTGATCAGACCGATCACTGTGACTTGATTGTTTGATCAGACCGCTCACTGTGACTTGAGTGTTTGATCAGACCGATCACTGTGACTTGATTGTTTGATCAGACCGATCACGTGATTTGAGTGTTTGATCAGACCGATCAATGTGACTTGATTGTTTGATCAGACCGATCACTGTGACTTGATTGTTTGATCCGACCGATCACTGTGACTTGAGTGTTTGATCAGACCGATCACTGTGACTTGATTGTTTGATCAGACCGATCACTGTGACTTGATTGTTTGATCAGACCGATCACTGTGACTTGATTGTTTGATCAGACCGATCACTGTGACTTGAGTGTTTGATCAGACCGATCACTGTGACTTGAGTGTTTGATCAGACCGATCACTGTGACTTGATTGTTTGATCAGACCGATCACTGTGATTCGATTGTTTGATCAGACCGATCACTGTGATTTGATTGTTTGATCAGCCCGATCACTGTGATTCGATTGTTTGATCAGCCCGATCACTGTGATTCGATTGTTTGATCAGCCCGATCACTGTGATTCGATTGTTTGATCAGACCGATCACATTGATTTGAGCGTATTTCCAAAAAAAAAAATAATTTTAAATCGACAAAGCGATACACATTTTTGTCTAACATTTGTCCAACATAAATTTTCTCGACCAACCCCGCCCCTTCTCTCTTGGTTTCATTAGTTCATCTTGCCGAAAACGTTCAAATCTTTGTATTTTTCAGCTCAGAGCTATTGCTTTTATCACCAACATCTGCAATAAACATTTTTCTTTTTAAAAAGACCACACAAACCAACCATGAATTGTCAGTGATATTACGCTTGCTTGTGTGTTTTTTGGTTTTTTTCACTTGTAGATCAGTGGTTCTCAATCTTTCAAATGCCGCGACCTTTTAATACAGTTCGTCGTGTTGTGGCGACCCCCCCCCCCCCCCCCGTCACAAAATTATTTTCGTTGATACTTCAAAACCGTAGAGTGTGTGTTTTCCCAGGTCTTAGGCGACCCCTGGGAAAGGGTCGTTCGACCCTCCCCCCCCCCCCCAAGGGGTCGCGTCCCACAGGTTGAGAACCGCTGCTGTAGATGCCTGTGCGCTAGAAGCGTTAGCCTACACAGAGCGTTAACAAACGTTAACAGTCTCTAGTTGCCATTCTTACCAAGAGGAGAGTTTCTGAGCATTGTGCACAGCTGCCCGAATGACACGAAATATAAGCCAACTCTTTCCAGTTTCTTATACTAGCCGTGTTGAAAGGGAAAAAAACAAGAAGTTATTATCTCACTAGCGTCACCGATTTGGCAAAAAAAATTACTTTTATTTTTGTTTACGTTTGTTAAAGGTTTAATTTTAATTGCTTGAACATACACACTATCCAAGTTCAAGTAATACAATTGGGAATGTAATTTTTGTGAAAAAAAATAAGTTTACCATATCCAAATCGGCCATATTTCGCAAATTTAGTAGGAAATAGGACATTATATAACATACATAAAATATGAGCGTTTTCTACTGCAGACGAGGATGGTCTCCAAATTAAAGTACTAGTTGTTCTTTTGTTTCTTATGTATATCATTATCTTGTACCCTTAAAAAATTGTTAATAATATGATTTTGACTAAGGTTAATGAAAAAAAATATTTTAAAAAAACCCAATGAATCAGACCGATTTCGACTTCGATGGCAAGACTGCGACCCTGGTTTAAAATTAAACACTGGAATTAAGCATTCACATGTTTTGTGGTGCTATATATACGTAAGCTGGGTTTTCAGCGCTGAGGATAAAATAAATGATTTTCTAAATTATATATTAAAAAAAAAAAAAAAAAAAAAACTGTATGGTTTGAATCGGAATTCCGAAGAAGCTTATCGAGTCTCAATTCTGGCCTTGTTTTTTATATTGGTTGATTGACCGTGCGCGGTTGGTCGAGTAGAGCGGATATGTACAGGAAGTCATAAAACATTCAAGTTACAATTAACTGACTGGTTGTTTATACAAAGAAAAACAATACTGTGTCAGAAAGGGAGGAGAAACAAGAAGCGATTACAGAGATTAACAATGTAATGCGGCGTCGAAAATAAACTTTATGATGAAAAGAAATGTCATGGCTTTATTTTAGGACCAAACATAACAAACAGATTTAACAAAAAAACACAACAAAAAAGTTGACGTCGATTACAAATATAGTAAGAAAGAATCGATCTCCCTCCTCTCTTTCATTTGAAGAATACGTGGATATTTATATCTATAACAGTGCAACGTTGTCTGAGTTCACAATTACAAGTCGCAGTTACTTTACTATTATCTATTTTAAAAATCATTATCACAGTCTATGAAATAGTAATTATGACCATGTGTGAATTGTTATTATACTCATTATTTTTCTACTTATTATTAATATTATTATTATTATACGCATTATTATTTTTTGTTCTTTTTATACTCATTATTAGTATGATTAAATGTATTATCCCTTCCGTCTCATACCCGTTTAGAAAGCGAGATTTTTGTGTTACACCTTTTTCGGCAAGAGACCAACCTATTGGTAGAGGGCGTGGAACTCGCAATAAATCAATTGGCATTTTAAAATAAAATAATTTCCCTGCAGGTTTACATTTCATATAGTTATAGAGCAAAAAGAAGAGTTCACCACTACGAAGAAGCCCCGCATTGGTCACATAAATATATTATTCTTTGAGCACGTAGTCATGGCTTTGAGTAAGTTAAGTCAGGTTCAATCCACCCGACTTCAGGGAATGGGGATGTCTCTAAGATACGTCTCTAGGAAGTCCCCTGGAGAACAGTTGAAGAAATGTGTAATTTCCCCACGCCTCCGATACACGCTTTTTTTGTGTGGTGTTTTTTTCCACTCCATTAATCAGGCGTTGTGTAGGGCTAATTATTATTATTTTTAAAAAATCAATTCCATTAACTTTCGCCTTTTTTTTCCCGTGGCCATAGCTTGATTTTACATTTTATGAAGGATTTATACGAACAAACTTTGTTTTTTAGGCGGGTTGACTAATTAACGACTTGATAAAAAAAACGCATTATATTATTTTCATGCCTAGAGATATAGGACAGGCTCACAAAAAAAAATTCTCAATCCAGAATCTTAAACAAAATGCACAGATGACCAAACTCCTATTGGTTGTTATTTAGAACAAAATGTCTTACTCCTAAAGATAAGCTGTTGTTTTCTTTAATGCCTGGTGAATTGGGACTTCACTAACTGTGAATTTGAGATTCATTGTGCTAAAAAAGGCATGGTCATTTGGTAAAAAAAAACACTGGAAGAGACTGCAGTACTTTTGTCTTTTCATATAAAAGAGTACGAATATCAGCACCACATTGAGTCAGAACTTTAGGTGTATTCGAATATAATAGTTAAGGACGTATTCGTATGCAATTGTAATGAAGGACGTATTCGTTTGTAATAGCTCTTAAGGATGTATTCGAATATAATAGTTATTAAGTGTGTATTCGAAAATAATAGTTATTATGTGTGTATTCGAATATAATAGTTATTAAGGACGCACTGTCATGTGCCGTTATCTTTCCACTACTGGAGTCACAGATGTAAGGAAGGAAGTTTAAAAAGTGTGTGTGTGTGGGGGGGGGTAATTTTCTGACCATAGGAATCTCGAACAGACATCCGGCTGCAGTCTGCACGTGACTTACGTAGACACGACTAGCGTAACATGGGCGAGATGACGCCCACCACGGGCAAACACGTATCAGTAATATCCTGAAATGTCCCTATCTTAACTGCCCGCTAAAAGTCCGTTACGATAATCTGTGCGATAAGATAGGAGAAATTATCATTATTATTGCTATTATTAAAATAAAATAAAAATTGTGCAGAAAACGCGGCAACGCTAACGGTGCGATGACGTAAGTGTGCAAATCAATGACGTTATTTTAAGATTTTAAAGCTACTTGAGCCGGGGGAACTTTTGTTAAGAAAAAAGCCGCACGTGAATAGTGAATAGTGAAGCAAAGTGAGCTGAGTCTTACAGAAGGGGAAATCTTCACCCGCAACGGGTGAAACCTAACGAGACAAATGTAAGCAGACATCAAATCTGTAGTGTGCGATAATATTTATTTTGAGTTTCCTCATATATTGATTATAATTCAGTGTGCCGTATCTTTAAAATCAAATGTCTAGCTATAATAGAGCTGGATGTATAGGTCGTAAAAATAAATATTTCGAACAAGGTTAAGGAAAATCTATTTAAACATAAAAAAAAAAGAAAGGAAACAAAATAACGAACGTATCGGAAAGAACCATTTTTTAGCGAACAGACGTTATCATTGATGACGTGTGCAAAATCGGTGAAATAGGGGGCAAGGTAACAGTGCAATGGATCCCAGGCCACGTTAACGTAAGTGGCAATGAATAAGCGGACACTCTGACGAAAACCGGGGCTGCCCAGCCTCAGCCAGAAATACCAATCTTTTATTTGGGAATAAAGAACTGGCTTGTAGACCATTTCAGGACCAAGTGGTACAGGCAGTGGGCAGACAATACGACCGCCAGAGGCGTCTTTTCAAACTTGCCTACTCCTAGCAAAGAAGACCCATGGTGGGGGTTAGGCCGCAAAAGCATTGCCCCATAGGCACATGCTTCTGCCGGCTAGACAGCAACAGGGATCCTGCCTGCCGGCATTGCAGCCTGGGTCCGGAGACGCTAGCGCATCTGTTGACCGAATGTCCCTCACTAGATCTCCCGTGGGGGAAGCCAGGGCGGTGGGGGAACCCTACGTGAGGAAAATGTTGTATGGCACAGCTCAGCAGATGGAGCTGGTGGCCAATTTACTAAGCGGGGTCAGTAGAGATTAATCTCAGACCTTCACCAGAATGTGTGTGTTAGTTAGTTAGTGAACAGTACAAAGAGCAACTAATATATAAGTTTTAAAAAATGAGAATATGAAAAAAAATTACTTGAAATGTAGTGTACTACAAAGATCTTGAAGGAGGCTGTGAACAATTTTTACTTTTTTGGCAAGGAGTAGTAGACTGGAAAATCTGCCTACCGTTCATTATTATAAGATCGGATTGACACGGTTCAGTGAATCTCGTTGAAAATAATGTCTTCAACTTGCACTACGCCTCAGAGAGAGCTCAGAGAGAAATCTAGCGTAAAATAATTCAATGTTTGACAGATGGTCCATTTTTTTTGTTTCTGCTTCGAAATAATATGTAGTGAAAATAAATTTCAAATGGAGGAAATGATACGTGGGAAAACTATTTTGACCAGAGCTTTTTTATGATTTTATTTTCATTTTTATGGCTGTGGATTAAAACTGTATTTCCTTTTCAATTTTAAAAAAATAAAAATTCTGGCCAAAAGCAGTTGACCGACTTATATCTATCGTATATTTGAAATTTCAAAAAAACGAAACAAAACAACAACAAAGATTTTTTAAAAAAACACAATAAAATCCATATATATACAAAAAAAAAATCCCCACCGAAAAGCCACGTTGCCCGGAGCATGTCAACACAATTAAAAAAAAACATTGCATTTTCCGCGAGGACTGGCCAAGGGGTCGCGTGACAACTTGTAAGCATGAAACGAGGAAGTGCACGTATTAAGACTTTGGCTCACGCTTTCCGAAACTGTTGGGAGGGAAAAAAAACACATTAGAACGTAATATAACAATAAATACGAAACGCAGGGAATAACCAAAAATTGCCACGAAAAAAATAATTCAACTTATTGCATAAGTTAACGCAATATATATCTAGATAACGGGGGCCCGGGAAAGTCAAGGTTGTGTGTGGGGGTGGGGGGGGGTGTTAAAAAAAATTAATTCCCACATTAAGGAAAAAACCCACCAAAGTTATAATTGTTATTTTTATTTCTGGTGTGAAGCAGTGTGATAGTGAAGTAGTGTGATAGTGAAGTAGTGTTACAGTGAATCAGTGTGACAGTGAAGTAGTTTGATAGTGAAGTAGTGTGATAGTGAAGTAGTGTGATAGTGAAGTAGTGTTACAGTGAATCAGTGTGACAGTGAAGTAGTTTGATAGTGAAGCAGTGTGATAGTGAAGTAGTGTGATAGTGAAGTAGTGTGATAGTGAAGTAGTGTGACAGTGAAGCAGTGTGATAGTGAAGTAGTGTGATAGTGAAGTAGTGTGACAGTGAAGCAGTGTGATAGTGAAGTAGTGTGATAGTGAAGTAGTGTGACAGTGAAGTAGTGTGATAGTGAAGTAGTGAGACAGTGAAGCAGTGTGATAGTGAAGTAGTGTGACAGTGAGGCAGTGTGACAGTGAAGTAGTGGGACAGTGAAGCAGTGTGATAGTGAAGTAGTGTGACAGTGAAGCAGTGTGATAGTGAAGAAATGGGACAGTGAAGCAGTGTGATAGTGAAGTAGCGTGACAGTGAAGCAGTGTGATAGTGAAGTAGTGTGACAGTGAAGCAGTGTGACACTGAAGTAGTGTGACAGTGAATTAGTGTGACCGTGAAAAAGTGTGACAGTGAAGTAGTGTGAAAGTGAAGTAGTGTGACAGTGAAGCAGTGATTGTGAAGTAGTGTGACAATGAAGTAGTGTGATAGTGAAGTAGTGTGACAGTGAAGCAATGTGACAGTGAAGTAGTGTGACAGTTAAGTAGTTTGACAGTGAAGCAATGTGACAGTGAAGCAGTGTGATAGTGAAGTAGTGTGACCGTGAAGTAGTGTGACAATCAAAAGGTGTGACAATGAAGTAGTGTGACAGTGAAGCAATGTGACAGGGAAGAAGTGTGACAGTGAAGTAGTGTGACAGTGAGGTAGTTTGACAGTGAAGTAGTGTGACAGTGAAGTAGTGTGACAGGGAAGTAGTGTGACAGTGAACTAGTGTGACAGCATGGCGTTTGCGTAAACTGCACGTCATTGACATAGAATAATTATTTTTAAAATAAACACGTTACCAATAATTTATCCGATTACGTGTATGGAGTTGACATTTTTAATAAACCCGAAATCCATACCGGAAATGACATACTTTTCCAAAATAAACAATAAATACACAGTTCTTTCCTCTTATAGTAATTGCACCCTCACTTCGTCATCTTGAGTGGGGCTTTATCGTGGTGTACTGACTCCTCCCTCCCCCCCCTTTTTTTCCAGCAACACCTCTTCATCTCCAGTGCTGCTGGCTAGTGGTGTATTGCATTGGGAATGAAATAACACCATCGAGTGGTTGAAGAGTTTTGTCGTGAGCAGCGTCGGGCTGCATTGTAAGTAATGTAAGTGGAGGCAATTGGCCTGAGCATCCTCCACCCCCCCCCACCCCCCAACACTTAAGTTGTGTAAGTGCTATTTTAAACTTAAAGTCGTCGTTATAAGTGCGTTGTTAACTTGATTATACACTCTAGGCTAGATAGATGTTAACTTGATTATACACTCCAGACTGGATAAATGTTAACTTGATTATACACTCCAGGCTAGATAGATGTTAACTTGATTATACACTCCAGGATGGATAGATGTTAACTTGATTATACACTCCAGGCTAGATAGACGTTAACTTGATTATACACTCCAGGATGGATAGATGTTAACTTGATTATACACTCCAGGCTAGATATATGTTAACTTGATTTTACACTCCAGGATGGATAGATGTTAACTTGATTATACACTCTAGGCTAGATAGATGTTAACTTGATTATACACTCCAGGCTAGATAGATGTTAACTTGATTATACACCCCAGGCTGGATAGATGTTAACTTGATTATACACTCCAGACTAGATATATGTTAACTTGATTATACACTCCAGGCTAGAAAGATGTTAACTTGATTATACACTCAATGCTGGATAGATGTTGATTTGATTATACACTCTAAGCTAGACAGATGTTAACTTGATTTTACACTCCAGACTAGATATATGTTAACTTGATTATACACTCCAGGCTAGAAAGATGTTAACTTGATTATACACTCAATGCTGGATAGATGTTGATTTGATTATACCCTCTAAGCTAGACAGATGTTAACTTGATTTTACACTCCAGACTAGACATATGATCACAGTGTTGAAAACTTACAAGTTTAAAAAAAATAAATGTTTTGTTTTATGATGACCAAAGAACGCAGTAATGATGTTCACACTTATTCTTTCTGACCCGTCACGTCCTACCAGACGACCTGTCCCGTAAATTCTTCTTTTTAGGTGACGAGTATGACGTCATACAGCAGCGATAAGAGAAAATCTTCAGTTTTAGTTATGAGACTTTGAAAAAGAATAATTTGGGGGGGGGGGGGTGTGTGTGGGGGGGCATTTAAGTAGTCAATGTCGTGAGAATTTTTGTAGCCAGGTGGTGAGAATTTTGGTAGCCAGGTGGTTAGAATTTTGGTAGCCAATGTGTTGGCCATTTTGGTAGCCAATGTGATTGAAATTTTGGTATCAGTTGGTGGTCATTTTGGTAGCCAGGTGGTGGGAATTTTGATAGCTAGTTGGTGGGTATCTTGGTACCCAGGTGGTGGGCATTTTGGTAGCCAATGTGGCGTGAATTTTGGTATCAGTAGGTGGTCATTTTTGTAGCCAGTTGGTGGGAATCTTGATAGTCGGGCGGTAGTCACCTGCCAGGAGCCGGATAGCGTACATTTAGCTTACCTGATAAGGGGCAGTTTGGTGCCGGTGGTGTGACAGACAGAGAGCATTTAGTTTTTGTTCATAGTCTGTTGTCCTCTTGGTAGACATTTATCAAGTAGTAGGCATTTTTGGTAATAAGGCGGGTAGAAATTGGCAGTGGACACATTGGCAGTGGACAGTTGGCAGTGGACAAATTGACAGTGTACAGTTGGCAGTGGACAAATTGACAGTGGACAGTTGGCAGTGGACAGTTGGTATGGCGACAAACAGTTTTGAGACAGTAAACAAGCTGGTGACAGTAAACAAGCTGGTGACAGTAAATAAGTTGGTGACAGTAAATAAGGTGGTGACAGTAAACAAGCTGGTGCCAGTAAACAAGCTGGTGACAGTAAACAAGTTAGTGACAGTAAACAAATTGGTGACAGTAAACAAATTGGTAACAGTAAACAAGTTGGTGACAGTAAACAAATTGGTGACAGTAAACACATTGGTGACAGTAAACAAGTTGGTGACAGTAAACAAGTTAAATACTGTTTCAAAATTTGTTAGCAAGCTCGATTTTTTGGGATGGTGTGAGTGTAAAAAGATCAATTGAAAGATCTGTTTTTTGTTTGTAAACATAAAATAGCTAAATCAGGGGAAAATGTATTTTTATTTTTTTCCAGAGAAACCATAATGTCATGAATAGCAATCATGATTGATAGAGGGAAATTATTGAACTCCCTACTTAAGTTTGAACAAAATTCATTCTCAAAATATATCCCATGTTTTGTAATGGATTATTTAACGGGGAAAAAGGGGGGGGGGGGACACGCGGGTTCTCAATTGTTTAGCCATAAAAATAGTACCAGCAAAAAGATGACACTGTCCAGCCATTGAAAAGTGAGAGGTTATTTTCGTGCACTCCGCCCTCACCAACTCGATCAATTTCCCTTGTTGTGTCGGTATCGGTCCGATCACGCACGAACGTTTATAAACGGGGAATCTACGTCAGCATTTGATGTCACACACGATCGAGTTCGTCCGAGGTCAGGGGCTCTCAACATGATTTTATTTCATGGACACCTTCGGCTCTAAGATGAAGACCACGGACCTCATTCCGAGGGAGAAAAAACTTTTTAACAGGCATATCATTAAATACATTTTGTTTTTTAAAAAAAAAGGACAATGATCTAATATACTCCTTGACGCCTTTTCAAGGCTCCACAAGGACCACGGGCGGTGAACCCCTGATTTAGGTCGAGGGCTTGTGTGAGTCTACCATCAATTTGTCTGATATGGGATTCAGCGAGCTTGGATTTCTTTAATGATTGCGATGCACACACGCAACACTCCGTACACATGAAAACAACACAGTTCTGTCCGGCGTGGGTACATACCAGCCTGACAAATCAGGAAGCGATTGTGGGGAAAACTGTTGTTATTGCTTGACACCTATCCAATATTTTTAAGTTTGCAGATTCTTAGACCTGGAAATATTAGGGGATTTTACGAAACGTTGGGCAGGCCAAAGCCCTACATGGGCTGTAGCGCCACAGGGATGGATGGGTGGAATACGATACATTCTTCTCATCTAGAAAATGATCAAAATCAGGCCTGCACAACTCAAAATGTAAGGCGAGCCGTAATACTTTATGGAAAACTTGTGCGGGCCGAAAAAAAATAGGACAGGGGGGAAGCTTTTCAGAAAATAATAAGAAGAATATTTATGTTCTTATATATAGCTATATTCTTATATATAAGAAGAACACGCCGGTCGTATGTTACGCAGGCCTGATCTAAGTTATAATGTTGATGAATGCGAAACAACGGGTTCAAGTTCACATCGATCTTCGTGACAATTATGGGATACACAGTAGTAACGGTGTCTGTCAGGACGTGGTTGTAGTTCGGGACCTTAGTACCGGCGTCAGTCAGGACGTTGTTGTAGTTGGAGACCCTAGTACCAGCGTCAGTCAGGACGTTGTTGTAGTTCGGGACCTTAGTACCGGCGTCAGTCAGGACGTTGTTGTAGTTCGGGACCTTAGTACCGACGTCAGTCAGGACGTTGTTGTAGTTGAAGAACGTAGTATCAGCGTCAGTCAGGACGTTGTTGTAGTTTGAGACCGTAGTACCAGCGTCAGTCAGGACGTGGTTGTAGTTCGGCACCTTAGTACCGGCGTCAGTCAGGACGTTGTTGTAGTTGGAGACCTTAGTACCGGCGTCAGTCAGGACGCTGTTGTAGTTGGAGACCGTAGTACCAGCGTCAGTCAGGACGTTGTTGTAATTGGAGACCCTAGTATCAGCGTCAGTCAGGACGTTGTTGTAGTTGGAGACCGTAGTACCAGCGTCAGTCAGGACGTTGTTGTAGTTGGAGAACGTAGTACCGGCGTCAGTCAGGACGCTGTTGTAGTTGGAGACCCTAGAACTGTTCAAAGAAGGTTCCTACTCGACCAATGTTATATCTTTCAAGCTCAATACCACAAGGGAACTGTGAGACATTCCCCATACCACAAGGGAAGAGTGAGACATTCCTCATTAGCACAAGGGAAGTTTGAGACATATCCCAATACCACATGGGAACTGTGAGACATTCCCCAATACCACAAGGGAACTGTGAGACATTCCCCAATACCACAAGGGAACTGTGAGTCATTCCTCAGTACCACAAGGGAAGTGTGAGACATTCCCCGATACCACAAGGGAAGTGTGAGACATTCCCCAATACCACAAGGGAACTGTGAGTCATTCCTCAGAACCACAAGGGAAGTGTGAGACATTCCCCGATACCACAAGGGAAGTGTGAGACATTCCCCAATACCACAAGGGAAGTGTGAGACATTCCTCGATACCACAAGGGAAGTGTGAGACATTCCTCGGTAGCACAAGGGAAGTGTGAGACATTCCCCAATACCACAAGGGAATTGTGAGACATTCTCCAATACCACAAGGGAAGTGTGAGACATTCCTCAGTACAACAAGGGAAGTGTGAGACATTCCCCAGTACCACAAGGGAAGTGTGAGACATTCCTCGGTACCACAAGGGAAGTGTGACACATTCCCCAGTACCACAAGGGAACTGTGAGACATTCCTCAATACCACAAGGGAACTGTGAAACATTCCCCAATACCACAAGGGAAGTGTGAGACATTCCTCGGTACCACAAGGGAAGTGTGAGACATTCCCCAATACCACAAGGGAAGTGTGAGACATTCCTCGGTACCACAAGGGAAGTGTGAGACATTACCCAATACCACAAGGGAAGTGTGAGCCATTCCTCGGTACCACAAGGGAACTGAGAGACATTCCCCAATACCACAAGGGAAGTGTGAGACATTCCACAATACCATAAGGGAACTGTGAGACATTCCCCAATACCACAAGGGAAGTGTGAGACATTCTCCAATACCACAAGGGAAGTGTGAGACATTCCCCGATACCACAAGGGAAGTGTGAGACATTCCCCGATACCACAAGGGAAGTGTGAGACATTCCCCAATACCACAAGGGAAGTGTGAGACATTCCTCATTACCACAAGGGAACTGTGAGACATTCTCCGATACCACAAGGGAAGTGTGAGACATTCCCCAATACCACAAGGGAAGTGTGAGACATTCCCCAGTAGCAGCGACCGTGTTATATAAAAATTGCATGTTTTACAGGACTCCTAAGAACATGTGACTGAAGGGCGGGGGAGGAAAAAGGGTGGGGGGGTGTGGTCACTCACTTTTTAATTCCCTGTTCAGTTCAGACCTTTGTGTCACGTGTTTTGCTGAACAGGAACGCCCGGAAAGAAAAAACAACAACTGCGAGCGGGAAGATCCGCATCTGATAACCAGCAGGATTCACTTAAATTGTACTGAAATGTTTGCCATGAAGATTTACCCTTTCTTTCTAAATTGTTTTTAAATTGTTGTATTGAAGAACACGTGACTGGTACCTTTCATGATTCACATCGAATTTAAACCAAATTTAAAAAAAAATAATTCGGGGGGGGGGGGGGGGGGGGGGGTGGTTATGTTTTGTTCAATAAACTCCAGTACACTTACTCACCCAAGTTCATTTGTACCTAAAAAGTGTGTGTGGGGTGGGGGTGCGGTTTCGGTAGTCTTTCAGTCACGGCTGTTAGACTTAGTTGGACAATGAGTCATGCTTATTGAAAGCTAGAGGACTCAAACACTTTTTTTTGTCTTACTATATTGTGGCAGTTTCATAAGTCCTTATTTAATTATCAATTGAAGTTTTTAGATGTTTCGATTGAGCTGAATTTGTCAATACTAGTTGGTCATTTAGTAATTTAAGGTGGTTGGGGTGTTTCGACTGCCATTCCATACCCCTGACCTGCATATGCACCTCGGGCGGCAAAGACGATGTTTTATATAAATATATATATATACAAATATAAATCTATATAAATATATATAACTCTATATAAATATATATAAATAAATAAATATATATATAGATAGATAGATAGATATATGGATATAAATATGTAAAGATATATATACAATGGAACAACTCGTTTAGTCTTAAAACTCATGAAGGTCAGTGGACACCGTCTCACATAAATATAACAAGACGCCATCTATCATGAGACAAGATACTGACCGGGGGACCCCGCATGAGACAAGATACTGACCGGGAAACCCCGCATGAGACAAGATACTGACCGGGAAACCCCGCATGGGACAAAAGGCTTTGGGAGGCCTGCTAGTGACGCGTGAAGAAATGATCAACTTTACAAATGTCCCCCTCTCCCCCTCCCTCCCCCCCCCCCCCGCCCCCAAACTGCCTGCAAGACTACAGGATAAATAGTCGATGGCACGGTGGTCGAAAGCCCGCGGCTACGAAGTCGCGTGCGGCTGTCTTAATGGAATAAACACATATAGCCCTGTTTTTTGATAGGGATAAACAGATACTTGAACACTGAAATCTGAGAAAAACAAGACACACACAAAAATACACCTGGAATATGGATATTATTTTATTTTACACTTTGTTAGAATTTAAATGTCAATCCATCTTAATTATTTCTTTAAAACAAGCAAACAAATTATTTTTTTAAAAATCCAAACAAACAAACAATAAAACAGTTCGGATCGAAAGTCTAGGACCGTGTTTTCTCCCCAACAGCTTCTCCAGTTAATTCCATGTCCGTATTCACTTTTAAACAAGTCATAACGTTCCCCCCCCCCCCCCCCCCCTGATGGCTATAATTGTTATGTTAGCCAACATTAAAAATGACGTCATGTTTTGAGACTGACTGCTGACGCTACAACTAGATCACGCTACGCGTAGTCCGCCGACTGGGGAAAGTCGTCCGGAAATATCTCACTGATGCTGCGTGGCGCTCATCTCCGACACTGAACCCACAAGGAAGTAAATGTGGCCCGCGTGTTGTTGTTGGGGGTTTTTTTTTGGCTTGTTTTTTTTTTCTGGTTGTCTAAATGGGGATTAACTAACTCAGAGTAATTAGCCTCTTACACCACTCTGAAATACGCATCATTCGCTCTTTCTTTCGATGCCAGTTGCTCTCTTTCTCTCCCTTGCTCTCTCTTTGTCTTTCCTTCTCTCTTTCACTCATTCCTGGGTTTTACTTATTTTTTTATATTTAAGGGTGCAGTTTTAACGGCCGAGGAGTTTTTTTTCGTTGAAAAGAAGAGTGGGGGCGGGAAAATTATTGGCCAGCCCGGGAGGGGGGGGGAGGGGTAATCCTTGTTTTGTCACTAGCTCTGCTGTTCCAAACAAACTCGGATTTCTTCAACTGACCACCCCCCCCCCCCACTCCGACCATTTTATGATAACTTTGCGCAAGACAGCTCTGTGATAAGTTCGCAACCTTACTTTCTTAACCCTACCCTCGCCCAATTAAAAGAAAAACGTTAGTTTTGACAAATACAATTATGCGGATGTATATTTGTTTCCTTTCTTTTCTTATCTGCAAAAATATTTTCAGTTGTGCCTTTGCTTTACTGTGCGTGTTTGTGTGTGTGAGTCAGAAGACGGAACGCTGTAAAGACGAAATCAGAGTTATTTTGTTAAAAATACGTTTTTCTTTACCTCTTGGACAAGGATTGACTTTAAATAAGGTATATGTTTTTATTATGTATCGTTTATATTTTGAGGTAATATTTTTTTTTTTACATATCAGACTTAAATTTGACTTTGTTACTATATAAAAATAGTTTTTTTAAGGAAATAAAAGGCTTTATTGACACATAAAACAATACTAAGTGGCCGACGGGTCTAAACTGAGCAAAACTTAAAGCTATTTATCCGGAGTTCAATCCCTACCAAAGCCAAGTCAGGCAAAAACATCACCAGCATCCCGAGTGGATGAGACTCGTTAACCTTGGATGGCAAGTCATCTAAGAGAAGGAAACTCTGACTTCAAACCCAGGAGATGGAGTCCCATAGGCGGATAACATTAGCACAAGGAAACATTACGACAACTCCTGCGACGCCACTGGTGCCAAGCTGTATCATCCACATGATGTTCCCTTCGGTTATCCAGTGGCGTGGAGAGAGGCGATTTGCTGCTGGGAACCAGCTTATAATAAGGGAAGAATAATTCCAGGCCTTGTGGATTTCGTCTTGCGAAGTGTACACCATCGTCACATTGTGACGGACGGATGCCAGCGAAAAATACAAAACAAAACAACAACAAACAATACATAACAAAAGACTGATCTAAAATTGTGCAAAGAAAACGATTAGAAATCTCGTGATACTAAAATATAATTAAATTATATAAATCAATTTCTATACAAATACATATTTAAGTACGGAAGCAAAAAGTGTATCAAATTACAACAAGTGCAAAATAAAAGGGCAATCCTTAATTATTTTTTTTAAATTAATTCATACACAATAATGAATCGTCTATACAAGCCTCGCTAAGCTTATCTCTAAGTAAGTCTCGGTATGTCTATGCCTCAGAAAATCTAAGAATCTGCTAAGAAACCTGGCGGGCTTTATGTGTTCCTTAAATCCGAACGTTCTAGTACAGAAAAGCTAGAAAATTGGCATCTTCGAGAAAAATTTGAAACGCACTCGAATGTAAACACCATTTCCCCCAACCAGGACAGAGGCAGGTATAGGAGGAACTTGACAATCAATGCATTCAATTGGTGACGTCAATTTCAAGGCCATTCTACTAGCAGACAGTTGTGGTGGCTAAAAATAACTCTGTGTAGTTTAAAAATAAGTCAAACCTACACTGTCCTAAGCTAAATAAATAACAAAGTCTAAAACAGTGTATCAGAGCTTAGTTTCTATTTAAGACAGGGCCCTTCAAAACTTTCTAGCCCTTTGTTCGGTTCACTGTCTCTCAAACTCTCATAGGCCGGCTCAACGTCCTTCAGATACTGTTAAGGACTGGAATATAGTTTGAATGAATTCGTATGCACACTGTACATGTCTTATTTGTGGAACAAATAATTATGTAAACAAAAAACACCATGTAAAACGAAGAACAATATTAATGAAAATCAAGTTACTTACATACGTAATTTAATGGGAACTATAGGATTTACTTTGGTTAATATTTTATGGTCAATGCCCGGTTACATCTTTGTAACCGCTTCACGCGTATCTGTCTGGCGGCCAGACGCGCCGGGTTAAGGTACCCTGGCGGGACGGTTCTGGTCCGACGGCCGTAGTCTTAGTACCCACTTGCCCTAGGGCGACGGACACTAAAAGAGCTACAATTTGGTACCTTTTTACTTAAGCTACTCATACAAGGAATCGACATAACAGAGACAGTAAGGGAAACGAAATAACGCCGTACGCGCGTCTAACAACAGCTTCTGTCGCCATCAAAGACCGATCTAACAGTGTGCGAAGAAAAACACGTTACTAAATCTAAGGTTGGAACTAACACAAAAACCTGGGCACTTGAAAAGTGTTTATTTTACGTTATTTTTCCTTTTTTTTCCTTTCTTCATTTTTTCCCCCTTGCTATTTTCTTTATCTTTTGTATTTTTGTTAAGGCGAGTTTTAATGATTATTTTGAATCAGTTGTTATCTTCCTTGGTATTTGTTTATTCCTTATTTATACAGTCGTCGGAATTTATTTTAAATGTGCCTTTCAGAGACCAATTAAAATAGAGTTGAAGATGAAATGTAACAATTTGCAAATGTGACTTTAACGGTAAAGTAAACGCTTAAGATAAATCAACTTTCAAAAAAAAAAAAGTATAATAATAAAGTGACAAAAAACTCCAGAAGAGATAATGTTGATAAATATTAATCATACTTTAAAATCATGTTTAGAAAAGTGTTGAAGTTAATTTTAAAAAAAAGTTAATAATAATCATAATTGTTTTTATTATTTTTTCCATTTTCTCCCTTCTTCTTAAATGTTGCATTGATTTTTTGACACTTTGGCGTATTCATAAATGCCCCGTCACACAGAAATACCCTGGCCCTGCATGACCGTGAAGGCCACGCTGTTCAATGAAAGATTATCTTGATGTGTGATACTAACCGCAACAGCCGGGCTACGAGGCCAACAGCTTCCGGAAATGGATGACTTAGCACTACAACAACCCCCCCCCCCTCACCCTACGAGTACTGTTGCAGCACCAGAAACGTCACATATAGCGTGTGACGGAATCGGACTACTTTCCTAACTATATACTTGACACATTTTCCATTTACAGTCGAACCCGCTAATCTCGACCTCGGTTAATTCGCCAACCCTATTAAGTCGACGTTTTTGAAGTGGAACCGCCAAATTCTCTCTTTGTCTTAGCATTTTCTCATCGGTTATGTCGATTCTTTTATGTCGCCGAACCCTAATATCTCGAGCACAAAAGAGGGCCAAATTTGCCACTTAACGTTGGTTATCTCGATCCCCGTGACCAATCGCCAGCTTTTGAAGTTAGTTATCGATGCCACTTCACCATCTCACTACCGTATTTTCGCGTTTGTATCGACAATCCCATCTTAGCAGTGCATTGTTGGTTGTCACTGAAATTTGTGGCATACGAGACACATGGGTAGGGGCAGGGCCGACCCTAAGAATTGCGGGGCCCTATGCGAAACGGATTGCGCGGGGCCCAGTCTGGGTAGGAATAAGGATAATAAGTGAAAATTAATATTTTGTATTAGAAAATAAATTCGTGGCGGGCCTATGAAAGTGCGGGGCCCATTGCGGCCGCATAGGTTGCAGTGGCCAAAGGCCGGCCATGGGTATGGGGATTGGTAGGTGTGTCAAAGGTTATAAAAATATCACCGCAACGTATCGTATTGATATTGATGGTCATATTGTTGCTTTGTGTGTCACAGTGAACTAGCTATCTGCGGCTGGGGGAAGGTTGGTTCCGCCGAGCGAAATAATGACGTCACAGCACGGAAAGACGTGTTGGCGGACTGCAGTGTTTTTTGACTATGTCATGTTAAATATTACCACTACAGGGATCTCTTTATGAAAACACAAAGCAATAGTATACGCAGTGGCGTAGCGAGCTTAACTCGCGCCCGGGGCACAATACCTTTTTAGCGCCCCTCTCCTCTATTCGAAAACCATACAATATTATACGTAAAATATACTATTTGGCGCCCATCTGTGAGTAGCGCCCGGGGCATGATGCCTCCCTTGCCCCCCCCTCGCTACGTGACTGAGTATACGGGCATACGATAACTGCGAACGTGTTGTTAGCAAACATGTATGTACATTTTTATAGCATGCCGATAGCTTCATCAAACAAATAACGGCAACGCTGTTGTGTAAAAAAAAAACCTCCGAAAACACGTGCATGTACATTATCATTTATTAACGCACATCATGTATTTAAAGAAATTTCATGCACATGCTAAAATATTGCCGCCATATTGGTTTTCGTTTATCTCGATCCTCGGTTATCTCGACGCCTTTTGGCATATCCCGTGGCCGTCGACATAACCGGGTTCTACTGTATGTGTAAAGTTTTTTTTTTTGTTGTTTTTTTTAGTGTTTTTTTTTCAAATTTTTTCAAACGTGTGAATATTTTTTATTTTTTAGGATATTTTTTATTAATACGTGCCTGTTTGGATAACTTGGCTACAGTCTCCTTTATTAGTTTAGTATAATGTATGTGTGTTTATTTATAGAACATTGCTGCCAGTGCAGATGATAAAATCTTGAATAGATCATAAATTGATTTTTAAACAACTAGCTACCCAGAATGAACTTTACACACAGAATGCAGACTGCAAATAAACTTGATTATTTCATTTTGATTTCTTTTTCTTTATATTTTCCCCGTTTTCATGTTTAATTAGAACAGTTATTATGCACTACAGGTGAAGAAGTAAGAAGTGCGTACCAATTAATGTTTCTTTCTAAGCCAGTGATTCTCAACCTTCCTAATGCCGCGACCCTTTAATACAGTTCCTCATGTTGTGGCGACACCCAGCCACAACATTATTTTTGTTTCTACTTCATAACTGTAGAGTATACGTGTTTTCAGATGTTCTAAGGCGACCCCTGGGAAAGGTTGAGAACCGCTGTTCTAAGCTAAATTATTCATTGACGTCATGGAAATAGATACTGAACTGATATTTTGCGATTTTTTTTTATTAAAAAGGGTGAAAACTAATACCAAAAAAAACCAACAACACACACAATTATGTAGATTGCCCTTTGGAACAATCGGCTGAACAAATAGTTTCTTCCTGTTCGACAAGACACGACGACGAGGGAACGTTGTGTGAAAACGACACTGAAACCAAGCGTTGCTCAATGCCGAATGCTACAGGTGGGGAACACGAGCTAGTCTTCCCTAGACAGACCAAGAATGTGTGAACACGACACTGAAACCAAGCGTTGCTCAATGCCGAATGCTACAGGTGGGGAACATGAGCTAGTCTTCCCTAGGCAGACCAAGAATGTGTGAACACGACACTGAAACCAAGCGTTGCTCAATGCCGAATGCTACAGGTGGGGAACATGAGCTAGTCTTCCCTAGGCAGACCAAGAATGTGTGAACACGACACTGAAACCAAGCGTTGCTCAATGCCGAATGCTACAGGTGGGGAACATGAGCTAGTCTTCCCTATAGGCAGACCAAGAATGTGTGAACACGACACTGAAACCAAGCGTTGCTCAATGCCGAATGCTACAGGTGGGGAACATGAGCTAGTCTTCCCTAGGCAGACCAAGAATGTGTGAACACGACACTAAAACCAATCGTTGCTCAATGCCGAATGCTACAGGTGGGGAACATGAGCTAGTCTTCCCTAGACAGACCAAGAATGTGTGAACACGACACTGAAACCAAGCGTTGCTCAATGCCGAATGCTACAGGTGGGGAACATGAGCTAGTCTTCCCTACACAGACCAAGAATGTGTGAACACGACACTGAAACCAAGCGTTGCTCAATGCCGAATGCTACAGGTGGGGAACATGAGCTAGTCTTCCCTAGACAGACCAAGAATGTGTGAACACGACACTGAAACCAAGCGTTGCTCAATGCCGAATGCTACAGGTGGGGAACATGAGCTAGTCTTCCCTAGACAGACCAAGAATGTGTGAACACGACACTGAAACCAAACGTTGCTCAATGCCGAATGCTACAGGTGGGGAACATGAGCTAGTCTTCCCTAGACCGACCAAGAATGTGTGAACACTACACTGAAACCAAGCGTTGCTCAATGCCGAATGCTACAGGTGGGGCACATGAGCTAGTCTCCCCTAGACAGACCAAGAATAGCCTCCATGAAACAAGAAACTTCCGGGAAAAGAGAGGGATTTGAAAGACCTCTACCGGCAAACTCATATTTTAGAAAATGCCACTGAGGCAAAAAAAAAATTCGTTTTTGTTAAAAACAGAATAGTTAAGGAAGTGCACACCTAACACACACACACACAAGCAGCATTGTTAGAGTAACCAAGGAAGCTAAGAAAAACCCAGCCAAGAACGCTATTTGTATTTCAATTCACTTTGCATTACTTTTCATACAAGGAAACGACTGATTTTTGCTATTTCAACTATCCGTAAAAGTCAGAAGTGTCGAATTGGTGGCGACCCATTCGTTAAAAATAATCGCTTTTGCAGCCAAAATTGCGGAATTTGAGCTGAGCCATGTTATTTTTTCCTATATCTTTAATCGCTGTTCCCAAAAAAGGACAAACTATTTTGCGCAAACATTTAGTGATCAGTCATAGAATATCCGACCTTTCTGTTAAAGTTGTGTTGAACGTTTCAAAAATATCCATGCGTCTGACACTTCAAAAAACAAAGAGATGATTGTATTCATTTGATTCACTGTGTTTCCGGGGTTTTAAAAAAAAAAAAAAAAAAAAGAACACTCGAAAACGGTCCGAGAACTGCTTTTAGAGTTGGAGTCTGTTGGGTCTTTGTTTCCGTCAGAAAATGTAACACTTCTCCGGCAGTGACCGGAAGTGTTGGAACGACCATTTTGAATTTATAAGTTTACGGGTTTACAAAAAAAAATTTTTTTCAAGCTTCCAGATACTTTTCTAAGATCAAAATCAATCTTGTAATGTCAAGGATAAATCCCAAGTGCATGCAAGATTAGTGAGATGTTTAAAGAAATAAATGAGCTAAAAGTGAGAGAGAACTCTTAGGATAATTTGTTCTTGTCCATGGTGAGATGGTTTCCAAATACCTTAATATTCTTAATTTTTTTTAAAAAAATGGGATGCAGAAGAACGTTGGGCCTAAAAAATGTCACAGTGCTCCTTGAGAGAGAGAGAGAGAGAGAGAGAGAGCGAGAGAGATAGAGAGAGCGAGAGAGATAGGATGATAGATAGATAGATAGATAGATAGATAGATAGATAGATAGATAGATAGATAGATAGATAGATAGATAGATAGATAGATAGATAGATCGATCGATAGATAGATAGATAGATAGATAGATAGATAGATAGATAGATAGATAGATAGATAGATAGATAGATAGATAGATAGATAGATAGATAGATAGATAGATAGATAGATAGATAGATAGATAGATAGATAGATCGTCCCAGCTACTTCGCGAATGAGTTGCGAGGTGGAAACCCACTGTAGAATCCCTCTTAGGGGGCGTCCGATGCTTCCCCGCGACGGGTGGGTGGGGGAGATGTATGAGGACGTTAATTTACTCTCCCGACCCCTAGGAAAGTGGACTGTGGACATTTTAAACGCAGCGTCTTCGGTGGACCAGACGTTTCCGGACGGGGAGAGTCTCCGTCGGCAAATCCGATCGAGCGGTTGCTGGTGGGGGACGGTCCACAACCCGGGGAGGTCTCTGGCGTGCCCCCGCACGGTCCGACGTCAAGGAAACCCGTCATTTTTAAATAAGGTACATTACATTTTTGTTTTTATAATAAATAAAATGCATTATTGAAAAACAAACTGGTATCGGAATGGTCGCCCTGATTTCAATTTTTCACTATTTGTTGATTCTTTAAATATATTGGGGTTATTTGTCACATTGATTTGCTTAGATCTCTGATCTATTCAATTCTACAGAGCAGATATCTGAGACATTGGTTCATTCTTTTGGTTTCAGACGGAAGTAGGTGTGGTATCGAGTGGGTGGGAAAACGAATAAATAAGGAGGCGGGGTGGTATTGAACATTCAAATTTCGGGGATATTTATTTTAAAAAAATTCCAAAGGGGTATACAGATAATAACTAACCCCCGAAACAAAGAATTGGGGTCGGTCTATCTGAGATTGGCAGTATTCACTGCAATAGCTTGTAAAACTGCGAGTTAAGTGGTTAAAGTGGGGGCAAATGAGACGATTGCACCGCCATGTGACAGTATCCACCGTGTCACTCATGTTGCAATTCCTTCCTGTTGTACGCTTATGTCACGTTTATTTATCGTCAAAAAAACTTCAGCCCACACACACACACACACACTCACACGCACTCAATCATACACACACACACACTCAACATAACTCAGACTTACTCACTCATGTTGTCCACACTCACACAGCAATGTCTACGTCGTGGTTAAAGTTTGGGTAAGGGAAACAAGTGGGAACCCCCTTTTAAGCAGACATTCCCTATAATGCAGACATTCGCTCTAACTCGCCATACAGTCTTCCCATTGCTCTTGTTTCTTTACTTCTTACTAGCCGATATGCCCGACTTTTCCCGGGTTTGAATTCGGAATAAAAAAAAAACCCAAAACAACTTCTAAAACGTTATCAGCGTACACGTAGCTTGGGGGCCCCGGTCAAAAACACGCCCATATAGCACCGATAAAAATGAAACATTGTATCTCCTATAAAAAACCATTGTATTGTCCATTGTATTGTCCATTGTATTGTCCATTGTATTGTCTATTGTATTGTCCATGTATTGTCCATTGTATTGTCCATTGTATTGCCCACTATAGTGTCCATTGTATTGTCCATTGTATTGTCCATTGTATTGTCCATTGTATTGTCCACTGTATTGTCCATTGTATTGTCCACTGTATTGTCCATTGTATTGTCCATTGTATTGTCCATTGCTGCAGGTAATGAAAGACTTCCACTGGTTATGCTTGTATGTAGATTTTGTCTTGATGCGTTATGAATTTGACTGTGGAAAAATATATTGTTCTATACGTTGACTTTGTACTGCGCTTCGAGCCTTAAATAGGGTTGAAGCGTGTTTTTGGAATGAATTTTATTATTATTATGCATTAAAATAAAATATAACATCCGCTACGAACAGGAATCCATGCCAATTTGGGGGAGGGGGTGGCGCTGATATTGTAACAATAAAAATCATTAAGATATATAATCAAGTTATTTTTTCAACTCATCCCCTCTAAGTTAGTACTTCAACCCCAACTACAGTGCTACACAGGATTAGTCAATACCCTAATACCCCAAAAACAGCGCTACACAGGATTAGTCAATACCCTAATACCCCAAAAACAGCGCTACACAGGATTAGTCAATACCCTAATACCCAAAAACAGTGCTACACAGGATTAGTCAATACCCCAATACCCCAAAAACAGCGCTACACAGGATTAGTCAATACCCCAATACCCCAACCACAGTGCTACACAGGATTAGTCAGTATTCCAATACCCCAACCACAGTGCTACACAGGATTAGTCAATACCCCAATACCCAAAAACAGTGCTACACAGGATTAGTCAATACCCCAATACCCCAACCCCAGTGCTACACAGGATTAGTCAATACCGCAATACCCCAAAAACAGCGCTACACAGGATTAGTCAGTATTCCAATACCCCAACCACAGTGCTACACAGGATTAGTTAATACCGCAAAACCCCAAAAACAGCGCTACACAGGATTAGTCAATAACCCAATACCCCTACCACAGTGTTACACTGGATGCAAATTGATTCCTGTGTCTCAATATTTCAAGTGTCTAATTGTGTCATGTCTCACTGCCTCACGTGTCTCATTGCCTCATGTGTCTCGTGGTTTCATGCTTCTCATTGTGTCACATGTCTCATGGTGAAATGTGTCTCATTGTGTCATGTGTCTCATAGTGCCATTTGTCTCATTGTGCCACGTGTCTCATTGTGCAATGTGTCCCACTGTGCCATGTGTCTCATTGTGCCATGTGTCTCATTGTGCCATGTGTCTCATTGTGCCATGTGTCTCATTGTGTCATGTGTCTCATTGTGCCATGTGTCTCATTGTGTCATGTGTCTGTGCTATAAGGGTAACCAGTATAGTTCTTTTTTTTTAATGTTATTTTTCGGTTTGGGGTGTGTGTGTGTGTGTGTGGGGGGGGTGATGAGCGATATTTAATCTTTGGAACCTGGGCATAAAAGAAGACCTCAGTCACCTCAGTCATCTCAGCCACCGCAGTCACCTTAGTCACCTCAGTCATCTCAGTCATCTCAGCCACCGCAGTCACCTCAGTCACCGCAGTCACCTCAGTGTTACGGCCTCATTTCCATTGCGGCCTCCAAATGTTACGGCCTTCATACGCTACGGCCTACTTCCGTTGTCTAGCGTACTTCCGTTCTTTATGATTCTCATGAGGTCCACACAAAGACATGATCACACTATTAAGTCCACAAATGTTACCGAGTTTCATAAGGCAATTGTTTATTCATTATGTACAACTGTGTAGTATTACCAAGAGACGGTAATACCTAATCACACAATCAAAGTCTTCCTCAGCAATTCTCTATCATTCCTCTGTCATCTCTCTCTTAATAAATCTCTTGTCCTCTCTCTCGACTGACTAACACACTGTCCTTTTTTCTTCACACTTGTTTATTACTATTTCCCTGTCAGCCAATGATCATTAAGCTACAACACTACACTCATAACAACTCACGCACCCAAAAAGTTATCACACTAACAACAGTGGTTCTCATACAAACTCTCACCATGCATAAACAACGTTCATATCAAAACATCAGGCTAACTAACTCTAGTTCACAACACTCAGTCATCTCATTCACCGCAGTCACCTCAGTCACCTCAGTCATCACGGTCATCGCAGTCACCTCAGTCACCTCAGTCATCTCAGTCCCCTCAGTCATCTAAGTCATCTCAGTCACCGCATTCAGCTCAGTCACCTCAGTCATCTCAGTCACCGCAGTCACCTCAGTCACCTCAGTCACCTCAGTCACCTCAGTCACCTCAGTCACCTCAGTCATCTAAGTCATCTCAGTCACCTCAGTCACCGCAGTCATCTCAGTTACCTCAGTCACTACAGTCATCTCAGTCACCTCAGTCACCTCAGTCATCTCAGCCACCCCAGTCACCTCAGTCACCTCAGTCACCGCAGTCACCTTGACATAAAATAAAAGTTGTTCGTCTATCCCAACTACATCACGGAGTGGTAAGTAGATGAGGCAACCAGACGACAACGCTTGAAATCTAAATCATAGCGGCGAATAGCGACTTTCCAATACATGAAAGTCGGGTAAAAATGTTCAGTGAACCTCTAGAACAGCGGTTCTCAACCTGTGGGTCGCGACCCCTTTGTCCACTTTGTCGCGAGACCCTTTCACGGGGGTCGCCAAGGTTCATTGGAAAACACATATTTCAGATGATGATGGTCATAGAAACTGATTGATTTGGGCCAGCTGAAAAACCTTACATGTCACAAATTTTCATTTGTTAGATATCCCCCTTGAACTATTCCCCCCATAATAAAGCTTAAACATACAGTGAAAACTACAGCACAAATCCGCTCGTTTACGGGTAATCGCGGATTATAAAAAGGGCGTACCATAGACGAATCAGAAAAGTCCAGTAAAAATGTAGAAGAAAAAACTCAGAGTTACCCCCCTTAATATCAAGTGATGCGTTTAACCAATGGCAAGTGAGTAAAAGGTAAATACATAAAGAATATAGGTCAATGTCCGATGCTGAAATTACACCGAACAATAAATGCTACTATTGTTATCTAAGATAAGCTTAAAGTGAAAATTTAAAGACAAAAGTAAATATCGGTTGAGGAAGCCGAGTCTTTCTAGTGATAATACATGGGGTAAAGATAGTCACGGTTCAAGTTTTATGTGATTAGAAGCAGTGTACTGAGTCAGTACTATTTTGCCCAAGCTCAACATGCTGTCGTACAAAGTTTCGTCTCTGTTAAAAATTGCCCCTGATGAACGACGATTGCCTTATAAAGGCAACAAATAAAAAAAAATAAAACGCAAAATAAAAAGTATGCTCGTCTACTGCTTCACGCCTTCTTTTGAATCTGACCATTGAGTGATGAGAGCATTACCATGATTTACAACGTAGTCATTGTCAATCATTTTAAGCAATTGTATTTAGTCCCGCCTAAATAAACTCTGTAGTGTTAAACACGTTATACAATATCTCTATGTTTTCATTGTTATTGAAAATGCAGGCCATTATCTTTTATGTTATTAATCAAAGTCTTACAGTGAACTGAGTAATGACTGATGTGTATGTGTAAAATAGCATAACATTAGCCTATTCCATAAATTTCAGTACCAGTTCAAGGTCATAATGAGTTATATTACTTATATGTCACTTATAATTTATAATAAGCTGAATGATAATAGCACTGTGAAATTATAAACTTGATATAATTTATTACATTATCATTGAGTCATTACACGGAAATTACACCACATGTACAAGATCTCAGTGGCTTGTACACTGCTTCAACAGCGGCGTAGCGGAGGGGGGGCAAGGGGGGCATCATGCCCCGTGCACTACTCACAAAGGGGCGCCAAATGGTATATTTTACATATAATATTGTATGGTTTTCGAATGGGGGAGGGGGCGCTAAAAAGGTATTGTTCCCCGGGGAAGGGGGGGGGGGGTTAGGCTCACTACTCCACTGTGCTTCAGATATAAAAACAACAAATATATTGTTGCCTATGGCTTTATTACTCCAAATTGCTAGGGTAATTATTTGTGTGTGAATAATTTGCTATTGCCAGAATTACTTGTTTTAATAAAAACATTCCTTTGTAGTCGTTGCATTCACCCACTAAACGAGCTTTCGGTCAGCTTAAAATTTAGAAAATAAAGACACGTAAGTACGGACGTACTTGCACTATCATCAATAAATAAAACAAAAGTATACAAACACACACACAATTTTAAAAATAAATAAATTATTACTATATAATTTACAAAAGATGCCTTTACCTTTAATGATACACATTTACCCAATTAAACTACTTTTGAAAAAAAAAAAATTAAAATATTATTGTAATCAAATATGAAAAATAAATTACATATGCCATCATGAAACTGCTTTTAAAAAAACATAAAACTTTTTAAAAAAAGATAAGGAGTACCAGTGGAATCCTAATCGGGAATACCCCGTTGCAGCAGTCACGGTGACATAATTAGCGTGCACAGCCAATCGAAATTTTGGGAATATCAACGAAATCGCTTATTAAATTCGTGTGTCTAAAAATAACCCCTTTTTTCAGTGCATGTGAACAGAAGAGGGGTAATCCAATCTGAGGGTAGACGAGGAGTATAAAATGACCAACGCTTCTGAGACGCCGGACAACACGCACTTTGCGACCAGAAAAAAAACAAATCGGTCCAAAAAGTCGAGCCCGAAAGATCAGCAAATAACGAATTAAAATAGTTGGCAAAGACGCTCACATCCACAAGTCTTAAAATAAAAGATACAATTTTTGTTTCAAAAAAAAAACATTAAAAAAAAAAAAAAAACTTGAGGTATTTGGTGCTTATACGTGGTAAATTCAGAGATTTCTATTTTACGATTCGTCAAACAAGCTCAAGTCTAACACTAAAATATGAAGGGTGAGTATTCATAAATATAGTGCAATTAAAAAAAAAGGAACGAAACAAATATATTACATTTTATATTGTAATTTTCTCATTTATTTGCTAAAACGATACCATTTTAGAGAAAAATGAATCAGCACCAAATGATTTATAAAAAAAAAATATATTAAGCATAAATTATCTAATTAATTTAAAAAATAAATATAAACATTTCCATTTCGCCAGATATTTATTTAGTTGTTTTTTTTCCGAAATAAAATTTCCCGCATCATTTTTTAAAATTTAAATTTGTTTAAAAAATTAAAAAATTAAAAAAATAAGAAATAATTTAGCTTTAAAACTTCAAAGAAAGAAAAAATGCTATAACACATGTACACAAGATAATGGTAGTAGTTTGAATTGTGGGTCTCAAAGAAGCGGCATGGGGGTGATGGCTAGGGTTTTCTTGGGATCCATTTAATTGGCAGTGGAGCTCGCTTTATGCAGTACCGGCAATTAACAGAGGGTATTTAAACAGTACCAGCATTCAACACAGGGTATTTAAGCCGTACCAGCATTCAACACAGGGTATTTAAGGGTATTCAAGCAGATGATTCTATCCCGAGGCGTTGATTCTTTTCTCGCTTTTACTTCTTTTTCAGTGGCTACATTCTTTCAATAGACATTCAAAATTTTTTTTAAAAAAATTGTTCTAGAAATAATGAGCTATAAATTCTAAAACTGGTTTTTATAAAAGACTATTGGTTTTATAAAAATATATTTTAATTCTATTTATGTAAAGGTAGCAGTTGTTTTAATACAGCGTCACTGACTTACGTGTCGTCCTAAAATTAACGTCATTTATTTAAACCTTTATGTGTAAACTTAAGGGGTTCCTAATGATACTTTTTTGCCTCTACCTGACGTCACAATCTCAGTTAAATGTAATGGACTTTTGTAAAAAAACAAACAAAAAAAACAAAAAAAAAAACAACTCATAAAGCTACATAATAGTCTCTAGGTCAGCGGATCTCAATCTGTGGGTCGCGACCCCATGGGGGGGGGGGTCGAATGACCCTTTCAAAGGGGTCGCCTAAGACCATCGGAAAACACAATAACTCTACAGTTATGAAGTGGCAACGAAAATAATTTTTTTGTTTGGGGGTCGCCACAACACGATGAACTGTGTTAAAGGGTCGCAGCATTAGGAAGTTTGAGAGCCACTGCTCTAAGTGGTCCGGCTATTTCTGAAAGGGGAATCCTCTGTAGAACACTTCACAGCCCACAATCTTGCAATGGGAACTATGAGAGCACGTTGTTATTATTGAAAATTTGGGAAAACGTGTTGCACTACCGCACGCCGTGAAAACGGATTCGGGCAATATTACTTCCCATAGTACAGAATTCTTTAAACGAGTGGTTTCGAAATATTTTTTTTCATTGACTCGTGGGTGGATTCCCCTTTAAAAAGTCAGTTTCTTTACGGGGGTGCCCCAATGATAAAGTTATTGTTTTACAATGTTTTATTCAATTGTTACCAGAGGCGTAGCTAGAGTGTTTGAGCCCGGGTACAAAATTAGTTTTTTACGCCTCCCTTCAACAATGAGGCCCATTATTTCCATCAATAAATTCAACCAAAGCTAATTTTGGGGCCCTTAACTAGTCTAGCGCCTGGGGACATTAGCTCCCCCCCCCCCTTTTTTTTTCCAAAATCCGCCTCTATTCGCTACCACCGGATTGTTACTTATTTTATTTCTTGAGCGGCTTTGCGGATCACAGGTTGGTAACAACTGCTTGACACCAAGCAAACCCGATTAAAAAGAAAAAATTGAAGCTACTGGAGTCCACTCTTCCGGAACTCCATTATTATACTGTAAGGCCGAAAGCCATGTACGGCATACTCAAAGAAGGTCTCGTTTTGAGAACACGGCCAGCAGAGCGAACGCCATACGGTCACCAAAAGGTCAGGAAACCCGTCGTATCTTGAGCTGAGAGAGGAGACGACCTGAAGTCTTTATTTTAAGACGACCGAAACCAACTCTATTAAGAGTGGTTCTTAAGTTAGTGGCCGCTGTGTGTCCCTTGTAGAAAACTCGATCCAATTACGAGAATATTATTATTATTATTTTTTTTTGTTTTTTGTTTTGTTCTCAGACTTTAATTGTAGCGATAATTTTGAATGAAACCCTGGGAGAGTTGGGGGGGGGGGGGGGGGGGGGAGGATGGTGAGCTTCTGTTATCATAATTTTCAAAACCATTCCGTTTCATAACATTTTGTAAGTTGTAATATTAATTCCGTTGCCGCGGTAACACGAACATAAGTCACGATTGTTGTTTTGAACAATTTATGAATCTACAATTTAAAAGAAAAAAAAATGTTTTGACTTTTCCAAAGCATGTCTTGCTTGCCCTGAACATTGTGATATGGTTGGTTAGGCGTTATCAGGCAACGAACTGAGACTCGCTGGATAAAGCTCTTGTAGTGCCCCCTGGAGACACGAAGCTCTTGACCTAGTTACCGCAACATTGGAACTGAGCGATAATGTATTTTAAAAAAAAAAATAAAAAAATATTGAAATATGTTAGGCGTACTTTTTAAGTCTACTCGAGTTTAAGGAGATCTTACAGATTAGGTTAGGACTGCAAGCTCTGATGTTTCTATTAATCATGACGTCATAGGCGGGGCTTCCAAGAATTTACGCAAGGCAGCGATAGTAAGGAGATTTTTTTTCTCTCTCTAAGTTATTTGTTTCTAAAGTGAAAGACATAGTCATTTGGTTTGTTTTAGGGCAGCTAGTTTTCCTATTTCGTATAAATTGTTTGTTTGTTTCCTTGGGTTTCTAGATATGACAAACATAAATCGTCCAGTTCATGACACGCCCCCCCACCCCCCAATCCAAATAAAAAAATAAATAAAAAATAAAAGACTCACAATCCAATGGAAAAAAAAAAGAATAACAAAAGATTAATACGTAATCTGTATAATCGGGGATTAAAATAAAACCAAAGAACTGTAAACAGTTCCATAAACAAAAATGATTATTGTGTGATATAGAAATGACGTCACCTATGGAACTCTGAGCTGGTGTCAATTAAAATAAAAATTGAGATCAGTTAACACGAGCAGCAAGAGGTTGACCAACTTATTTGGATTGTTTGCTTTGATGGCTTTGAAAATTATAACACCAGAAGCTCACCCCCACCCTCCCGGTAACCACCCACCTCAACACATGACAGAGCCCCGCTGTAGAACCTAGACTTACTCAATTTTTGACTTATCTATTTTCTTATGAGGTGTAACTGTGTGTGTGGGGGGGGGGGGATTTTTATTTTAATTTTCACACAGAAAACATTAATGTTTCAATTTTATTTTCTATACAAATGGAGTTGATATATAAAAACGTGGATTATTTAATTCCAACAAGATAATTTATTGATTTAAGAATAATTACACCCATTATTTATAATAAAATGTTACACGGCTGTTTCTGTGCGTATTTCACATAAAATGTTTGTTTTTTTAAAGCCGTCCGACAGCAGCCTTCATTATTTCGTTTATATGTGTAACAACTTTGTTAATTCGTGTCACACATTTAAAGTATCAAATATTATCCACCACAAATTTTTCTTGAAGTCATTTTCTAAACTTAAACTAAACAATTAATCATTTTTAGTGTGCTAGCATTCCTGCGAGGAAACGAAAATGGCAAAGTGTCGGTTTAAAAAAAAATTAAAAATCCAGACAAAATGTCTGCTTTTGTTGATTTTTCTTCAAAAAGTATTTTTTGAGTATAACTTTGTGGACGTCAACAATAATTGAAATCACCGAAAGTGGAGCCCTGTGATAGGCGTGACTGGTTCTGGCCCATCCCACCCCTTAGCCCCGCCCCTCTAAGACAGTATTTTCTGAAACCGAGGCTCCGGTGTTAATTTTAGCCAAGCCGTTCAGGAAAACCCCACACACGGCCAGTGTTGCCCGTGACAATTTTTGAAGGCGGTCGCTGTGGCCAGAATGCTTCAATGAAGTTGTTCTCCATGGACATCCTGTTCCCTCTCACAGAGTTTGGGGGAGGGGGCACCCCCAACCCGGGTCGATTGTGTTACTTAATTTAGAAATGAAAGCGATGACAAAAGTGTAAACTCGGTTGAGAAGGCCAAGTATAAAAACACCAGAACAGTGATCAGATTTACAACAGAAAAGAAAACGATCAGACGTGAGACTAGGAGACAGGCTACATACCACAACTAAGTCACTAAACACCAATTTTGATACATAATTCAGAGAAGACAAAAAATGCAATTTTTAGGTAGTAACATAGGTAGTAATACAAAAATAAAGGAAAAAAAACAATAAAGACATTTTTCAATTGCTTAGTTACCTTGAAGCGCGATAAGACGATCAAGTACAAAAATAGTTATTGAGGTTTAAACAAATACTTATCTTGTGTTTGGTCTTAGTTTATAATGAAACTTAAGCTCAAATTATGTTATTGCTGTACACATTGATTGATATTTAAAGGCGTGACGAGGCGAACGGCAATATTTAAGTGATTGAACTCTTGGTGAATTTACTTGATAGCGCTTTATCTTTTGTGCCAGTGTTTGACTTGTCCTAACCCAGAACCAAAGTCATTTTAAGCGACCGCACGCACAGACGGCAATACACAACATGAGTGGAAACCATAAGGCTTTAACTTTAAGTTTGTAACGGTCCATAAAGCCGTTGAAGTGTTTGCTGGCTGCAAAACGTCTACAGCGTTATGTAAATTAGTGGTGGTAAAATTTTTTTAAAATTATAACCAGGCCACATTACACCACTCTGATAACCTTTGACCTATTTAAAAAAAAAATTAGCCTGGGGGTCTAGGATCGCGATTTATTTCTAGACGACCCGCTCATGACTTTATTAGCTAAATGGATCACGTAACTTCGGGACACTTATTACCTAATGTCACGGTGCTCCTTTCTCTTCTTTGTTTCACATATTTTTTTAACTTGTCGAATTTCTCACCTGACCAGGCACACAAGCTATCATCAAGGCCGCCCTGGCCATCATGCTGTACGCATCTGTCGGCCCCGCTACCGTGGCTTTCCCTCTGCCCACGATCGACAACCCGTGTATGACAGACCCCGCAGCTCAACCGGAGTTGCCCCCGATTATAGATCTTTTGAAGTCGGCAGTAACCCAGGCCAATGCCGCTATCGCCTCCTCCCAGGCTCTCATGGATAAAATTGTAAGTACTTTCATCAAAATAACGGACACCACCCACCTCTTTTTTAAAGATGTTTTTTTTAAATCTTAAACACAACGTTTTGTAGAGCAGTGGTTCTCAACATTCCTAACGCCGAGACCCTTTAATGCAGTTCCTCGTGTTATGGTGATCCCCAACAACAAAATTAATTTCGTTTCTACTTCATAACAGTAAATTATACGTGTTTTCCGATGGTCTTAGGCGACCCCTGTGTGATGGTCGTTCGACTCCCCAAAGGGGTCGTGACCCACAGGTTGAGAACCACTGTTTTAGAGTGAAATGCAGCGATGTTCGCACCTTGATTATTTAAATATTATTTAACTACAATTTATGTTTTATTTCAAATTTTAATTATGATATTATTCTACATAATTATCTAAAACACCAAATGTCTTCCCCGCAGAGGAGGGTGTTTCTAGTGATTATAATAGTATATAAGTATTTTTTTTTTTTTTTAAATTGTATCTTTCTTTCAAGTGAATGTTTTAAATTCTTGTCCTCAGCAAACCGACGCCCTCCTCACCGCCTCGGAGTTTAACGACATCATCCAGCTCGGAGTCACCCTGCCTGGACTCCCCTTCAGACAAGAGGCCACCAACGTGAGCGCGTCCAATGTAAGTTACCCATTTGTTGCCCTCGCCGTGTTTAGTCGTGTGCTGTAGTGCCTTACGGTAGTGCCTTGTAGAACATAATATGTGTTTATAGTAACCGAAAGGATTGTGGCAGACACATTATATATTATATATATAGAGCTTTCTAATTTATTAATTAATTTTTTTTTTTTTTTGCGTGAGTGTTAGCTGTGCGTGTTTTCCTTTGAACCATGCTGTGTCAACCACTAAGGCTTTTTTATTGTGTGTTGTGTTTGACATTGATCTGTTTATAGGCTTTTGAACGAATGCTTCACCAACTGGATGGCGTGCCCGTCCCGTAGATTGTGTAGCTCCCCTTCACCCATAGAACACTGACTTTCTAAAGAAGATATCAAAACTTGCCCCCCCCCCCCCCCCCGCTAATTATGTATAATAACCAGACGACGTAAATATTCGCATCGTCGACCCCCCCACCCCACCCCCTATCCGAACAAGAAATTCGCAGGTGCATTGACTAATTTCTTGAACTGTTGACCATTTCTTGACATATATTCACAAAACAAAATCTTTCCTATCCTTTGGACCAAGTATCTTGCCGTAGCCGTAACATTTCAACCACATTGTGAAGCATTGACTGACATGGCTCTGTACGATATCCTGAGCTACGCCAAGTGCTTCTAGAAATCGAATCGTATTTCAAGCATATAATTATATTGCAATGCATTATTACCATTGCGTGTGTGTATGTGTGTGTGTGTGTGTGTTAATAATCGCTTTTAAAAAATCTAACACGCGTAACAATATAATATTTTAACAATTACTGCTTGTATTGTTTTGTAGAGACCTAGCGCTATAATTACAATTAACATGTTACCTTCCAGTGGCGTAGTCAACGATAACCCGTATGCCAAGCGCCCCCCCCCCATTCCCATTCACAACTCCCTTGTGTGACATTTAATCTCAGATACCAGCCAGCAGCATACACGAAATCAAGACGCAAATGTCTGGTCTTTTTTATTGGAAATAATGGGGGGGGGGGGGGGGGGGGAAAGGGGGGGCAGGGCGCTCTTTGGGTTCTCTACGAAAAAAAAACCTCATGGATTAAATAAAGAAACTTGAAAAAAAAATTAATTTCTTGTATCCTGTAGTCCAGTGGTTCTCAGCCTTCATAATGCCGCGACCCTGTGATACATTTCCTTGGTGTTGTGGTGACCCCCCCCCAGCCATACAATTATTTTCGTTGTTACTTCATAAATATGTGTTTTCCGATGGTCTTAGGCAACCCCTGTGTAAGGGTCGTTCGAAACCCACCCCCCCACCCCCACAAAGGGGTCAAGACCCACAGGTTGAGAACCGCTTCTGTAGTCACAACTTGAGTATGCTGTTGGTTGTGATATGGAATATTTGCCATGCTAGACTCATTCAGTTAATTAATGCTTTATAGTTACCCCCCACCATTATTTGGATACATACACAATTTCCCTTTGATTTTTACTTCCCCTCACGGCACAATCCCACTAAAAATTCTTGATTATTTCCCTCCACTGTTACAACCAATGTAAAGAATTTCACAAGAATGCTCCGTCAAACTGAGCTTAACGTGACGGTCCTGTACAATATTAGTAAGAAACTCGGCGACAGCGGTCTCGTCCTCGAGTCGGTGAGACCCTTCATCGCGGCCCTCCAAAACGAGATGCTCTCCGTGGTCTGCAAGTCCGCCATGATCAGGCACGTCCGCGAGGGCAACTTCACCTACGCGGAGGCCAGGGACGAGCTCGAGCTCAAGCTGAGAGACTACGACAGCTACTCCACCGTGGAGGACGCGCTGTACTCCGACTACAGCACCCCGGACGACGAGAAGGTCGCCATCATGGACGGCATGGCCGTGGCGGTGCACATGAGGCTGTACATGGGGTCTCTCGTTGGGATACTGGATGCCGAAAAGCTGAGAATCACGGCTTAGGTACTTTACAGTCGCAGGATGTTTCCCCGCCATGCGCATTCCTGCTGGGCACTTTTTGTTTTTCCCGCCGCATGGTTGTCCCCTCGGCAACGGTGATGGTCTTCACCAAATTTTCGCTACACAATTTTCTCAATCTCCACGGTGTTGGGCTGTTTTTTTTTTTTTTCACATTGCATTTTTGTTTCATTTTGTTTCACGCACACTTAATATATTTTATTCGATATTTATTGTTTTTTAAGTATCGTTTCTTTGTGCTTTAAAAATGATTGCTGCTTGATTTGACTTGACATATAAACAATTTTCACTCAAGAATAATTATATTTTTTTTTTAAATCTCACCTTTCTATCTAATAATTTTAATTTAAAAAAAAACCCGAGATATAACACACATTTATCATGTATTTTTCCGCGACTTTAATTCTAGATGATATTTTTTGTTTTATGTCAAAACGTTTAGATTTATAGCTATTTTAAAAAAAAAAATATTCAAGTTCAGTTAAATAGTGCGCACACAGCTTGCCTTGCCTCCCTCTTCTTTTTACCTCGATGCCGTTTTGATTTAGGTCTTACTTATTTCAAATATTAAAGCTAGTACAGTTTAAGAACTTCTGTTTCAAACAGTTCTTAGAAATAAGATATAGTCTACACACATATGCGGATGCTTTTACTATTTATAGAAATTTATCATGCATTTATTAATCTCTGTTTAAAATTAAACACAGTAAGTAATAGAAAATGCATCGACTTCCTCTAGCACTTAAAAAAAACCCCCACCGAAATCACCCTTTGTTTTATTTTTGTTTTCCACTTGAATAATCAATTGATTCACTCAAATAAGAAGAAAAAAATCACTACAACACGTGCACTTCTTTTTATTACGGCATTTTCTCAGACTTTCTAATACAATTTTTTCAATAATTAATTTCTAAAAATGTTTTTAAGATAGGTTCATTTCAAAATGTATTCATCTTAGTAAAATGATAGATTTAGAACGATCACTGCTTCGCCCTGCCAATGGTGCTCTGGTTAAAGTCGCTAAATCGTTGGTAACGAGTCTGTAGGCGACGCACCCTTTTACACTTTAATAGAAATAAACTAGGCATGGTAAAAAAACAACAACAACTATATCACAAATAGAAAGCCAACCTAGAGACTGTGTACATGCAATTTAAAACACAAAACGCTGAATTGACGTTCGGGTGAAGAGATAGCAATAAGACTGATACTGGACAATCAACGAAAAGCTTTGTGTATTCTGTTGCAAATATAATTTTGAATGTTCAAAAACTCGTTTCAAATTTAAATATAAAGAAAACGCTCGAAAAGTGTTTATTACAACACTATACTAAAATATTATCTATCAGAACAATACATTAAAAAAAAAAATTAATAAAAAAAAAAAGTATTTGCACTGTTATATAAATCATGATAGCCGGGAAACGTGAGAATTAATACACGTTGTAAGCATGTCCTCAAATTTCAAATGAGTATTATCCATGTCTAATGACATTACAATGCATGTTTTCAGTTGCCCTCTTTGTTGAAACAACACTTCAATGACACGTCCATCCACATCCTGTACCAGCAGACCGCCATCCTTGACCAGATCGCTTTCGACAACGGGAAATACCTGACCCAGCTCCAGAACGTGCAGTCCAACTTCTACTCCAGCCTCTGCAAGGCCAACTTGCTGGTGAAGAGCGTTAACGGTGAAATCACCCAATATTTGGATTCCAGCGTTGTGCCTTCATATCTTAAAAACATGTCTGACGACAAGCGCCGGTACAAACGTAATCTGATTCTGATCAACCAGGGTAAACTACTTCTGACAGTGCAGATTGCCAACTACGCCAAGATGATCGAAGCTCAGTCCACCGTGGGGTAATTGTTTCTAAAATCTATGTGACCAATGGTCCAATTTTTTTAGGCTACCGTGGTTGTGTTCAAGGATTCAGTGATGCGAGACGGTTATATTGATTTCTTGAGTTTACAGTATAGTATTTACTGAAGATAACTCTTTACAGAACTATTATGTTTGACATGTCAGAAATACGGTAAATTAATTATCATTGCAAAGTTTTTGGCTTCCATGTAACTGTGTTACCTTCCTTCGTGTATATATTTTAATTAGGGGAAATAACCAATTTTTAAGCATCCTTCAGCTGTAATGGAAAATTCACTGGTACAGTTTTTTTTAAGGTTTTAATCATTAATTCCAACTTGTTCTTTTTCAATTATCCCCCCCCCCCCACACACCCTTTTTTTTTAAATATCAGAATTTATTTCAAAAGTCTCGCATCACGGGGTCTGATTTATAATATATGTAGTTTATATAGCTTGCCACCGCTCAGTCAGGTCTTGTATTCCCCGATCAAGTGCCATAAGGATCCAATTGTGCTCGTCTGTGATAATGTAACATAGTGTTGATGGCTTACTGATGATGTATCTCTACAATTCGTTGTTTACATTTTTTTTGTATAATACAAAAACCTATTTTTGCTAGTTAACTTTAATTTTTTTTTTTTACAACCGTTTGTTTTTAAACAGTTCATTTTTGTCATCCACTTTACATCTTAAGAATACGTTAAACAATTATAGAAACGTTTAAATATTAACGAAGGATACAAGAAGGTGAATTGAATGTTAAATATTAATTGAAATTCATCGGGTCAGTTTTTAGATTTATAAGATTTAGATTTTTGGTTTTGACATTTCTATTTTTTTTAAAAATTTGAAACTGACAAAAGGATTACAATAACAATTTTAAATTTGTAATTCCTTTAAGCTCAAATGAAACAAACAATCAAAATGATGCTGTATTTTTTTTTCTCTTTTTGCTAATCTTATTATTATGTTTAATTTTTATTTTAGAAACACAGTTTTTTGTACACATTTACATTCGGGTCTCATAATTTACATATTTCCTTTGTACATAGTGTAAATGAAATGTAAATATTGCAGATAATATAAAGTTTGAAACAGTACCTTCAATTTTTTAACCTGGTCCAAACTTTCGGGATATCTTGCATCTTTCAATCTCATGAAATCTATGCGTGTACCTTTATCACGAACTTTGAGGCATTGATTGCCTCAATGTCACCTCACTACCAAGATGTGATATCGGCTAAAGTTAAATACATGTTGTAACATGTTAATCTCCTTTGAATTGACCAAGAAATTAGTGAACATTATATTTTAAATAACTTTAAATGTAAAACTCTTATACAATTTTTTTTTAATTAACCACATGATCAGAATGAAACAGATTTACGTGAATGGATCTTGAAAGCATTTAAGATAAATATTTTATTTTTCACAAAAGTTTTACAGAAAATATCTGATATTGATGTAGTTGTCTGTCTTTAAAAAAAAAAAAAGTAAATATAAGAACAAGTTATGCTGAACTTGAATTGATAGACAAGACAAAAGATTGGGACGTTTCGGCTTAGAGCCTTCATCAGTCCATCATTTGTTTTTTTCAAAAAGCAGTAGATCTAATTAAAATTTTATTAAGAAAAACAATTCGACACGACAAAATTTATGTTTTGTAATTTATGGTATTTATAAAAAAGATAAATAAAATCTATGACCAGAGTCTTGACATAAAAATTTTTAAAAAACCCAAAAAGTTGAAGGAAATATTTACAAAGAATATAATGGACAAAGCCAGCCGCCATTCCTTCTACGCTGGCCAGTTAAGATCCCAATCACGTCTTTTTAACAAACTGTATTGACACAGAAACACCAATACAAAATAATGTACACAGCGTGTACTATATAAATACATGTGTAGATTGTTATCCTATATTAATATGATTGACTAATGCAAGATTCCCTTTTATATGTGTGTTGATTGTTTGATTGCCAAGCACAGTCAGCTTAAGAAATATGTATGACCATGGATTAATGTGATGAACACTGTTGTTTTTTTTTGTTTTTAAACCGCCAGTTATGGCTTGGGTTTACTGTTTAAACAGCAATTTTTATTTTATCAATATCCCCCCATTTATTAGAAGGGAAAAAAACCTTTATAGTTTGTAAAAAAAATAATTTTTTGTGTATTGTTGCATAAAGTTATCAGCCTCACTAGTCTTTAAATGTTAACTTTTATCATTAAAAAAAGAAGTCTTATAAGAAGTTTTATAATTAAAAAAGAAGTCTTTGATTAATGAGATAGTCCATGCTGATGTGAAAACCTTTGAATCCAGTTAGGCCGAGTCCCTCAGTTTCTCTATCTTAATCGTTTTTTTTTTGGGTGTATTTTTTCAATGAGTGTAACGTAATCGTAACACAGTTTGACAGCTTGTTTAGACTTTACGAATAGTCATAAGAATTAAAACAAAAACAATAACAAAAGAGAAACAAGACACTTTTAACTACATATTGTCTTTCTGGCCCTCTTTCAATTTTATACCCCCCCCCCCCGACTCTTCCACTCCAAAACAAAAAACAAAAACTTTTTCTAATTATTTTTTTCTTTTACTTTTAATATTATTTTTTTTTGCTTAATGTGCCATGCTGTTTAAATAACATTGTTCACGTGTCAGATCTAGTGTGTGGTGGATTGTTACGGTAGCATCATTAAGACTAGGTCACTGACTGGATAAAAATGTTGTAGAAGCAGGTATTACATCCATTCATTGCATCCATTCATTCAGCCTAAGAAGTGGCTTAGGAAAAATGAAGTGTTTGAAGCATTTTAAATAATTGAGTTGAATTTGCATCGTGACGGTTCAGTCCTCACTAGTAGTTGACACAACTGTAAGGCTATATTAGCCTATAATTATTTAACATGTAAATTGTTTAATGTATTTTACAATATGCATATTCATGCTTATGATCAAAATTCTATTATTTTAAATTACCTTTTTAAATAAAATATTGAAATTTAATGACCTTGATCCTTTCAGCTTAAAGTAAATAAATTTTTATCAAGAGGTTGTGGTGGGTAATTAAAAGAAAAAAAAGAGTATTCCTATAATATTCATGCTTTTTATTTTCGGAGAAAAGCCCTTTCTCGCCATAACGTATGTCTTTCCTTGGAAGTGTAATATATTTTTCCGTTGAATCTATCAGATTTTTCTATAATGTACATTTAATGTTACATGAATTTTAATTTTTCAATGCTTTGTATTTGTTGATTTGTATCGTAATTTTTGTTTACATTGATTGATTTGTATTGTTAACATGATTCGCCCTCCCCGCCATCATTGCCAAGTTTACAACCAGTATGTAACATCCAATTTTGTTACAGCGGTTAACCTCAGCGCTATGTTCGTGTCTTGAAGTCGTTGTTTTCTGCCCAATTTTGTAAAGCTTTCAATGCATGCAAATTAAAAATATTGAAAAAAACACTTTGTATTTTCTTGTATTCTCTTTTTGTATGATTAATGATAAAGGTTGGGAAATAATTAATATGATATGGTCAGTGGTGGGATTCAGCCGTTTATACACGGTGGCAAAGTAACAATGGTATATACACGATACGCATTTATTGGGGTTAAGTACGGAGGGAAAGCTGATTGCAACCCCAATTTTAAAAGAAGCGATGTGACCTGCGTAGACGCCCCTGGTCATAGTGAGTTGGGGGTGTAGCAAAGTTCAACTCATACTAATTACCCGAGACGAACATTGTAACCTTTATCCTATACTGATTTTTTTATGTTTTAAGTGAAAATGAACAGAGCGGATCCCTCAATGACTATCGGTTAGTTAGGGTAAACTACTTAGAGACTACTAACTGTTTCTTAAAACTGTAATAATACAAACTCCAATAATTCACATATCACTTATTTATTAATAAATCACACCACATACAAAGAAGTTCACATCGATGAATTAATAGAATAGTGATGAATTGAAGTTCAGTCACAGTGCATACATTTCTTTTAGAAGAATAACATTAGAACAGAGTCCCAACTGTAATTTTTTTTCAATCCATTACAATATGGCTTCTCTTCCAGGTCCTCTTTATCTATATTTAGATCTACGTATCAATACTATGGCACAAATAGTGATTTTTACTCAGCTGTAAGTTCACATTGAATATCATTATGTTACAAACATGATAAGTCTTGTGAATTATATGAACATAATGGGTCCTAGTTGTGAGATGAACATGCCGAGTCTTGTGGGTTGATGCGAGCTGGGCATAAAAATACGGAGTAGGCATTAGTCCAGTCGTAGTCTTTAATTATGATTGCAATTTTTCTATCTGAAAAAAAATCTAGTAACACTATTTTCCACGTGTTCCTTTTGTCCAATGGACTTCAAATTTTTTAGGAGGACAATACGACCCTTCATGATCAGTAGGCTAATAGGGTCTGCTGACCCTTGGGTGACCTCCGCTGGTCAAATCATGCTTCTCAATATTGACCCACTTCCTTTTTTTTCCATTTGAATTAAAACTGTGTACACTTACCCACACCCGATGACAACACAACCCTTCACGATCAGTAGGTCACCAGTAAACTCCACTGACCCTTGACTGAACATTACGGATCAAATCTGGGATCTCAATTTTGACCTTCTTGTGGATCTCCAATTCAGCTGACATGTCGCACACTTTGACTAAAAAAATTAATTAAATAAAACAACATAGAAACTACTTTAAAAAAAAAAAAAAAAAAGACGAATTTCAAAGAATTTAGTAAAAGTATGTAAAATAAGTCCCCCAAAATTTCGGAGTATTTACAGTTATAAGAATCAAACAATTTCGAATGTTTTGTAATAGCTTTAAAAATGGTTTAATTAAAAGATATGAAAAAAATAAAATTATTTCTGATTACAATTATACGATTTTTAAATTATTATTTAAAAAAAAAAAAAAAAAAAAAAAAAAAAAAAAAAAAAAAAAAAAAAAAAAAAAAAAAAAAGAGAAAGCAACTGGATTAGTCATCGTTTCGGCAGTCTGGCATATCTGACTCTGCGACCAAAGCAATATTCCAGAAATCTGGGTGCGGCGTGACTTGAAGACCGCACAAGGTCATCCTATCCTGGCGGGAAACTATCTAAACTCGGCTGGGACGTAAGGTCAGCTGTTTTCCCCGAAGTTGACGAAGCAGTAACACTCCCTACCACCGACTGGCGCTGCAAATGACCTGGAAAACATGACCTTAATATATATTATTTTGTTGCAGGAATTTTTTTTTTATTAAATGAAATTGTGACGAACTTTTAAGAATGCTCCGTTGCTTCCAGTACTTTAATGAAAAGCATATTGCGCTACGTTCTAAGTGTTATCAGTGGCGTAGCAAGCTTAACTCGCGCCCGGGGCACAATACCTTTTTAGCGCCCCTTATTCGAAAGCCATACAATATTATATGTAAAATATACCATTTGGCGCCCCTTTGTGAGTAGCGCCCGGGGCATGATGCCCCCCTTCGCTACGCCACTGCGTGTTATTTGCGAATTCTCAACATATAAAAATCCACATTTATGTATCTAAGTGAATCGGTTTAGGATGCATATTATCCTTTAAAGAAAATTCGGAAATTTTCCAAGCCATTGAAATGTATATATAGGAAATGTTAAATCAGTATTTTCTTACTTTTTAAAGAAGTATATATGTATTAATGTTTGCATTTTTAAAAATTCATTGGGTTTCGTGAAATGTTAAACTTCCATATCTTATAGCCCTACCCAACGCTGATTACCTCCCTTCAAATGTGTTTTCTGAAGAAGGTTAAATAAAGGATTGCATTTTTTTAAAAAACAATCTATATCCTTATTTCCGGCGTGTAACATACGAGGGTTTTAAGATATATCCCTATTTCCGGTGTGTAACATACGGGATTTGAGATATATCCCTATTTTCGGTGTGTAACATACGGGGATTTGAGATATATCCCCTTTTCCGGTGTGTAACATACGTCGGTTTAGGTTATATCCCTATTTATGGTGTGTAAAATACGTGAGTTTGATATTGTATATAAATATATGCCCACCCTTACCATGGCCTATATTGAGCTGCCTGGGGCAAGAATCCATACACATATATTTTATTGAATTTGTAATAACCATTAATAAAAGTACCACTAGGATGGTAACTTCCTATATGTGCCACCGGGATGGTAACCCCATATGTATGCCACCAGAATAATAACACACCTCTGTATACCCCCGGGATGGTCACCCCTATGTATGCCACCAGAATGGTAGCTCAATATGCATGCCACCAGGATTGTATTCCCTATGTATGCATCCGGGGTGGTAGCCCTCTATGCATGCCACAAGGATGGTAGCCCCCTATGTATGCCACAAGCATTGTAGCCTCCTGTGTATGCCATCGGAATGTAGCCCCTTTGTATGTCACCATGATGGTAGCCCCCTATATATATGCCACAAGCATTGTAGCCTCCTGTATGCCATCGGAATGGTAGCCCCTTTGTATGTCACCATGATGGTAGCCCCCTATATATATGCCACCATGATGGTAGCCCCCAATTTATGCCACCAGGACGGTAGCCCCCAATGTAGGCCACCAGGACGGTAGCCCCCAATGTATGCCACCAGGACGGTAGCCCCCAATGTATGCCACCAGGACGGTAGCCCCCAATCTATGCCACCTATAGTGTAGAAGATCCAGATAAAGTTAACAGTTATCACGCATATCTTTTTAACTCAACGATTTGTGCGCTAACTTCAAGTGATCGATGGATATATCTTTTGGTTGAGTTTATTTTTGGGACCTTGGAGTAGCTGCAGTTTGTTATGTCTGGATGGCTTAACAGACCTGATTCATAAGAACATAGTGGTAAGTCCTTCACCTTCAACGACCTAGTTCAAAAGAACCACAATGCGTACAGAGGCACATAAACAAATGAAAACAAAACTCACCCCAAAAACTTCATTAGTGCATGAAATAATCTGAGACTTAGAAAAAACCTATCCCTGAACTAAACAACAACAAATATCACCCTTACAACGGACTGACCACCCCTGCGCCCTCCACTTCCTAGATCAGCGCTCCTCAAATGTAGATTATGGTCCCGGGGGGTTACATCATTTTTCTTGGGGACCACGAAAACTTAAGAAAAATTACTAAGCTACCATACATCTGTGAGACCCATGGCACGTTTTTATCTAAATTAAAAGAAAATTAATTCCGTATTGGATTTCTTCTTTAAAAAAGCTAAGAGGGTTCGGAGGTCAGCACGCCTCTGAGGCTCACAGTATACGTGACAAAAGGCTAAGTTTACGAGAACAGCAAATTTCGATGATGAGAAAAAAAAATCGAACATATATTTGAAGACTTTATTGAAATTAAAGTAGAACGTTATAGTGATGATCTTTCAGTTGAAGTTACATCCGCAACACACTCTGACCATCAACACCGTTACATCGGTAGATAACAAAAACCACCCGGCCACGGTGGCAATCACTAGTGTGGCAGCCATTATGATGGCCGGTGAAATTGTCTGCTTTTGCGGTACCCGGCCTAGAGGTTCGACCGGTATTCGGCCAAGTGGTTCGACAGCTTTCCGGGCAAGTGGGTTTTTTCCCCCAACCCCCCCCCCCCCCCAAAAAAAAAACGAATAAGAAGAAAAGCAGTTAACAATGTTGTCTTTAAGATTCCTGCATTTTCGGAGCCGCCCTTTTTGCTGCAAATCATTCTAAAATATAATTCATGTATGCGTCACATCATTATTTGTATACCATTCGAGATGACTTTAACAACAATGTATGACTTGGTTGAGTTTGAAAAGTTTTTGTGTAATGTTATAACAATCAATAAGACGGGTTAAATAAATAGCAGTAATCGATAATCAAACGTGATATTATGTTTAAAGAAGCCTAAAGTTTGTTATTATTGTTGCCTTTTTTGGTATACTCCCCTACGCAAGGCCTGGAGCGTATTTAGCTCCTTTTCTCTCACTGTTGTTTTATTTTTTTAATTTAGTTTTTTAAAATCGTTTCTCTAAATTCAGATTTTCCACCAAGGTCGCGCCATGGCCACACCACCGGAAGTTCTAACGACAAATTTACAACATATCAGAAGTAAACAAAAGGCCGCTCCTGCTCTCGTGGACTTTAGGGCGTAGCAAGCGGAGCAGGGCAGCTGATCTTTAAGAGAGTGGAACTGGGGGAATTAAAAATTGCCACACGCTGTAGTCAAACTCGGCGTGGGATGAAGCTTGTCCGTTACCACTGATAAGTATGGGTTGGTTGTGTATGTCACAGAATGAGATCTTCTAAGGTATGGCCCTACGCGTACCAAGTATTATTGGTGTTGATTAGTGCGGGGCTGTACCTCTCTGTGAAAGTTCAGTATCCAGACGTTGAGGATTTTTAACGAAGACAACACAAACGTTAATGAATAACCAAGGAATTCCTTATTAACTATTGTAAACAAAAGAATGCATTGATAGATTAATATAGTCTAGTAATGTTTCTTCAACTTTCAAACGCAACGTTAACCTCCATTAATCTCAACCTCCATAAGCTCTCCCTCAAAACATTCCTCACTTCCCCCGGAAAAATCGCACCCCAGCACATTTTTCATCAAATAAATGTGGTGCCACATATCGGAAAGTCCCGAACAAAACACATTATAAGTTACGTGAGTAATTACTGATGCGCCGTTGTTCAATCCCAACCCAGTCATTTGTGACAGTGTAGGGTGTTAGTTTTGTGGGGTGTTAGGTGTGTGGGGTGTTAGTTGTGTGGGGTGTTAGTTGTGTGGGGTGTTAGTTGTGTGGGGTGTTAGTTGTGTGGGGTGTTAGTTGTGTGGGGTGTTAGTTGTGTGGGGTGTTAGTTGTGTGGGGTGTTAGTTGAGTGGGGTGTTGTGTCGGGTTAGGGTTATTTGTGTGGGGTTAGGGTTAGTTGTGTGGGGTTAAGGTTAGTTGTGTGGGGATTTAGCTGTGTGGGGTGTTACTTGTGTGTGATGTTAGTTGTGTTGGTTAAAGTTATTTGTGTGGGGTATTAGGTGTGTGGGGTTGCGGTTAGTTGTGTGGGGTGTAAGTCATGTGGGGTTAGGGTTAGTTGGGTGGGGTGTTGGTTGTGTGGTGTTAGGGTTAGTCGTGTGGGGTTAAGGTTAGATGTGTGGGGTGTTAGTTGTGTGGTGTTAGGGTTAATTGTGTTGGGTGTTAGGGTTAGTTGTGTGGGGTTAAGGTTAGTTGTGTAGGGTTAAGGTTAGTTGGTTGGGGTGTTAGTTGTGGGGGGTTAAGGTTAGTTGTGTGTGTTGGGTAGTCGTGTTGGGTTTGGGTTGGTTGAGTGGGTGTTAGTTGTGTGGGGTTAGGGTTAGTTGTGTGGGGTCAGGGTTGATTGTGTGGAGGGTAGTCGTGTGGGGTTTGGGTTGGTTGTGTTGGGTGTTAGTTGTGTGGGGTTAGGGCTAGTTGTGTGGGGTTAGGGTTGGTTGTATAGGGAGTTAGTTGTGTTGGGTTAGTGTTATTTGTTTTGGGTTAGTGTTAGTTTGGTGGGGTTAGGGTTAATTGTGTAAAGCTAGTGTAATTTCTGTTGCGCTAAGGTTAAGTGTGTGCAAAAAAAAGGGGGGGGTTTGATTAACATATTTGTTATGTGCAATATGTTAAGAGAAGTGGTAAATCCAGCGACTCGTGCGCTGCTTAAATCAGATAAGTGATAGTATAAAAGAAAAAAATGTATTTATATATAGTTTAGAATAATCACAATCTTTCACACGCAACAATATGACGAGTGAGAAGCTACAGCCTGCTATAAGTTTATTTGGTTAGATACTCTTCAGAAGCAAAATGCCGTTCTTGGGTAAGGCAGTTACATTGTAGATTTCGGTATTGCTCACCACAAACCGAGCTTATGTGCAGTCTTTTCTGGCGTATAAGACGAACCCCGGCGTATGAGACGACCCCTGGCGCATGAGACGACCCCCGGCGTGTAAGACGACCCCTACTTTTCCAGTTAAAATATAGGGTTTGGGCCGTATACCACCTTATAAGACGACCCCCCCCCCCCCCCGACTTTTAAAAAGATTTTCATGGGTTAAAAGTTGTCTTATACGCCGGAAAATACGGTATATATTTTATTAACTAAAATTTATTATCTACAGCGAAAGTTTACACTTCAAATACAAGACATGCTGTAGATTTAGACAGTCCGTCTACCGTGTTGCTCTTGGCACACATTGACATTTCATTTGGCTCCATGGTCAAATTTTTAAAAAAGAAACAGTTGCCCACTTATATATATATTTTTTTTAAATACCCCATTAAATGTTGTGTAGGGTGCTGGGTGGCCGAGTGGTCAAAACTGAGCAAAATCTCACGTTCAATCCACACCAAAGCCCGGTCAAGCAAAAAACCTCACCAGCGCCCCGGATGGATTGCACTCGTTAACCATGGACGGCAACTCATCCAAGAGAATGAAACTCTGAATTCAAACCTGGATATGGAGTCCCGTAGGTGGATGACATTGGTACAATGAAACATTCCGACAACTCCTGCGACGACGCCACTGGGTCCAAGCTGTATCATCCACACGATTCGTCCTGCGAATTCCACACCACCGTCGCATTGTGACGGACGGATGCCAGCCAGATGTTGTGTGTAGTAAAAGATAACTTGAAACTATGACTGAAAATTAATGTTTATGGCTTACCATTGCTCAATGTAATGTTTATGGCTTACCATGGCTCAATGTAATGTTTATGGCTTACCATGGCTCAATGTAATGTTTATGGCTTACCATGGCTCAATGTAATGTTTATGGCTTACCATGGCTCAATGTAATGTTTATGGCTTACCATTGCTCAATGTAATGTTTATGGCTTACCATTGCTCAATCAAGTATCGCGTCACGGGGTCCAATTGATATTATATGTATTTGTGTAGCTTGCCATCGCTCAGTCAGGTCTTGTGGTCCCCGATCAAGTTTATATAATCTCCAATTGTGCTCGTCTGTGATAAATTAACATAGGGGGGATGGCTTTATGATAATTTATCTCTACCAGTTGTTTTTACATTTTAGCAATGTAATTTAACTTTCAACGTTTTTAGGGATCATGATTACAAGTTGCCGTTAAGGGATATGAGGCGGTAGGCTGTGGTGGAAGCCTATCGCCGGTGATTCTAAATATGCAGCCCTGAGAAAGCTGCTCCTAGGCAACCGTTTCGTCCCAGCTACTTCGCGAATTAGTTGCGAGGTGGAAACCCACTGTAAATTCCCTCTTAGAGGGCGTCCGATGCTTCCCCGGGACGGGTGGGGGGAGATATTAGGACGTTAATTTACCGTCCCGGCCCCTGGGAAAGTGGACTACGGACGCTTGAAACACAGCGTCTTCGGTCGACCAGATGTCTCCGGGCAGGGAGGGCCTCCGTCGGCGAACCCAATCGAGCGGTTGCGGGCGGGGGCGCTCCATGTCAGGGGAGGTCTCTGACGCCCTTCCGCATGGCGTGCCACCGGGGTGGCTGGCAGGTGCGGGTGGGCGCCGGGGAGGGCATTAGGAGCGTAAGCTCGACAGCCCGCTGACGCCATTTCCTAATGAGATATTCGAGTGTGACGATTGAGAATTGTGACTAGCTAACTTAAGCTCTGCGACACAGACTTCGCTCAGGCTAAACACATGTCATTCTCAATATTAAATATGTTTAATTACTTATTACAAAAGGAAACAACGCCTTGAAAATCTACCTTCATTAACATGGGTAGTTTAAAATAAGAGTATTATCACACAGTTACGAAGATTTTAGGGACCGGTTAAACATATAAACTGTGAAAGAAAAAAAAAATTTCTTTAGATTTTAACGACTATTTCAGCCGTTGACCTCGTAATAAATTCTTTTACGTCCCCCATCTGTGCTGAGGACCCGTTTTATAAATGAATTTTAAAGCATAAAATATGGTCATAGTGTGCGAGGGAAGCAGGTTTGGAGATGTCTGACACTGCATAAACATTATTTTCTCTTACCAAGAATTACCAGAATCTTATGTTAATGAAGCTTTTGATGAACCTGAGCATTGAACATATCACTTATCTAAACTGTTACTGCCAAAATATCAGAATCAGTGACGTAAAAATGTGGGGTAGAGGGGGGGGGGTCCGCGGAGGGGGGGCACTTTTTCTTTTTATGGGGAGATGTGGTATTTTCGACCAACTGCACAGTTCTTTTCGTGAAAGTGGGGGCAAAAATCTTGACCCACCCCCCGGTGGCCCTAAACCTAGCTACGGCACTGATCAGAATCATCAACAGTAAATTATATTCATTAGTGGGAAGAGGCGGTAGCAAAGATCAAACCAAGATTGTGGGTTGAATGAACATGCTGAGACTTATTGTTTGAGACCAAATGGAGGGGGGGGCATAAAAATACAAAGCAGATATAAGTCCAGTCCTAGTTCGGTTAAATTTTCAGTTGCGTCTCAAACAGATCTTGTGACTTTTATAGTTAATTATGGGTTGAGTAGTCAGTGGTTGGTGTCCAGCTTGCGTTATTTAGATAGGACATATTTTAACAATACACAGTGTGTTTTATATACAGTGGACATAATATAACAAGGCGCAGTCTGTGTTATTTAGATAGGACATAAGTCAAAAATGCGCAGTCTGTGTTATTTAGAGAGGACATAAGTCAACAATGCACAGTTTGTGTTATTTAGATAGGACATAAGTCAAAAATGCACAGTCTGTATTATTTAGATAGGAAACATTTCAACATGTACAAGGTTGGTCTGAAAGAGATAATTAACTGTTCCCTGGTCAATTAATATGTGGTCAATGTTATTATTATTTTAAAAAAAAACAACTACGAAATAAAAAAGAGATGATTCTAAAGCATACATTTCTAATGTCTTTTAATAGCTTTATCCGTGTTGCGTTTAAAAAAATAGAAAAAGTAAACAAATAAAGACTGAACATTAATATGATATATAAATATATATATATATAATTAAAAGGTCTATTGATTTTGCTTCACTTCTAAAGCCTGGGGAGGGGGGAGGGGGAAAAGGGTGGGGGGGGGCGATTCTTCATGTTTAACAAACTTTCCAGAGCTTTTGTTACGGTCTCACTTAAAGAAGCACCGTTGAAGGTCATCCTAGCGCGATGCAAAACTCTCTAACCTCGGCTGGGCTTCAAGGTCAACTGTTTCCGGAAGTTGATGAGGCAAAAACAATCCCATAACATAATACTCTTGCCCTGGGAAAGACCTGCTTAGAATCATTCCAAAAATATATTTAACTTATCTTTACACTAATTATTTATATACTATTTTCAATGAATAATACTTTTATTATTTAGTTTTGTTAGAAAGTTTCATCAAATGTTATTCAAATCAATAAGATTCAATAATTAAATAATATTTAGATATAATCCAATCCATCGTATTTTTTTTAAAATGCAACTTTAAAGGTATACATACTTTTCATGACGTTGCATTCACGTTATTTTTTTTTTTAAAGCTGTTACGTTCTACGAAAGGCAATCAGCGTATTTAACTCTCCTTTACCGTTCTTGAGTTTTTTCCATTGTTTTTAAAGTCTTTCTCTTTGGGTGGTTGTCATAACACTCAAATATCTTCTAACAATGACGCTACGTGGCTACTCTGCCGAAAGTTCGCCTACCACTCAAAGATCTTCTAATAAGCTCGATGCGTGGCTACAATGCCGGAAATTCTCCTACCACTCAAAGATCCTCTGATAAGTTCGCTACGTGGCTACAATGCCGGAAATTCTCCTACCACTCAAAGATCCTCTGATAAGTTCGCTACGTGGCTATATTGCCGGAAGTGTAAAGAACATAATTTTGACGGATAGAATCTTTTTTTTTTAAATGCCGCTCCTACCCTGGTTGTATTAGGTCGCAATCAGAGCAGAACAGCTGATCTTTAGGAGAATGAAACTCTGGGGGGGGGGATCAATTAAAATTCCCAGTCACAGCAGTCAACTCAGTTTAGATTGAAACTTGTTCTTATACGTAACGATATTTGTGTGTGAGAAAAAGGGGGGGGGGGTTAATTGTGTGGCGGAGGGGTTAGTTGTGTGTGTGTGTGGGGGGGGGGGTTAGTTATGAAGGTAGCTACTTGTGTTAGTTGGGGGTGGAGGTGTGGGGCTATTGGTTAAGTGAAACTGCGCTAAGTCTAAGTAAGTGGTGCAAAGACCCGGTATCATTGCGATGTCATCGATCTCTTCTCGATTACTTTTATATTTTTTTTAAATCCTCAATAACCCGTATGACTCATGCTAAATGGACACTAAGACACCAAACAATGGATACAATTTTTTTTAAAAATCTTTAAAGATAAGAAATATAATGTATAATTCAAGGGTTTCGTGGTATTTAGTGGCAATGAGTTTATTCAAATGAAATGTAGAATGATCGGTTATCGTTACCCGTGGATTCTAAACTTAAGGTAAAATCGTCGACATCTTTAAAAATAAAATTGCTCTCACAGTTCAAAAATATAATTTAAGTGTACAATTTGTCGCATGCATGCATACTTATATATACAAAGACATATTTAACAATAGAAATCCGGCGTTTTAAATCTCAACCAATACGCGGGTCAAGTAACAACACAGATGTCGCCACCCCATGTTACCCGTGCATAGATCAGTGTTTGTGAAGTTGTTGCATCGAATTTAAGAATATGTACTTAAGAAGACGATTACCAAAAAAAAAAAAATATATATATAACAGTTTTTTAAATTATTAAAAAGTGTTAATGTTTTATTTGTTGTCATTCCAATCAACAAATCAAATATTTTTGTTTGGACAGCAACGGATCATTGGTTTTGAATGTTTGAAAGGGAAATAAGAAAATTATTATTGGAATCGTGTCATAGTTACATTTTTAATTATTATTTTTTTTTTGGTCTCTTAAATAGCTGATATCTTTATTTAAATATAACTTCGAATTAAAAAATATATGAAAAATTCCAAGCTATGGACCGAAGTTTTTGTGCTTTTTGTATTCTCACGATGGTAGAATGTTGATATCAGGGCTTATGTTTTGGAGGAAAACAATTAAACGAATGAAACTCGTATTTTTAAACTTTTTCTTTTCTTTTTTTAAATTTATAATTTTTACGTTTGCTAGCAGGGTACCTCCAATAAGAGCTGTTAAAAATGTGTCGGCAGCAAAAATCAGTAAAAAAAAGAAATTAAATTTTGCCTAAACTTTCGTTATTTCCGGAATTATTTGAATGTCAATAAACTCCTTTTTTTTTCATTACCTCCTTTATAATATGTGTGTTCAATTTAGAAAGGGAAAAAAAATGAAGAAACACATAAATGAAACAAAATTATTTCAAAAATTATTTTACAATTAGTTAATTATATTTTTTTAAAAAAATTGGCTGTATTTGAATTAACAGTGTCCTGCATTATTTTACTCTCCTACATCTTTTTATTTCTTATGTAACTAATTTTTAAATTATTCTTCCGATAAACATTGAATTACTTGAAAGAAAACATGTCCATTGAAGTGAATCGCCCTAAACTGAAACCGCTTGTGACAAAATTAAAAGGACTGCCAGTGGCATTCAATTTTCGGGGAAATCCATTGTCCACCGGAACAACAGAGGCCAAAATTGAAAACTTGGGAATATCATCGAAATGGCATTAAGTTCCAAAAATACACCAGCGGTCTTTTTCTTTTCCTGCATGTGTATAATGAGAGCAATCCTATATGTGGGTAGGCAAACGGTATAAATACAAGCGAATGTAATAAGACATCAGACAAACCAGCTGAAGAGCCAGAGCCCGAAAGAGCAGAAGCTTCGAGTTGAAATTATCGAATCAAATACATAGGAACTCACTTAACACTTTTTTTTTCTCTGAAACAGTTCGCTACGAAATTCTGAGGATTTTATGCAACGATTCGTTACCACACTTGACTTTAACAATTCTAAACATGAAAGGTGAAATAATTTATTTTTTTACTTGTACTTTTAATGTAAAGAATATACTTATATTATAGTTTAATCAAGGGAAACAGCTGTGCATGATTAAGAGATGGCTTTTGGAAACATGTGAGTAAAAAAATAAATCCGTCCAAATTAGTTGCAAAATAATAAGTTTAAAAATATAGAGAGAGAATTTTTCCGATCCCTTCAGAAAATTTTCAAAGCACAATTACATAAAGGGAAGTAGGATTCTTTTTTAAAAAAAGAAAAGAATTATTCGCTTGAAAAAAAAATTTGAAAAATCAAATAAAATTTCGATGACTCGAAGTAATAGTTGCATTATGCAAAATATCTTGTGCGCCACTTAATAAATAGAGCCACCTTAGATTAGAAATGGCGGCAAATGACGTCACGGGAGGGGTTTGGAGACACTGAGAAATCCACCATTAGACGTTACTTTATATTCCTCTTACATTTGCCATTACTGAATTCTCGAATGAACGAGTTTTGACTGTTATTAAATGTCGTGGGAACTGTGCAAATGAAATAAATTAATTTCCAATTGATTTAAAGACGGATGGACATAGGCTGTATTAAAGTTCAAACAAGCGCCTTAGTGGGTGTCTTAAAATAGTGGAGGGGGGATGTCTTGTTTTTTCTTTAAAGTTGGTGATTTACTTTTAATCTATGTTTCACCCCAGAACGAATGCAATGTCCAGTGTTTACCGTAGAGGTCCTTGGTATAATTGGAATCAATGGATTAGACACTAGGCGAGCTTGCTACTGCAATGTTTTTGTTTTTAAGTGGTTGGACTATTTCTATAAGTGGGTAATCGTTTGTAGTAACACTCATGGCGGCCACACTCTCAGTACGAAAACACAGTGAGCTGCTTTAATACAGGAAAACAAAAAGGGAAACATGTTTGATTACTTTAGGGTTTTATGAAAGTTGATCGAACGCAATGGTTCTCAACCTTTTTTAACGCCGTGACCCATTAATACAGTTCCTCATGTTGTGGCGACCCCCCAACCACACAATTATTTTCGTTACTACTTCATAACCGTAGCGTATATGTGTTTTGCGATGGACTTAGGCGACTCCTTCTGAAAACGCCGTTCGATCCCAAATGGGGTCGCGACCCACAGGCTGAGAACCGCTGATCTAACGGCTTCCTAGAACAGATCTTAGAAGTAGCGAGTAATGCCTCGTTTTCAAACGTAAACATTGGTGTGCGTCATTGGAATGCCACTTACCGCCAGAAAGAGGTCACAAAAAGGGTCGGGAAAGCCCTGTCTGTTGCGATAAAGGTCGAACATTTGTTGACATGTTCAGTTTTTTTTTAACAACCGAAACCAAACGGGTTGACTCAGAGGTTCTAGGAATGTGCCAAGCATGCCCCGTGAAAGAGCCCCCAAAACGTTCGCAGAATTTATCCAAATTAAGACAGAGAAACAGATGGGATGATAACATCAAAGAGTGGACGGGATTAAAACTAGGCTATGCTGTGCGTAGTGCAGAAGACAGAGAGGAATGGAGAAGAATAGTTTTCATGTCATCTGTGGCGCCCCAACGGTCCAAGGACTAAGGGACATGATGATGATGATGATGAATTGCAACTGTCTGTATGGAGCCATATTACTCAACGGTTCTCAACCTGTGGGTCGTGACCCTTTTGGGGGGTTGAATGACCCTTTCACAGGGGTCGCACAAGACCATCGGAAAGCACATATACTCTACAGCTATGACGTATCAACGAAAATAATTTTGTGCTTGGGGTTGCCACATCATCAGGAGCTGTATAAAAGGGTCGCAAAATTATGAGGGTTGAGAACCACTGACATAACTCGTCCAAGAAAAATCTAGGTTGTGGTCCGTTTTTTTTTATTGAATAAGTGCGTCACTTTCTTGGAAAACTTGAGACTCATTGATCTTCCTTTTTTTCTTTTTCTTTTTGAACGTTGTATTGGCCCGAATACACGCTGTTCTTGACAGGTTGTGACCCAATTACTAGAGTGTTCAGTGACGTCTTTTTCACATTGTGATATGTTCTTATTGACAGTTCATACTTTTTTTCACGACCACTCAAGTGGAAGGTGATCTTAACACGTGTTTCCCAAAGTGTCCTTCGCGTACTCCTCGGGTTACGGGGACGAGTTTGGTGGGGGTACTCGCTGCAAAAAAAAAAAAATAATACAATTGGTATTAAAGTATACGCAGTTTTTATTTTTTTAACGATGGGTACTCAGAGTTACGAAAATTATTGACAGGGGTACACAGAAGTCGAAATTTTGGGAAACACTGGATTCTAAATCTATTAGATTAGGACTGAAAGTTCTGAAGATTCTATGAGACATGACATTCAAAGAGGGGGGTTTTCCTAGAATTATGGATGGCAGCGATTACAACGAAACGTTCTATATCTCAAAGAGCTGTTCCTAAAAAGCTACTTTTTGGAGTGGATTTTCTTTTTATTCGGCGGTGAACTATTCTTTTCCACTTCAGTCAAATATTTTCAGTTGATTTTTATGAAAACACATTTTATTTCATTCGTGAAGACTTCAAAAGGATTGAAAGAGAAAGATTAATTCTTTCCTGCCTGGCATCCAGTACCGTAGATCTTTGGCCTCTTTGAACGTTACTGTCAGCTGTACTTACGTTTCTCTGGGAGAGTTTCTTAGCTTCACCCACACAATATTTTCCAAATAGCTCATACTTTTCAGATGTTTAAATCTATTGAACATTTTAAAAGACAAGTGCACATGTTACTACTACATCAATTTTAATTTATCAATTATTCTGTTGTATATGAACAAAAATATCCCAATGAATAAGCCAAACAAACTTGTTGTTTTTAGTCTCCCCTTTATAACTCGTGGTTTACTCAAACTATTCCAAGTGTTGCACCTTGTTTATAAAAAAAAAAAAAAAAATTTTCAAAATCACATCATTGTGTTTTTTTTTAATTTGAACATACTGTTATAATTTATAGCATATCCTCATTTTAAAAAAAAATGTCTTTATATCGCTCGCTGAAAGAGTTAGCGTCAAGAAATCGAAAAATGCAGCTGTAAAAAAAATATTTTTGGTTATAACATTCATTTTATGAACATATATTCAAAATCCAATGAACCTAAAGTCGAGCCGAATGTTGACGTTTTTCGTTGTTGTTGTTTTTTTTAATTAAGGAATCCTCTTTTTGAAAAAAAATGGCCTCTTGACATTAGCGTACACATTTCATTTCATGCAAACCGAGGCTTTGGCGTTATTTTAAGCTCAAGTGTTCGGGGAAACCTCCCGTGTTTTCTTTGTTGAGAAGACACATTTCAAACACGCTTCGTGTCCTTTTTAATTCAGTTGTAACGGAAAAATCCTGTTGAAAGGTTTGGGTTCGTAAGAAGGGGGAGGGGGGATGGGGGTCATCCACTGCTGTTGCATTACTAAAATGAGATAAGTGATGGTGTATATATATCTATATATAAAATATTTCGTATATTGAGTAGAGTAATTGCAACTGTTCACTCATGAAAATAAGAAAGGTGAGAAGCCATCGCTAGGTATAAGTTTATTTGGATAGATTCTATTCAGAAGGAAAATGCCGTTCTTGGGTAAGAAAGTAACCTTGTATATATCTGTATTGCTCCCCGCAAATTTTTTTACCGAGTTTAAATATATATATGTATATATGTATGTGTTTATATATTTATATATCTCTATATATATATCTATATCTATATAGATAAATATTAAAATCAAAAATTAATTAGACGCAGTGAAAGGTTGCCAAATAGAAAAAAAAATACATGACATGCTGTAGTTTACGACAGTCAGTCAAACGTGTGGCGATAGAAAACAAAATTAAGAGACAAATCTCACAGAACGATCAATGCAATTATTGTATCAGTGGCTGAGGAACGTTTTATTTAAGTCGGTCTCAAACTTGATCTACTGCACCCGAACACAACAACGTGCCACTACACCAATGGTCAGGAAAATAATGTTTGCCTTTTAATCGTAAATAGAACAACCATTTTCACTCCATGAAATGATGGTTAATAACAACACTTAATTATCCGAAACGGTGAAAAATAGCGCAGCTGAAATAAACAAGGTATAGTGAAAAAAATTACTGAACTTCTAGCGAGGGACGTTTTAAAAGGGGGTGCGGAGGGGGACAGTCCGACCCTGGCGTTACGCTTGAGGCGCCCCTGGTGTCACTTAGCCTAGACATACCACTGCCCCTGACAGTTAGCAAAGTTCTGGTAATTTCTTAGTCGTCGACTATTTTTGCTCTATTAATAAATACATCTCTCGAATCTGACTTTCCATTTTAGAAACGGTAAACTTTACATTATGATTCGTATTTTAATGTTAGAGACATCTCTTCCTAAACAGGCACTCGAGCCATCCTCACAGCCGCATTGGTCATCATCTTTTACGTATCTGCTGGTCATGTTGCCGTGGCTTTCCCGTTGCCCACGATCGACAACCCCTGCATGACGGACCCAAAAGCTCAACCAGAGTTGTCTCCGATCATTGACCTACTGAAGTCGGCGATAACCCAGGCCAATGCCGCTATGGCCTCCTGCCAAGCTCTCATGGATAAAATTGTAAGATTCCTTAAAAACGGCAACCTTTTTTTTTGCTCGTGGCACACTTTCACATTCCATTTAGCTTTGTAGTCAAATTCATTGTTTTTTTAATATATTTTTTTAACTACTGCTTTTAAAGCCATGAAGTCCCAAATTATCGTGTGTTCAAGACATATACTGTTGCTTCGTTTGGGATTTTATTGAGAAATGCAATAAATAACAGTTGCCGGCTTTAATTTAAAAAAAAAAATAATAATTTTTAAAAATGACATGCGTCGTGTCTGGGTACATGTTTAACATACACATTCCACACCCCTCACCCAAAAACTATTTTTTTTTCCTTCAGAAAACGGATGCTCTGCTCACCTCCTCGGAATTTAATGACATCATCCAAATCGGGTACAGTTTGTCTGGACTTCCCTACAGACAAGAGAGCACTAACGTGAGCGTCTCAAATGTAAGTCCCTCCTTGTACTCTTGGGCCAACTCTATTGTGCTGGGATTTTTTTTTCTGCTCTATAAGATTCGTATACATAGCTAACATGACTATGACATAAAAACACGCGTTAAGTATGTGATATGTATAATCGTTAACTATGTGTTCTGTTTAAATCATTAAGTCTTTGGTCTGTTTAATTATTAAGGCTGTATACTGTACAATCACCAAGTCTGTGTTCTGTATAATCATTACGCCTGTGTTCTAATTAGCCACCAAGTTTGTACGTTATTATATAACTAAGTATTCGTGCTGTATTTCTCAGGCGCAAAAACAAGTCTTTACATGCCGTGGAACATCTCTTATCACCTTTGATTATTTAGCTTTTGCAAAAGCTCGAACAGCAAGCTAATATATTCTGATAGATTGGGAACAAATAAATCTTTATATATTCTCGGGCCTAACTTTGAGGGGGAAAAATGCACCTTGTTCAAGTTGATCTTAGGGATCTGTTTTGAAAAGATTGGCAAGCATCCGCCATTTTTTTTCCTTCTTTAGTTTTGCAAATTTCATACTTTGGTTTGAGCGATATGCCTTGATTTCTTGTTAAGTATATTTAATAGCTGTTAAATGAGAAGCGATGAGTTCCCTCAACAAAAACAATATTTCTGAAAATTGCCAATGTCGTAAACTAGGGTTAGCTCTGCATACGACATTGTCGCCGGAATTTGACAGGTTTGACTCCGAGAATATTATGAAAGTAATGTACGACATCATAAGAATTCTCAGGTTAATGTGCGAAGAATTAACAACATCACGATGTCAAAAAAGTATCCATGTATCTATGTCTAAGTTATGTCTTGGAGACCGAAGCAAATATAGAAAAAAATAGCTTTATAGGTATTTGGTCATTCCTGGATCTTTTTATCACGGCAACTCCTGCTGGTCACTGCTTCCTTTTGGTTCTTCCTCCCAAAACACTGGCAACGGGCTTCGACGAATTTTCTGTCCGTCTTGACACTGACGTAATTGCTTTTCTTTTCTTATTTACAACGTACATTTATTTCTACAGCCTTGTCTTCTTTTACACCACTTGGTAAATTTCCCTCCCGCTATTTCAGGAATCAAATACTTGATTTCATTTATGACATTTTCTCATATCGTGACCGCGTCTCGGTGATTTTTTTTTTTATTTCAAAGCATAACAGAAAGAAACATTAATGAAAATATTAATCTTAAAAATACAAAACAATGGTAACCTTTTTGTTTTTAACTTCAAAGCATAACAGAAAGAAACATTAATGAAAATATTAATCTTAAAAATACAAAACAATGGTAACCTTTTTTTTTTATCATAGTCTGATCCCATCATAATAATTCTTGTCTGCAGGTGCCCTCATTATTGAAACAACACTTCAACGATATTTCCATCCACATCCTGTACCAGCAGGCGGCAATCCTTGACCAGATCGCTTACGACAACGGGAAATACCTGACCCAGCTCCAGAACGTACAGTCCAACTTCTACTCCAGCCTCTGCAAGGCCAACTTGCTGGTGAGGAGCGTTAACAGTAGCATCACCCAATATTTGGATTCCAGCGTTGTGCCTTCCAGTCTTAAAAATATGTCTGACGACAAGCGCCGGTACAAACGTAATCTGATTCTGATCAACCAGGGTAAACTGCTCCTGACAGTGCAGATTGCCAACTACGCCAAGATGATCGAGGCTCAGTCCACCGTGGGGTAATTGTTTAAAAATTATACTTATTAAGCCCTTCTTTTTTTTATTTCAGTATTTATGGTTATTTTAAAGGACTCAGTGATGCGAGACGGTTCGAAAGATAGCTATAGATTTAAATACTTGAATATTAATCTCAATGAACGTTTGGAAGTTTCGTATTCGTAAATTCAAAATTTCTTGAACTTTTCTATTATTTCAAAGCTCATTTACATACATTTTTTGGAAGTTATCTCAGTTGATTTAATTTATAACAAGATCCCCTCTAAATGTTAACCAGATTTTAACTTTAATGTAAACAAACTAGCAATTTTTTTGGTTTTGGAACTGTTTATATTGTAAACATTTTTTCCTGTTAAAGGCCAATTTATTTTTCAAGTCTCGTATCATAGTATTAAACTTATAGGTAAATCCCCCCCCCCCGAAAAGAAAAAAAACCGCCTTAAATGCCATGTGTTCACGTTGTGCTTGTCATGTGTTCACGTTGTGCTTGTCATGTGTTCACGTTGTGCTTGTCATGTGTTCACGTTGTTAAAGCTTTTTTTTTTCACTTATATTTTTTCCTATTTGATTTGTAAAATTGCGTTTACGGTAAGCATTAGAAATATCATAAGTATTTGAAGACATTTCCCCTCGAAAAAAATTATGAATATAAATGTTACGAACAATTCATCAAGTAATTTTTTCTTTTAATTTACCAAAGCATAATTACTAGACGAACGCTCTCCATTAAAATTGTTTCACCTAAGAATCTATTGTTATTGATCAGTTTCCTAACCATTCAATTTGTTATTTTAAAAAAAGAACATCGACTTTTCTATAAAAAAATTATGTTTCATATTTGTGAATTGTGTTCTTTCTTTTTTTTTTTTTTTTTTAAAAAGACACAAATATTATTTACACTTTTACTTTTATATACGAATCTCACTCATAGTGAGCCTACATCTTGCCATGTCAACAAAATGTAAATATTGCAGATTATTTACAGATTGAACAATCTAATATATTTTCACATACATGTATTTTTTGTAAACTGTTTTCTCATTGTTATTATATTAGTTTAAAAAAAAAAATGTTACTACACTTTTTTTTAAAAGGATTTTTATTGATGAATATTCATTTTTTTAAGTATCAAAGTGTGCGATCTGATTATAATATTTTAACAAAGTTCATGATCGTGCCTCTTACGCACAAAAGCAAATGCATATCAATTTACACATATTTTTTAAAATTAACAATGTATATAAATATGTAACCACTTGTTTGGTAATGCTTTAAATAAGTTATGTTACTGTAATAAATTATTGTTGATTTCCCAGCGCACTCAGCGGGGGTGTTAATGAATTACCATGGATTATTATAATGAAGAAACAATCTTTTTTTTAAAACGCCAAGTTATGGCATGTGTATATTGTTTGAGCAGCATTTTTTGTGATAATTGTCTCATTGTCAATTTTAATGTAGTTTATTGTTTGCTTAACAATGTAACGAGAATTCCAATTTTTATAAATCTATTTTTTATTTTTAAAAAATCATGTTTTTAACAGTTTTATCTGAATTAATTGTTGAACGAACTTCGATATGATGCGTTAACACTTTTTGAATTTCAGCTTCCATAAGTCTAAGTTTCTAAACTTGTACGGCTTTCAAATACTGTTTATCTGTATAAAACTATTTCAAATCTTTAATTTACAATGGATGGCCTAACCCACGGGTAAATAGTTTATAAAGCAATCTGCCAATTTTTCAATTAAATAAAATAAAATCTTTCTTTAAGTTAACGTTGTGCTTTCACACGAAGTAACATCATAAATAGAGTCGCATGACAAAAATTTTGCGCGGTCTTGTGCTGCCATACTTCAAGTATGAGCCCCCCCCCCTCCCCCCCCCCCCCCCGTACTCCCAATATCACAGACTCTCCAATGTATCGCTTCGTGTGTACAGTGCTGTTTAAATTACATTCTTCAACTGTCTTACCTTGTGGACCAGGTCGTCACGATTTCATTACCTGGCGTATAGAAGAGAAAAAAAACACCGACATTTTTGATACTTTTAAAAACGGATTCGACAACACATCCGGTGAGGATCGCGAGCTCTGTTTTGTCACACGTTCACCCCGAATGACGTGTCGTGTTCCATAGTCGGTAATTTAAGATTAACGATCAGGTTTCACTAGTTGACATAAACGTTAGGCTATATTAGCCTGTATTTATATAGCTATATTAGCCTGTATATATATATGCATATATTCTTATAAAATTGTGTTGATTACCATCAATATACGATGATGTAATAAAAAATGTCATTTAAAAAAATTCTATTTTTTCCCCTCCCAGATTTTTAAGATTTTAATTTAGTTTTAATTTCTTTTTCTTTTAAAAAAAATGTTAACAGAATCTCGTTTCGCTCCACAGAAATAGTAAATAAGAAAACTATATTTTTATGGCAATTTCTTGATAAAAAATGTTGAAATCTTTTATAATTTATCTGTAAAATCTATTTTGGTTAAAACGTTCTCCTGTTATACATTTTCCAAAAAAATATTAAACATAATGTGTTCATAATACTTTTATTTCCAAATCTTTTGTTCAGTACCTTACGATATATTAGTCCATTTTATAGTACGGTATTTTAAAAAAAATACATCTAAATTTATTGAATAGTGTTTCTTATTTTATGCAAACTTCCTGCTTTCAATGCAAATTTTACAACCTTTGCCATCAGCGCCAGCTAGGTTCCTGTCTTAAAATATTATTGTCTGTTGTTGTTACCTGTTGTAAAGATTTCAGAGCGTGTAATAAATAAAGTTTTTGCCATCAACACATCGTTTTTTATTGTATTTTCCCGTTTTGAGAATGAATTAAATATAATTCGACATAATATAGTTTAATATAATAATTATGTATAATATTATAATATAATGTTATATTATCTAGTTTATATATTTATATATATATATTGCTTATGGTGAGTCCTGCTTCCTTTAAACAACATGCCCTTGGTCATTTGGTTTTAATAGCACTATTTGTAAAAATACTCACAACTGTAAAATATGAAAGATTAAATTCTGATTTCTAATTGTGAGTTATATAAATAAAACTATACTTAATTAATAGATCTAGGCCAGTGGTCGGCAAATCGCGGCTCGCGAGTCTCATGCAGCTGTTTAGCGACCTGAGTGCGGCTCGGTCAGTCGGCCATAAATCGGTTTTGTCACAGAAAAACGTGGTTCTTGAAAAGAAATTGGCTCTAAAAAAATTTTTAATCGTCCTGCTGCTGAATTTGGCTCTTTTGACCAATGCGTTTTCCGACCACTGTCTCTTTTGACCAATGCGTTTCCGACCACTGTCTCTTTTGACAAATGAGTTTTCCGACCACAGTCTATTTTGACTAATGTTATTTCCGACCACTGTTTCTTTTGACTAATGAGTTTGCCGGCCTAGGGCCTAGTCTAAACTTAATACAAATTCACATTAAAATCTAAATTGAAAAACTGGAGGGTTTTTATTCCCCCTCAAATCCTGCTTGAACCCAGAAGCAACGTGTGTCCAACGTGCGAAAAAGCTTTCCAGGCACAAACGGGACTGGCCGGGCATCTGGGTACATACCATGAAATAAATCCTTGGCCGTCTTCGCATGCGAAGGATGTTTTTTGCAATTTTGGAGCTCGTACGAGATATACAGTCTCACGGAGACGAAGTGCCCCTCAATGGATCCCAGGTCATGCGGGGGGGGGGGGGGGGGGGAATTCCCTCACATGAAAGAGCTGAGTATCTTGCGAGACAAAGTTCTATCCAATCACACCCAAATAGGTCAATGACCCAACTGGGAGCCAAGGCCTGGATTAAGAACCTCTTTCAAGCGGAATGACTTAAAGAAAGAGGAAAAGGTTCAACTGCCCGAAAACTCTACTGTGACATGTCCAAAACTAACCGAAAAGGCGATCAGTGGCTGAGTCTTAAACGCCACTAGCAGAGCCTCATCACGCAGATGAGGACAGAGTATTGCCCTACATGTAGTTACCTGAATAGGTTGCACCCACTGCCGGCCCCGAGCTACCGTCACTTTGGACAGGCGCCGGAGACGGCCGAGCACTCACTAGCCGAGTGCCCGACCCTACCGACTGCATGGAGTAACGGGGGGATTCTCCCAGCCAACCACGTTGAGAGCCTGATTTACGGCACAGCCCGGCAGGCCTGTAGCGTACTTTCCGGGGGCCGTTAAAGCTCAATCCCAAAAACAGTGATTGTAAATATTTCAGTGATAACTAAAATTACCCCCTCGACAGGTCCCTAAATTTGCGTACACGCTGATAACGCTTTAAACTAAGGAAGTTGTTTTTTTTTTTTCCCCGACTAAAAACCCCAAGCAATGGTTCGCTGTTTAATGAAACCGTATTCTTTAAAAAGAACGGAAATAAGCGTTGTAAATGTTTTAACGAATCTTTAGTTCATTACCTTATATTTTAGGGATTGGGAGGTGGGGGGGGGGTTTGCCAATGATTACATTAGTATTACTTTATTACAGATATCACGTAGTTCAGCGGGGGTGCACAAAGAGCGCTTTGGTGCACCTCGGGGTTTACAGACTTGTAGGGGTTCTGGTTTTTATTATTATTATTATTATTATTATTTGTTGTCTTATATAGCGTGGTACCCCAGCCTAGGGCTTGGCTCACCGCGCTGTACATACAAATATTTAAAAAAGAGACATAATGGTGATATTAACATAAAATGCATATATATAATAAAGAACGTATGTATAGAGATAAAACAAAATCTAATGCATATTCACCTCATCCACACCAGAACTTTTACATGACAAGCCATGGACGACGGCCAGCAGCATCGTTTATCGGTCAGATGTGGGGAATCAGTCGGGGTTTTAGAGTTTAAAGAGATGTGTTTTGAGTGCAGTTTTGAAGGCTGTGATAGTTGATATATTGCGGATGTGTAGTTAAAGAGAATTCCATTGTTTGGGGGCACAGTAAGAGAAAGATCTCATCGCCACCTTTATATAATAATAATATGTGTTGGGAAGAGAGAATTACAGGTTCTAAATTTTGCACCAAACAGCATTTAGTCAAAATATAGGTTGGGGTTTTTATATGAGGTTAGCATTGTCTCACATGCATCATTTTTTTTATGCGCGCGACAATTTTAGTCCATAATTAAGATGACACTTTTTAAAGTCAATTAATTACATGCTGCAGTAGTATTATAAGCTTCTTAAATGCATGGCAAAATGAGTTTATGACTAAATCAGCGTTTGTCACAGAGAGGGCCACAGAAATATTTGTCAGAGAGAGTGCCAGGTTGAATGGAAGCCAATGCAGGGGTCATTTCGATGACGTGTACCGAGCACTGGGTGAATTATTTTGTAGTTTAGCAAACTAATGGCCAGGGGGATTGACCGGGCCCCAGGCCACTCAATTCTTTTTAAGAACAGCGGGTTCTCAACCTGTGGGTCGCGTCGCCTAAGATCATCGGAAAACACGTATGCATGAAGTAGCAACGAAAATAAGTTTATGGTTGTGTGTCACCACAGAATAAGGAGCAGTATTAAAGGGTCGCGGCATGAGTAAGGTTGAGAACCACTGTTTTAGAAAAACAATTACCCGTGAAACTTTTCGTTATGATTACAATAGTTAAATCAGAGGGATGGATCAGACATCGCACGTCTTTAACCACGGCCAGTTTTATGTTTGATGTTTTATGTTTGATGTTTGATGTTTTATGTTTGATGTTTAATGTTCGATGTTTGATGTTTTATGTTTGATGTTTGATAATGATGTTTGATGTTTTATTTTTTATTTTTTTATGTTTGATGCTCGCGTGTCAGTGTTTCTACACCTGAAAACGTTTCAGTACTTCCACATCTGGTCACGTGACAGTACGTCCACATCTGGTCACGTGACAGTACTTCCACATCTGGTCACGTGACAGTACGTCTACATCTGGTCACGTGACAGTACTTCCACATCTGGTCACGTGACAGTACTTCCACATCTGGTCACGTGACAGTACTTCCACATCTGGTCACGTGACAGTACTTCCACATCTGGTCACGTGACAGTACGTCTACATCTGGTCACGTGACAGTACTTCCACATCTGGTCACGTGACAGTACTTCCACATCTGGTCACGTGACAGTACGTCCACATCTGGTCACGTGACAGTACTTCCACATCTGGTCACGTGACAGTACGTCTACATCTGGTCACTTTTCGATGCTTCTACGTCCGCTCACTTGTCAGTACTAACCAGTCACAACGTCTACGTCTGCTCAAGTCAAACGGGAAAACATTAAAAATTGTCTACAAACATGTGTTTCATTAGAGTCTTTTTTAAAATTCCTTTCACATTTCTCTTTATTTTTGCTGTTGTACCTTGCTTTGATTTTTATCGTCGATAACTGGAACACATTTAAATAAAGATAACATGAAGAAAATGAAACGTTTCGCCATTTTGTATATTGCACTTTCCAAAAAAAAAAAAAAAATGTCTATATGGAGAATAAATTAATTACAAGATTTGGTACGTTGACCTCATACGGGATAAACCAAATCCACAATTTTACGTAACTGCCGTGTCTTTTTCCTGATTGGGGTTTTACATTTTACTTCAAGTCACTTCCTTTCCATTCTTCTTTATTTATTTCTGTGTTATTTTTGCGCCCACTTATATTTTTTCTCTTTATTTTTTTTAGGTCGGATATATCTATATATATATATTATGTAAATTTAATTTAAACGTATTTCAATGTTTTGTTGTTGTACTGATGAAGGCTTGTGCCGAAACGTCTACGTGTGTATTATGTAAAATGATTATTAAAGCTTAAAACATAATAATAATAATAATAAAGTTCATTTGAAAAATCACGCTTCATCCCCAAAGGCTCGAAGCGCGGTACAAAAACTAAGTTGGGAGATAATAACAAGCTGGAAAAGATTGTAGACATCATCATTCCAGCAGGTGTTTGCGAAATAGATGAGTTTTTAAATTTGTTTTGAAGGACTCCAGCGTCTGGCTGTTTTTGAGAGCGTCAGGAAGGGTGTTCCAAATGGTTGGGCCAGCAAATGCGAACGTGCGCTTTCCGTAAGTTTCAAGGCGAACACGCGGTATCGAGAGTTTGCCACTATCGGATGAGCGGAGTTGTCTAGTGGGTACATAAGGCGTCATGAGCGCTTGGAGATAGGACGGCGCCAGGTCATGCAAGCAGCGGTAGCACAGAGTTGCGATTTTGTACTCTATACGAGCGCGGACCGGCAGCCAATGAAATTCTATCAGAAGAGTTTTAGCATGGTCGAATTTGCGTTTACGAAGAACAATTCGAGCCGCATTATTCTGTGCCTTTTGAATTTTATCAAGGAGCATAGCTGGAAGACCCACCATGAGAGCATTGCAGTAGTCCATGCGTGATAGCACGAATGCAGACATCAGCCTCTTTGATGCACCCAACGTTAAGAAGGGTCTGATATGACTAATTCTGCGTAGCTCTAGAAAAATCGCCTTGCAAATCATGTTAATGTGATTTTCCATAGTTAGTGTTCTGTCTAAGTAGACACCCAGGTTTCGCACTGTTTGAGCAAACTCAATCTGCACGCCTGAGAGAGTAAAGGATGGTGTATCTTTTAAAGATTTTAATTTTTGAGCGGTAGCAATGGGGATCACCTCAGTCTTTTCATCATTCAATTTGAGCTTGTTTATTGTCATCCAGTGCTTAACTGACTCCACTGTCTTCTGTGTCATTTTAAGAAGCTGAGGGAGCTGAGAGGGGATCACGGATTTCTGAAGTTGGGTATCATCCGCGAACATGTGATATACCATGTCAAACTGCTTGATCACTGCACCCAGGGGCTGAACGTACATAGTGAAAAGCACCGGGCCTAAACATTCATACAACAGACCTGCCGGAAGAGGGTCAAGCAAACATGACTTTCTTGGGGAGTCAACCAGGATTTTCTTCACATGCGATTCAGTGACCTCCAAAAATTCGCTCATAGGAGTGCCATTAAACGGCAAGAATTCGGGAGCATCTGTGCAAATGTCATGTATTGTTATATTAACATAGATTGTTTGTGTCTAATTAATCTAACAATAATCAACCACCCCTTACCCCCTACAACCAACGGCCCCCACCCCTAGTGAAACGATGGTGTCATTTTCTAGAAGTCTAGTAAAAGAAACTGTTCACATTTCCGAAAGACACAAACAACAAAAAACAACAAACAACAACAAACAACAACAACAAACAACAACAAACAACAACAACAACAAACAACAACAAACAACAACAACAACAAACAACAAAAACAATAACAAACAACAACAACAACAAACAACAACAACAAACAACAACAACAACAACAAACAACAAACAACAACAACAACAACAACAAACAACAACAACAAACAACAACAAAC